>CM040183.1:72645021-73147521 GCA_022606455.1 Callitettix versicolor | reverse complement strand
TTTTCTGCATTTTTTGTTGGAATATTCATGTTAGTTTCTCACTTACAATTAATTAAAAAATATTGTTATTGTGTACAAAAATCGATAACAAATCGACGACCGACATTAGTCTAATATAACGCAACTGAAGCGGTTCGATGGAGTGGTGACGATGGAGAGAATCAGTGGCCAAACAATATACCCGGTTGAAAACTGACTAAAAGAATGCTTCTAGTGAATGGTTAACAGATGTATACTATGTGTACAGACGTACAGATGTGATCAGAAAAAACGTTAATCGGCTTCGAAAGTAATCATAGAGTAGAGTCTCGTTAATCCAACCTAAACCGGGCGCAGCCGGATCGAAATAGCGGGAAAGTCGGATTACACGGACAACCAATGAAAAACGTTTAAAAGTATTGAATTGAATTTATTAAATTAAAAAAATTTGAATTACATATATTATTACTAAATGTATTGTAGTAAAATATAAAATAGCACACAGTAATAAAGAGCAGTGCGTCAAGTCATCAAACTTGACGGAAAAAGTTTGTAATAGTTTTTTGTGTACCAATTGTTTGAAGTTTTCTGGCCGCTACATCTCGCAATCTCATGAGAAGTAAAATATCTTTTACCTTTTAGAAAACAGCGAATAAAAAAAATACGTGAAACGTTATGAAACACTTACGGGCAGAATGCACTCTAAACGTCAACTCTTCCACGAATCTGAATTGATACTAAAAGACGGAAATGAAAGAACAGAGCAGGTATAAGGGTGGCCGACCCTCTCTTTCTTTTGAAGAGAGTAAAAGTCATCAGCTGGGCGTGTAAGCGACACGTAGGCGTAAAGGCCTGACACGAAAGTGGTGCGCGGGCATTGTACGTTCGGTTTCGCTACAAATCTTTTAAATTGCTTCAAATATTGTTCTTTGAGGTTAGGTCGGATTAAACGGAAGGTCGGATAAGCGGGACTCTACTGTATATTAATTGATCGAACTAAGCGATGTCTGTTTTAACTCGATCGTTCGGCACTTTGTTTGTTACGCAGTTTTGGCCAGACCGATTGTTTTAAAATTTTGTACGGAAGTACCTTATATAAAATCCCAAAAGATGTGTTTGTAAGATTCTCCTCCATTCACTTCCTTTTCAAGATGGCTGCCTCTGATTTAACTATGACTAGTGTACGTGGTTTTGACCAAACGCTTTGTTTTGAAATTTTGTATGAAGCTTAAATAGGCCTAAAGCTCAAACGACGTAAGTGTAAAAAATTTTTATTCATTCACTTCTGTTTCAATATGAAGCCTCTGATTTAACGATGACGAGTGCAGTTGTTGAAAACTTCTTGTAATACTGGCTGAACGGTAAGATATATCATAATTTTGACTCTTCGTGGAGAGAGATCATAAAATTTTCAATTAAATTGGCCCAGTAGCATTTTTCGTAAATATTACAGGTACCGGTTAAATTGACGGAAAATTACAAGTCAGAGCGCTGTCGTGGAGAGGTGGACAGGCAAAGAATTAAGAATGTATTGCGAGGCCTAACGTTCCTTGAACTACTATTTCATAAACGGTAAGGCAAAAGCGGCAGGCACTCTGTGATAAACTGTAACAAATAAGGAAGTGTTAAGAGGACCACTTGAGGACTCGTGTCTCATACTTGAGAGGACCATACGAGACTATAACTTATAACCTTGACTATCAGCAATACTGTGTTATTATCTCGTATTTTTATTACAATGACCGTGTGAAATCGGAACAATGACTGGTAATAAACCTATTTTTACCTTGGAGTGGAATAGCCAAGGTTATAAGAATTGTTACATAATTTGTTAACAGCTGGTTATATAAAAGTTACTCACAACAGTTTTAAAATGTTTACCGAATTTTTTATAGCAGAAATACCATTCACGAATCGATAAATTGTAATCTTTTTAAATCAAAACAGTTTTAACCAATTACAACAAACATTCAGACGAAAAACTCATTAAATTTATTTATTTAAATTACTAGTGAAGGAACAGTGAATGAAGGACGTGCGCATACAAACACACACACACACACACACACACACACACACACACACACACACACACACACACACACACACACACACACACACACACACACACACACACACACACACACACACACACACACACACACACACACACACACACATACACTGGGTTCAACTTACTTTAAAATTAGGCATAAAGTAGGTCTACAATACATAAAAATCGGATTCAAAAAGTATAATTTCTTAAAATCGATTCTGTATATTGAGTTTTTTCCAAATTCGTAACTCAAAATAGTAAACCAAATTTAAAAAATAAAGGTAACAATTTCTGGAAAAAATAGCTTTTGCCAATTTATATATATATTCCTGTTTATATATATATATATATATATATATATATATATATATATGTGTGTGTGTGTGTGTATATATATATATATATCACGGACCATATATATACATATATATTTATGCTTTTTTAGGTGGCACTGATCATCTGTTCCTGTTTTTTTATGCCTAAAATAGAATATTAAGATCACGCCCACTAGTGAAGTTTCGTGGAACTAAAATAATTGTAGAAAAAACGGAGTGCCTGGGTCATTGACACTAGTTCAATACGGTAAGCCTAAAGTTCTTTCAAGTCTATGTGTCAAATAGAGTAATCAATGTAAATAGTATAAAGTACACATGCTCCATATCTCTATCTCTCTCAAATAATTTTTTATTTGTTTATAATTACTGTTTATTTATTTTATTTTTGTAACATTGTTTTTTTTTGTTGTTTTTTTAGTGGAAAAGAGGAATAATAATAATTTCGCAACTTAATAAAAACAATAAATCAAATCAAAATCAAATCGCCCTCTCGTACGTACGTACGTACACACACACACACACACACACACACACACACACACACACACACACACACACACACACACACACACACACAAATGCAACATTTATTTTCAAAAAAGTATTCGTTTCCTTTATTAATGCACTATTTCTTGCTAACCAATCGCTATCCTTAAACAGATATTAAAAACATAGTCCGATAGACTACTATTTTCTGGTACTAGATAACTTCCATTTTACAAAATTAATTGTTTTCACAAAAAAACTGTATACTGTTTGTTCTACCATAATAACGTTTCGCATAATGTCTCTTATAGTTTTTCTAAACAATCACAAATAATAGGCCTATAATTAATTTACTGTATTTACAGAAAAAACGAAAAAGCTTTTAATAATTGCACTTATTGATTGATAATTTTAATACATTTAATTGAAATTTGATAAGTTTTTGAAGTTCTTTTTTTTAACTTTTAGAAATAGAATCTATAGTGAATTTATCAATTTTAATTAGTTTACATGTTTCATCTCAAAAATAAATAATTTAATAATTACTTTAGGACTAATTCAATTTTACAGCTTTATTATTATTTATTTACTTCAAAACAATTTACATTATTTTTAAAAACACATATTCTTATTAATAATTGTAAACGTATATCATGATGTACATATGTTGAGGTTTACCTAACCTATAAAATATAGACTTACGTTTGTGTCAGCTTCAGCAGTCGGGCAGTAGAGTACGAGTGGCGGAGGGCATCATCCCTTGCAGATCTTATTTTGCAAAAGTGGGACAGGGGCAGGGGGTTTAAAGTGGCGCCTACAGGGTCGCCTGCACGTGTGGCGTGATCCCCCCCACTCTCATAAAGTAGGGGTTATTGATCCAGGGTTGCTCTTTGCTAAACAACAGGGAAATTTCCCTACATATCCCGCAGAAGGGAAATTATTTCAAGAGATCGGAAGGTAGAAGCTTAAACTAGAACAGAAGTATTTTTACTTATTTTTAAAACTTTTTTACACAATCTTAAAATACACCAGCAAATTTGTTAAACAATAATTTATGTCCCCTAAGAAATATGTGTTTACTTAAAAGTTCAAATTTCCCCTTTATAAAAAATTACGTCTTTAAAAAAATAAAACTACACACTTGTAGAAAATATGACTGTTTATAGAGACTAAAAACAATAAATCGCTTTGTATTTAATCCAGAATAGTACGTTCTTTAGCAGTGTATTGTTTACGGTTCCTAATTAGGCCTAACGTTTAAATAAAAATTGGTATAGGTCATATACATTAAATAATTTATTTACACAAATTTAGAAAATACACATTTTTTTAAGTTAACAAGAGCAATAAATATAACCTCAATTGAAATGATACTGAAGGTATTGTGAGAAAACAGCTGTTCAGAAGTAGTCACAGTCTAGATATATATACAAGAACATTATTTACGATGTGAGGTATGCATTACGGATTCAAGTGTGACGCGAAAGCAAATGTTTATAACAATGTTTTGTCAACCGCGATCATACAAGTTTTCACTTCAAAAATACATTTTGTTAATCACTAAACAACAACAAAAATAATAATGTTTTGTAATAATGTTTGTAATAATAATGTTTTGGAAAAATAATGTTCACTAGTTCGCGTATGGATGTGTTTTAGTATTCCGTGACGGTAAACTGAATTTTTCCCCGTGCAAAACATACACCCATATCCCGCAATAAAAAGTAGGTTTAATAAGGTTAACTGTAGGCCTATTATTTAAAATTTTTGAGCTAAAACTGAATGAATATTGTATTTTACTTACAAAAACCTCTAACTTGTTAAATTATAAATACTGTATACGCTTTGTTAATAAATATTCATTGAATGATTTTCTCGTAAATCCAAAATCATGTAAAATATGTTTCACTAGCATATCGGCAAAAACTACAAAATTTTAATAATTTAAAACTAGAAGTTCATATTTCTTTAAAATTATGTTCCCATATTTTATTTAAATGTTATTCATAAAATTTAAATACCAATATTGAGATTATTATCAAGTTCAGTTTTGTTTGAGCTGATTTTTTTGCGTAAACTGTAACTTGTATTTCAAATGTTGTATTTCACTCGTGATAAATTTGAGCAAAATTGGCTCATTCTGTTTCCTCTCGTTTCGCGCCTGCGTCTAGTAAAGTTCAAAGTACTCGGCTTATAATTTTAAATTTGGTGCTACGAGATTTGCAGCTCATAGGTTATCTTACACACAATGCACGCGCACTAACACGCGCTCCATTTACAACATCGTAAGCAAATACATTCTGTACAAAGTTATCTTCCGACTGTTATTGCGAAACCGAACCCATTTCCGTTTTCTTAAGCCTACTGTCCTCATCATAACTAACTTTAAATTAGTAAATAAACCGTATCAACGTACCGAATTTTACGCAATCTTACCAACTTAGCAACAAGCTTTAGGTAAAAAAAGTGTTGCCAAATTGTAAATACGAAAAATGAGAATGGATCTACAGATATCCATCTCTCCTCTTATACGTTTTTAGTATGTAGAACGTTTTCTATTTAGTTTTACATTCTAAATTTGTAATAAAATTTTGTAAAGTCTAAATTTTGTAAAGTCGTTAGAGACTAAATTGAATCATAACATTTATTCAATAATGGTCAAATCTAATTACATTCCCTAGATGGGAAAATTAAACATTCCAAAATTCATAGAAATCGATCAAGATCTTTTAGTCATAGTCTAGTTCTATTCACGCACGCACAGGATTCAGGTAAATCAAAATTTTTCACGCGATGGATTAATATGTTCATCAAAATTGGGGTTTTTTTATTCATTCAATTCATTCATTTTTATTGAAAAAGTAAAAACTGTTTTTTACCAAAAATCGCAACTTCAGCTTTCATGACATATATCTCGGAAAACTTGAGATGGTTAGTAAAATGGAAACTAGAAAATAGGCGTAATTTCTCAAAATTAGTCCGTCAAATTTTGCTAACAAATTTTTGTCATGCTTTATAAAAACAAGTAACTCAAGACAATGTATTTGAACGTTTTAAAAAAATATAATTCGATAGTAATTCGATAAACAAGAAAATAAACCTAAATTAAAATTGAAGAAATATGGTCAACTATTAGCAACACAGGATACGTTATTTGAATAGGCCTATATAAATCCTTCATTTTAGCCAATTTTAAAAACATTAAATTAATGGAAAAATGTTTTTGTAATGTTTTACAACATTGCACCAAACAGTTGATTTTGAATATTAATAAGCATTACATTACTCAACATCGTTATAATTAAGTTTTTTTAGTTATAGTCGAAGTTAAGTCAAAATATTATAAAGCAAAACTTTCATAAAGTTATTATGAAAATCCCTTTTCATTCCAATTTAATTTAAAATAATAATAATGAATACAATTAACATATACATGCATCACAACACTTACCAAGTCAAGAAACAAACTGGGCAATATAACATTATGAGTCATAAACAAATTAAATTGATATTGTTACGCCAGGATAATCTATTAAACATTATCGCTGTATCTTATCGTGTCGTTTAGTTTTTTATTACTTCCTAAAATTAAAAATTTGTAAAATTTTATTAACCTTTTTACATTATTTTATTACTTTATTGCGGTGATTTTCAGCTTCTGATGAATCATATTTCAGGCCCTTAGGGTCCAAAAAATGTTTTTTTAAACTAATGAGAAATTTAAAAAAATATATACAATATTTCTAATTCGGTTAAAATTTTAATAAAATTTGAATATCCATAACTCATATCAGTGTGTGAGTAGGCCTATCTGCGTATAAAATTTGAATTTTTTTAAAAATAATAAAGCTCAAAAATTAATTGAAAAAACTGTAATAAACTGGGTTTATTTACTTCCTTTCGGTATTTCGTTTAGCAAAGTTTCATTGGCGAATGAGCAGTTGTAAACACCATCATGGTAAGACTTAGACCCTCCGGAAGAGGCAGCTGATGAGCTTAGCAATCCCATCGTAACTCTAACTCACGATGGGACCTACTCAAGACAGATTAGTGATGGGCAAAAGCGCTATTTTTGTTTAGCAGCTAATTCTGTTAATGCTAATTAGAATTAGCAGTTAAAAATAACAGTTACAACTGCTAATTTTCTAGACTGCTAACAACGACCTTAGCAGGAAAACGCAGCTTAAGTAGTATTGTCACATTACTTTATTTTTATTCCTTATCTTGGCAGCTGAGATAAGCAAATACAGTGAGGATGCAGTTGGCACGTTTTGTCCTACCCTTACTGCACTATTAATTTGTCTATAGGATTTGTGAATAAATCTCTGACGATAATGAGAAATACAATGAACATGATGCAATTAATTGTATTCGGTTTCTCTCACGCACTGTCAAGTAATATGAAATATATTTTGTAGCACCCTTTTCTAAACCTATGATACAATAATAATTTAAATTTAAAAAAATTAAATTAAATTAATTTTAATTTGATTATGGTCATATTCGATGTTTGTAATTAATTAAAATGCTATTTAAAAATATTATTGTATTTTAATACATGTAGGCTATCTATGGAGGCCTATCTTTTTTTTTAGATTTCACTTATTTATTCATGTTCCTAATAAATTAAAATGTTCTTCTTAGGTATTATTTCAAGTATTTTTTTATAGACTATCATAATGGTTCTGATAATGTTTATTTTTGTTATAATCACATTATTTAAAATAATATTGTCATTTATTATATACTATATTATTGTAATTATAATTGTGTGAAAAATCGAAAAATAAGTGTTTGAAGGACAAATAATTATTTGTTAATCTATAATTCTTATGTTTTAAAATATAATTTTAAGCTAAATATTTTTATAATGTTAAAAGTACAAGTTCGACTTGTGTTACATTTATTATTTATAAAAAAACACCCTCATTTAAATTTACAGTTAACAAAGAAAAATATGATAATACTATGCAATCTGAATCTCAGGACAGTAGCCAACAACAGTTAATGGAAAGAAACACTGACAATGTTTCCTGTTTAGCAGTTACATTAGCAGCTTCAACGTTAAACAGGTTCAGCAGTTAGCAGTAGAGGTTAGCAGTTGGCAGGTCGGTAACAGTCGAAACAGTGTGCCATGACTGCTATTAAACAGTTAGATTAGCAGCTTCAACGTTTAACAGGTTCAACAGTTAGCAGTATACGTTAGCAGCTGCAGTTACGTTAGCAGTTAGTACCGTAGCAGGTCGGAAGCAGTGTGTTCTAACCCTGTTATTTAACAGTTTGTTTATTATCTGTTATTTTTAAGTATGATTAGCAGTCTGCTAATGCTAAAACCATTTAGCAGTTAAAAAATAACAGATTGTTAAATAGCAACCCATCACTAAGACACACACACTCACTACTCTAAGTATCTTGGTCTAAGTGCTCTAAAGTCTAAGTGCTGATTAAGTGAATGCTGTATTAAGTGGAGCCCTGGCAATCTCCCAGTGTATGTTAGACTTACCCATGCATGCAAGGATCTGTATGGGCGGACCTCATTTCCTTAGCTACTTGTGGGTGTTCCCATAATCAAGAATGTAAAATAGAACGTCATCGCACAACAAAAAGCAAATGGAGCCTAACCTCTACAATATGGGTCAAGAGAAGGAAAAATTGAAAATGAATTAATAGAGCAATCATCTGCAATCACCTCAATAAAACACTGGTAAATAAAGTTAAAATAGGGGAGCTACCCATCTTGAATCCCCTCCAAATCTTAGACGTTATGAGAAGTCTGGGACTGGAGGAGGCGCTGTAACTAAGCATCTTAAGAATATAGAAAGAGGACACACTGCGATCTACAAAGATCGCAGTGCAACAGTAACCCTACAAACTCATTCATTCATCCAACAAACTATTCATTCATAAGATTCGTGTTTATGACATTTGCGTCGACCCTGACCCCAAGAACAACACATGAGGTGATGTTACAGATATTATTTACACAGCTGAATACCCGTGCTTTTCTACGGTGTTTTTGAATTAAATATAGATGTTTTGTGAGATACCTAGGCGCATATTAAACGTAAAAGTCGGGGTTTCTTTTTTATCGCACTTTTATACATTTTACATGTAAACGGCAGAAGGAAGAGAGAATGTTAAATCATAAAATTATAGAAAATTTAATTTGTGAATATTTTTGTCTAAAACGTAGATATGAGTAACTGTTTAGCCTTATGGAGAGAAAAACGGGACAGTGGTCAAGCATTTCCTTACTCAAACGCTCTCTGACGAATACGACAAAAGCTACATCGGATATATATATATATATATATATATATATATATATATATATATATATATATATTATATATTGAGCCGCTTCGGTGGCCTAGTTGATAGCGTACTAGGCTTTCACCCCGAGGACCCGGGTTCGATTCCCGGCGAGGGCTTGGCATTTTCATACGCTATAAATCATCCCGTCGTCTGCATTAGCCCAAGTGTGCACAATAGTCAGACGTTAAACACAAAAAAAAAAATTATATATATATATTATACCCGTATTATATACGAGGGCTATCCAGAAAGTCGGTTACATTTTGCTCTGTAGACGCTAGGGGCGGAGATAACGCGGCCTTCTTGGTATCAGAGCGTTCTTCTGTAGGGATGGGCACTTATGCTATTTTTACAAAATATCAACGAATAGTTTGTTGGAAAAAAATAACTGTTTGAAAAAACAGGTTTAGAAAAATGAAACTCCAAGTGTATTAGCAGCTAAAACATAAACACAAACGTTCAGTTTTCTAAGACTACTTTTTCATTCCCATTACCACCATATCCTTAACTGTTTTTGGGTGTAAAACATTTAGAAAAAAAAATCCTTATAAGTGTAGGAATAATTAAATTACATTCTCAAAACGTAATATATGTATGCCATTTTATATTTACAAAATGCAATGAATTTCTAATAGAAGCATTCTTTTTTTTACTTAAAAATTAAATAGCCTTTGTATATTTACTGAAATGCAAACAATTTAGAATATTTTTAGTTGATTAAAAAATATTGATGATTGATAATAAATATAAAAAATACGTTTAAATAAAATTAGGTTATGTATTTACAAAATGTGAGATGTTACTGTCATATTTTTATTTGGGAGAAAGTAGGTTTTCATTTTTCAACACTGAAAAAAGTAACCTTAATAAGTAAAATATAGTAATAAGAACATAGGCCAAATATGTTTAAATAAAATTGGCTCTATATAGTTACAAAATTATAGGTTATTAACATTAGGTTATTATAGGTTAATGATAGGTTATTAACATTAGCATTAGCAAAAAAATAAGTTTTCCATTTTACAACACAGAAAAAATATAAAGTTTATTGTAATAACATATTTAACAAAACAAATGTTTTTAAAGAAAATTAGGCTCCGGATAAAAATAAAATATAAGACGTTTGTAATATTTCCCATCACAAAAAACAGGTTTTTCACTTTTAAACACTGAAAAAAACACTAAAAATTTCACACATCCAATAAATAATTAAAAACTATGCTCTTAATTCTAAAAACAAAAAAAGTAAAAGAAAACTTTCAAAATTGTCCACTAAATATTTTTAAATTTTTAAACACAAAGTAAACTATGGAGAAAAACTAATATATAACACAATTATGGCTGTTTTTACAGTTTAGAAAATGTTTGAACAACAAATTTTACATTTAAAACTTTCAAACAACTCGCAACAAAATAGAGATAAACTTTGACAACGTCCAAACAGTTCTTACTTCACTACGTTGCAACAAGAAATGGAGGGAAAAAGTATAGCAAGTTGCAAGTTAAAGAAAAGGTGTTTGTACTGTTTGCAGTAAAACAGTTTAGCAGGAAAAAAGTTTTAGCGCTTGCGGCAACGTTCGAATAGAACGTAGGTGGTGGGGAAGTCCAAACTGTTGTTCCTTGTTTAACAAATCACGATCCAGTCCAGCCGTGCTAATGAGAGTTTATAGTTGCTGCTCGTTCCCGCACAATATTAGTTTGAAATGTGCGCCGATGTTGAAAATCCCGCGACCTGTGAAGTGCGGTCGGTGAAACGGTTTTTGTTGGCTAAGAACAATAAACCAATTGAAATTTATCGCCATGTGAAGTTTATGGGAACGATGTGATCACTGAAGGCGGTGTGCGTCAATGGTGCATTAGGTTTAAAAATGGCCGAACTAACGTGCACGACGAAGAACGAAGTGGACGGCCAAGCATTGTGACCGATGAAATTGTCTCTAAAGTCGATGAGAACGTTAAAGAAGACCGTCGGTTCACAATAACAGAGCTATCGCTTAGTTTTCCACAAATTTCAAGAAGTTTGTTGCATGAAATTGTTACACAAAAGTTAGGTTACCACAAATTTTGTGCAAGATGGGTACCGAAAATGTTGATTGAAACCCATAAAACATCAGCGTATGGCTGCTTCATTGACATTTTCGGACAGTTACGAAAAGGATGGTGACTCACTACTCGATCGAATCGTTACAGGAGACGAGACTTGGGTGAAACATGTCAACTGCGAAACCAAATTGCAGTCCATGGAATGGGGGCACACAAATTTCCCCAAAAAACTAAGGAAATGCATGCAAACGTTGTCTGCAAGGAAGATCATGACGACAGGTTGTTTTTTGGGACATGAAAGGAGTCCTTCTTGTTGATTTCTTAGAACGTGGCAAGACAATAAACTCTGCAAGGTATTGTGAAACCTTGGAAAATTTAAGAAGATCAATTCAAAACAAGCGAAGAGGAAAGTTGAGTTCAAAAATTCTGTTTCTGCAAGACAACGCCCGACTACATACAGCCAATCGAACTTGAGAACTCCTGGATGTTTTCAAGTGGGGGGTGTTTTCACATCCACCTTACAGTCCGGATCTTGCTCCCAGCGATTATCACCTGTTTCCTGCAATGAAAACCTGGCTTGCGACGCAGCGTTTTGATGATGACGCCCGGTACTGCGGGAGGGCGTGACAACCTGGCTGAAGTCTCAGGCGGCAGAATTCAACGACACTGGAATTTCAAAACTGGTTCACCGTTTTTACCAAAACGTAACCGACTTTCTGAATAGCCCTCGTGTGTGTGTGTGTGTGTGTATATATATATATATATATATATATATAGAGAGAGAGAGAGAGAGAGAGAGAGAGAGAGAGAGCATGTGAGGTATGTACAAACATTTCAGCCGCCCCGGTGGCCTAGTTAATAGCGTACCGGGCTTTCACCCCGAGGATCCGGGTTTGATTCCCGGCCAGGGCTTGGCATTTTCATACGCTTTAAACCATCCCATCTGCAAGTGTGCACAATAGTCGGACGTTAAACACACAAAAAAATATGTACAAACATTTCTGAGATCCAAACGTGCGGATTCATAAGAAAACTTAAATGTTGGCCTAATTGTGATAAATAAAAAAGACACAAGAAATGGATAAATATACACGCAATATTTCATCGGAATCGGTTAGTTCCAGCCAGTTGGTTTATTTTCAAACTACTCACACAGTCACATACAGACACATCCAGGAAACTACAACTTTATTGGGCTCAGGGGGTCTGAAACGTGTATATAAATGCATTTTTGGCGCAGTTACCATAGTTTCTAAATATTTCGCTTAGTAAACAAGTGAAATACGTTTGGATGATATAACACAAAGGTTAAGTTATATCCATCGATGGTCTCAACAGGCCAAAGACCTCTCGACCATTACAACTTCCGGTGCTGTGATTAAAACTTCCTACTACGATTTACCACGACCAACATTATCATCAAAGTTTTGACTGTGTAGGCCTATCGCGGGTCGCCATTTTGTTACGCTACAGATCAAAATCCAGGCCAATGAAAATGAGTTCGGTTTAAAATAACTATTTACTCCACACGGTAGGCCTACATCATTGACTCTTGCCGTCAACACAAGTCTTTAAATCGCACTTTGCTTAATCCTAACCTTCACAAAATGTAATACGGTAAAACTTCAACGGACTAATTGGAAAAACATTGGATTTGATATCCAGAAATACGAATGGTAGCTACTGTATATTGTATATGAACGTAGAAACTGTGTGGAAAATTATACAAAAACACTACACAAACTTTCTCATTATTCAGTTATTTACATAATATATGGTTCGGAAAATACACGCAGAAAAACAAAAAAAGCTCTTATTTTGGACAAAAATCCGTTGAAACTCAAAATCGGTTGTAACGTTGATTAAATTTTGCTCAGTCGTAATCTATAAGTACACAAATAAAATATATGAATCACTATATACCTTACAAAATCGGGTTTTGGAGCTGTTGAAAAAACTACAAAATTGGTTGATCAGATTTTTATCAATTTCGGAAAATTATAATTCAAATGTACTAAATTTTAAATGAAAGGTATATATAAAACTAATATAAAACAGTTATTAATCAATAAAGAAATCCTAAAAGGTTTAATTTATCTAAATTAGCTATACATTTTCATAACAGTGATCGAAATCTACAGATCACTGTTATCAAGTAAAGACAAACTTGATAATTTAAAACATATATTTGTCCAAATTTTTGTATAGCCTACTACTTGTGAAAATAGACTTCTTAGTTTTGTGTATGGATTGAGCTAATTCTTGTAATTAATTACAGCTTGTTTGTAAAATATTAATAAAGTAAGCGTTGGAATTCTTCAGCTTAGATCTACGAGGGCTATTCAAAAAGTAGATTACGTTTTTGGATAAAAAAAAAACTAAGTACAGGAAAAAAATTTTATTATATACATTTGAAAGAGGAACTAAAATACTATTTTTCGACATAATCGCCAAACAAATTTAGACATTTGTCATATCGGTGAACTAGCTTTGAAATTCCCGTGTCGTAGAATTCCGCCGCCTGTGACGCCAGCCAGTCAGTCACGCCCGCGCGGAGATCTGCGTCGTCATCGAAGCGCTGTGTTGCAAGCCAAGTCTTCATCTTCGGGAATAAGTGGAAATCACTAGGTGCCAGGTCCGGACTGTAGGGTGGATGAGGGAAAATCTCCCACTTGAAGGCCGTCAACACGTCTTTTGTTCGATTTGCCGTGTGAGGGCGGGCATTGTCGTGCAAAAACAACACTTTTGCACTCAGTTTTCCTCTCCGCTTGTTCTGGATAGCTCGTCTTAAGTTTCGTAATGTTTGGCAATACCTTTCTGAGTTTATGGTTGCTCCACGTTCTAGGAAGTCAACCAGAAGAACACCTTTCCTGTCCCAAAAACGGTCGCCATGATCTTCCTTGCTGACAGGGTTTGCAAACATTTCCTCGGTTTTTTGGGGAATTTGTGTGCCCCCACTCCATAGACTGTAGTTTTGTCTCACAGGTAACGTGCTTAACCCAAGTCTCATCTCCCGTTACGATGCGATCAAGAAATGATTCACCATCTTTGTCGTAAGCGTCCAGAAATGACAACGATGCAGCCATACGATGCAGCCAATTCTAGAGATTTTCCTCATCCACCCTACAGTCCGGACCTGGCACCTAGTGATTTCCACTTATTCCCGAAGATGAAGACTTGGCTTGCAACACAGCGCTTCGATGACGACGCAGATCTCCGCGCGGGCGTGACTGACTGGCTGGCGTCACAGGCGGCGGAATTCTACGACACGGGAATTTCAAAGCTAGTTCACCGATATGACAAATGTCTAAATTTGTTTGGCGATTATGTCGAAAAATAGTATTTTAGTTCCTCTTTCAAATGTATATAATAAAATTTTTTTCCTGTACTTAGTTTTTTTTTATCCAAAAACGTAATCTACTTTCTGAATAGCCCTCGTATTAATCCACACTGGTTCAGTGTAACACAGAAAATGATTATTCAAAGAAAAACACTAACAGTGATAAGCAGCTTTCAACTGATATGATAGAAATTAATTTCCAAAAGTATTTTCTTTATCTTACTTTTTTTGTAATTTTGATTTCACCATCATAATCAGCATTTTCTGCATATAATCAAATTACATTGAAAATACGAAGATGAATCTTGACTGATTTAAAATGCGGTTTTTAAGCCGATTACAAAAACAGATATTCGAAAACATTGCTATGTTCAGTATAATGATCTGCCTTCCCTAGCTTCGTCACTTCTACTTTCGTTGACGCGTTTCGGAGAACCTCCATCTTCAAAAACTATATCTATACTGAGTATACTGAGTATAGATATAGTTTCTGAAGATGAAGGTTCTCAGAAACGCGTCAAAGAAAGTAGAATTGACGAAGCTAGGGAAGGCAGATCATTATACTGAACATAGTGACAATAATCATAGTGACATAAAAGAAGAAGAATATAAAAAGAATCAAAAACATTAGGTAAAAAAAGTTATGAATTTTTAAAAGTTTAAAATGACCGCCATTTTGAACTGTTTTAACAAATTTTGCTGATTGATGAATTTGTCCAATCTATGAATAAAAACAATCAGTGTTTACTTCGTGAGTAAATTGTGAAATTAAAATAAACTAATCAGCAGTCAGGATGAATTTCCATTTAAATTTACTGCCAAAGTCAATATTTCTTTTATTTCAAATTTGCTACACTCACTTGCGTTATGAATATCTGACTAGAATTTGAGCGAAAATTATTAACCGGTTAAAAAAAAAAACAATAAAAAAATCGATTTTTATAAGATATCGTGATCCAAACATTTTATTTGTGTACTTATTTGGTTATTTGATTATTGATATGATTATTTTATTGGTGTACGTAATGTACAATCAGACAAGTTTTTGTAGTGAACTCATTGTATATTTACATAATAAACTAAATACCGAATATAGTGAAAAATCGATTATTACTCGATTTAAAAACCTTGTGTTACCTCGGCATCATTTGACAGTTGGTAAAAGAAGCTATTTGTATTATTCTAAAAAGTACTTTAATGAACTACCTAATAGTATGAAAAATCTAAGTGTGAGTGAAAAGACTCTAAAAAAAAAAATCAATCAAACAACAAATTAGAAACATTGATGTGTTATAACAATCTTTCCTTAAAATTGAATTAAAAATTATATTAATAAATTAATTTACAATATTGTAAACCATCTTATTAAGTTTGTATTTTTAAAAAAGACGTAAATATGAATAGTTTAAATAATAATCGGATGAGGTACTACTCGCTTTTCTTTTCTTTTTTGTATGCTTAGCCTATATCTCAAATATATAATGACACACACACACACACACACACACACACACACACACACACACACACACACACACATATATATATATATATATATATATATATATATATATATATATATATATATATATATATATATATTGATGCCAACTGTCAAATGATGCCGAGGTAAAACAAGGCTTTTAAATTGAGTAATAATCGATTTTTCACTGTATTCGGTCTTTAGTTTATTATTATATACAAAAGTTATACAAAAACTTGTTTGATTGAGTACACAATAAAATAACAAATAAAAAATTGTCTGATTAATAATAATAATAATAATAATAATAATAATAATAATAATAATAATAATAATAATAATAAATAATAATAATAATAATATAATAATTAATAATAATAATAATAATAAAAACAATAATATTTACTACGATTGGGCAAAATTTTAACAAATTAGTTAAAATCGATTTGGACAATCGGATCTACTTAAAAGCCACTTTTTTGGAATCGGTAGACCTGAAAACGGATAGACCACTAACTGGAAATTGATTTTTTTCGCGATTGCCGAACTGTTTTAAAATTTCGTATAATGCGAAAACAAGACATCTGGTACTGAGAAACAATACACAAAAATAATTACGGTTTTTGGTGCAATAAAAAAAGTAAATTTTACACAGTTTATAAAAAACCGAACGAAATCATAGAGGTCCTAGTTTATAAAGTATTTTTCAGAAAATCATAAAACATTCTAAATTATATTAAAAATTAGCCCGAGCTTTGTATCAGCTGTTCTCCAGTGTCGTATAGCAAAATAAAACGAAATCAGCTGATCTTACAATGTTTACAATATTATTATATACGCTTCACTATGCTGTAACTAAACTAATTATAACGAAAACAATTATTCTGTCAATAATTGACAAAAATTTTAATTTCACAGTCAAACAACCAGTCAAACAGACCCTACCTTTTCTTGTTGTTTTATTAAGTAACCTTTTCAATCGGGGAATAAAAAATGAATAACAAAAAAAAAAGTTTAACACAAAACAGTTGACGAGCCTGGTACCTTATCACACAACACATTAACAATATATCAGTTATTGAAATAATTGGTCTACAACTCACCTTGTTATTTTACAACATTGACCGACTTTGTAACACACGACTCCGTGAGCCAATCAGCGTTCTGCAGCAACGCGTGATGAACACTGACGAAACGTTCTTAGCTCACAGCTGCTTCCGAAAATAACTGTTTTCAGCGTTAAGATTTAGATTCAGATATATCGGCACTGGGCTAAGCTAGGTGGATCGTACGAGCGTAGCGTGGCCACGTGGCGTGATAACGTCAACTCACGCAGCGTCATTGAGGCATTGAGTTATTCACATGTGATTACAGTTTTAAAGGTCATGCCGTGCATACATCGGCGGGTGCAGTAAAAACATAACCACAAGTAAAACAAATTATTCAAAAAACAAAATTATTTTCTCACAAAAAGCCAGTAGAAACGCAAAATCGACAAAAAATTGGAAAATCTTATTTTACAAAATCGGTCGGTCAGATTTTGATTAAATTTTGGTCACACACGAAGATTGACAACTAACATGTTTATCTTAGACATTTTTGGAGTTTGATTTCACAGTTGTATTCAGCATTAAAATATACACTGTGAAACATACAGAGCACATTTCATGATTCACCATGATGACTGCTCATTTTACAACTTTGAATTCGTTAATAATAATCATATTGCAATATATAATACTGTATTTTCTTTTAACGTATTTTAACTTTTATATAACTTGTATTAATTTTTTTTATTATGACATGAAATACTTAATTTACTTTATCTGCAAAATTCTGAACTTAACAATAACTATTTATTACGCTATCACTTTAAACGTTATTATTTCGTTAGAATTTTACGATTATTTTAAAGTTACACCTTTGTAAGAAAGCGCCTTCAAAAATAAACACTGACTATGTTGATCGACTGTAGACATAGTTGCATATACAGAGTATTTCAGGCGCTATTTATATTATTTGTTGTAAATGTTATATATATATATATATATATATATATATATATATATATATATATATATATATATATATATATGTATATATACATATATGTATATATATATATATATATATATATATATATATATATATATATATATATATATATATATATATATATATATATATATATATATATATATATATATATATATTAGAGGGTGACTATTTTTCCATTATGATCCACACTAAAATTTCTATAAATTAAAAATGCTTTTCTAAGAAAAATGATAAAGTTAAACTCAATACTCAACATCTATCTTGTAATTATGAAATTGGCTCAAAACTGCAACTTTTTTTAAGCAACGCTATGAGCTACAGTGGTAAAAAGTGCGGTTATGTAAATTGTGATAATGAGTTTTAGACTATTTTAGTTTTTCTGAAATTAGGCTCCTTGTTTTTTTCTAAATAAAACTGTAAAAATTGTTTTTTGAAAATCAATTTCTTTTGAAAATTGAAATAAATTTACTTGTCTGTTTAACGCGCGCGCGCGCACACACACACACACACACACACACACACACACACACACACACACACACACACACACACACACACACACACACACATATATATATATATATATATATATATATATATATATATATATAGCCGCCTATATATATAGGCTTTCACCCCGAGGACCTTCGACCGGCGAGGGCTTGGCATTTTCATACGCTATAAATCATCCCATCGTATGCATTAACCCAAGTGTGCACAATAGTCAGACGTTAAAAAAAAAAAAAAACCTACACCCATAACTTTATTCATAAAAACAAGTTCAAAAAACGGTTAGCAATATTCTCTAAATCATATATAACCTAATCTAACCTTGTATAACTTTACCATAACCTAACCTAATAATGATCTAACCTAACCATAACTTAACATAAACCATAACCTGATATATAAAAAAAACAATTGAATATGATGATTATGTTTATATGATTGCCATAATATATGATTATTTAAGCATAAGAATATATGATGATTTAAACCAGTCAGTAGTAACAATTGTTTTAGAACAAAGTGGTAGCCCTTTTATACATTTATTTTTAGTAATAATCTTAATAACTTAGTTGCACTTGTAATTCAGAGACTACACTTTTGTTGTACGATAAGTATTTACAATAAAATATTTATCGAAACGTTTTACAATTTCAAGTTCTTTTGTTTGCACTTTGAAACAATCCTCTTTATGCTAAATCGTCCATTTTTCATATCCTAGACTTAGGCTAAAGGTTTGTAAATAAATTAAAAGATTGAAATATTTATTTCCTAAAGTCTGAAATAATAATGTAGGCTTAATGGTGTAATAAAAATCTTAAAGTGCAATGAGTGTTTAAAACTATGATGTTACTAAAACATTCTTTTCTTTCTGATGACTATTTAAGAAAAACCACTATGCTGTCTGTTTTTGAGAGAGTCAATTTTTTTAAAAGGTACTCAGAAAAATTAGTTCTTTCAGGAAAAATATTTAAAATTCATTCTAGAACAACACCATTTCTTTGGTATTAGCTTTGAGGTTATGTTTAATTTATTATTTTTAAAATTATTTTCTGCTCTACAATAAATTAACAAAATACTGATACTTTTCCTGCCTGAAGGAGTACAATGTTTCCAAAAAAATCTTTTTGCTTAGTTTTGGAATAAAAAAATCAAATTATCTCCACCACCTTAAGGTAGCATTAAATGTACTTTTTTAAAAGTATATCTAAACAGATGAAAACTGGGCGTACTGAAATGATTCAAAGTTTTTAACTTATTATCGTGTAGATTGTTTAGAATCATATTCTTCCTTAATTAATTTTCTAACAGCAAATTCCTTTCAATGAAATGTTTTAATCACAATTTGCAATTATTGCACACATTGTATAGTCTACACAACATATTTTTTAAATTTTGATTTAAAAGAAAATTTGTTCATTTAATAAGAAATAAAACTAAGATATCATTATAATTTTTATTTGAATTCATATTTTGAATAAATAGGCTATTTGAGGCATCACTTTTCTTTCTGCTACTTGTTCTTGCGCAGCTGACCCTGAAGATCGATAAGTGAAATGTTGGCCATGACAGTTTAAATCGATACATCGTTTGGTTCATCTCGTCTGTCAAGTTAACATTTTTGTGGGCAGATCCTCTGAAAAGGAAAAGCTCATCCTAGTACTTTTAAACAAGATATGTATTTATATTAATATAGCAACTAAAGTGTAAAGGGATTATAATTCGGAAGTCTTCGTTAGAAATATAAAACAGGTATTGTACGTGTACAATGTTTGTAGGTGAATCTTAACCTATTTTTGCTTACTTTACAGGTATTGTAATAATGAAGAGATTTTTTTATTAATATTTGTATTTCACGTTTAATAAGTAAATATAACATATTAATGTCTAATAATAAGTATGTGTTTAAAGTACCAAGCATTAAAATATTTTCTACTAGCCTATTAGGTTATGCTTTTAAGTTACTTTCCTTTAAGATAAATACTTGCCTAACTTATATTTTAGAAGATTCTATTATATGTTGTAAATAATTTCATTTTTTAATTTGTTATTCTGTTATTTGAACTAAAGTATATTGGGACCTAGACACCAAATTATTTTGGGTAGCCTACTTCCCCCAAGTGATATTAGGTTAGACAACATACCACACAAGTAGCCCATTTAATTAGTTTTGAAAGATAATTTTTCTATCAATGTACATTTTGCTTCCTATATTAGTTTTAGTTCCTGGCTAATGTATTAGAATAATCCAAAATCATTTATTGTAAGTTTAAGGCCTACTTGTAGCGATGTGTGAAAAGAATTCTCACCGTTTACTCACCTCAATGTCCTTTTTACCTTAAAATAACAAAACAAAAAAAAAAGAATTTTCTTCTGAACATTCATACTTTATGCCAGTTAGACTACTGGGATGAGGGATCAGTGTTAACGGAGCAACTTTGGCTCGAACTAAGAAACTAGGTACACAGTTCAGTGACGCAGTAGACTGACCAATGCTTTAGTCACTTCAACCATTGAGCTCCTTTACTCAGAAAAACAAAGTAGGCTAAACATTTTACTGAGTAACATAGTAAAAAATTTCCTGGGAATTATTGGTAAAAAATCAACAAAATAGCATTATTTTGAAAATTGAAAATTTATCTTCTTATGTTTACAGAATGGATCCATTTTTAATAACACCCCAAGAACGAATAAGATTTGAGTCACAGTTTAATTCCTTAAAACCTATAAATGGAATTATAACTGGGGATCAAGCAAAGGGATTTTTCTTACAATCACAGCTTCCATTGCCTATATTAGGTGTAATATGGTAAGTCTAATTATTGGTAGCAAGCAAATTTGATACTGTACTGTAATTTTTTACTACATTCCAACTTTTAATAAGTTATGGAAATAACTTTGATTATAATAACATATTATAAATTACATATTCCAAGTCTACTTGTTTAAAATCATAATTTTAAATCATAACATCTACTTCAAACATTTGTGTTCGTATAATATCAATTATGTACTGTATAATAGAAATAAATGTACAGTTTTTTATATTATGTTATCTAATTTTTCCTTAAATTTAATTTTTTTTACAGTAAATCCCTCACCACTAATCTCAATAACAGGGAAGCATGGTTGAAACCTGAAAAAGGTTCAACAAACTTGAATTCAAGGAAAGAAAAAATTTTAAATTATATGTTATAATAAAAAAAACAACAGGTCTTTTCAAAGCAGCTATTAATAAAGTCAAATAACTATGTTTATATATCACAAGCATTTAGAGTGGATAATCACTTGAGAAGAAGATAATAAAAAAAAAACTATTAGGCCTACTGAACATACTGTAGAAAGATAAGATTTTCAAGATAAGAATAATACAGTAAAAGTAGTTCTAAAGATTAGATGTTCGATATATTGTGACAGCATAATGGACCAGGTTCATTTACATATTAGTGTTCACTAACTTCCACTTTATATGTATTATCTCTGAACTACTTCAATCTTGTTATATTATGTCTGAATATACAATGATAGTCTCAGGTTGTTATAGCACCAACATCAATAAGATTGATAACAAACCAAGAGCATATCCGTATTTTGAATTTATTGAAAATTGAACTATTGAGTCTTGAATTATGGCATCTGTACGTAGTGTATATATGTAGTGTTTTTTTGTATCAGTGATTAATTAAAATATTATTAAGTATAACTATTCATAGTTAATTACCTATTAATTACATAATTAGTAGCTTTAAATATGTATTTCTCGAACATGTTTTTTTTAACAGATCTTATTATATATACATAGTATAGACACTAGATGGTAAAGGAATTACTGTATCACACTAGATACTCTAAATTACTAATGTCTGTTCAGCTTAGACTGGGCCAGAAATTGGCCCTTTCCCTTCTATGTAAGGGTTGATACAGTCGAGAGTATTGTATTGTATTACCAGACTTCATCAAAGTACAAAATCTTTAAGTTATAAGCTTTTAATGTAACATAGCTTTTAAAGTTAGCTTTAGACAGAACTTATAATTTGGCTGCAATTTGCAATAAATTATAGTAAAATACATTTTATTTTAGGGGTTTGGCAGATACAGACGCAGATGGCAAAATGAACATTAACGAATTTAGTATTGCTTGTAAATTAATTAATTTAAAGCTAAGAGGCTTTGAAATGCCAAAAGCACTTCCACCATCTTTAGCACAACTTGTACAACATACAGGTATGTATGAAAAGTTGACAACAGCATTTAACTTTTTAAAATGTTTTGCGCTAAAAATTTAAATAATAAATAGTTTTTTACAGCATGGTAAAGAGATAAGCTAAACATTATACATTAAATGAACTGTGTATACTTATGCATAAGGAAACTTAGTATATACAGTCTGTTATTTCTCTTCCTTTACCATATAACTTATATGATACCGTTTTCAGTTCTGTATTAACCAAGGTGGTATAAATGAACAGAGACACAAATACCCATAGGAAAACCACTAAATAAAACCTAACCTGCCTTATCAGTATCAAACAATTTCTGTATTTTTTATCTCTAGTAACTTTTGGAGGTAAAGACAATATATTATACAGTTGGTAACCAAAACATTTCTTTATCTTTCAAGAATTTATATGAGTAAAAGTAGTTGATTCTATCATTTGTAGACTATTTGACCTAACATTTTTTCTCAGAAAAATATGATTGCCTCTTGGGCTGTATGTGTACAGAATAATATTACACCTAATTGATATTTAATGGTGTAACAAGAATTAAAGTTTTTTTCATTTTCAAAAGTTGCTACACCATTGTTTTTGAGTTCAAACAAATATTTTATCACTTTATTAGTATTTTTAGTGAAAAAAGATTACAAAGTAGTACCAAAATGTATAACTTGAACAAATTTAATATTACCACAATTTTGGATTCTCCTTTCACAAATTTTTCATAATGACCCTAGGCAAAACAAAATATTAACTGTGTAGACTTACCAATCATTTTATTGAGCAATGTGGTAGTTAAATGAAGTCAAGGTTTAATTTTTTCATATTCTTTCAAAAATAGTGAAAGTGAATTAATACATTGTTAATGAGTTATACTATTTCTAAAATGATAAAAAAAGTAAATCTATTAACAGGTCTTATGTTTATGTATTGTAACAAAAATGTTACATAAACATTATCAATTGTCAATAATTGTGTATTAAATTATGAACAAATGAAATTATAATTTGTTGTTGTGTAGGTTATAATGTACATTTTGGCTAAATGATAAAATTTTTCTTTTTTTCTGTTTTGTGTTTGCCACCAAAGCAGCTCTCTATGATTGTACCAAAACCACTAAACAGATTAAATGTTTTCCAGGTGTCACACCTACAGGGAACCTCCTCCAGGGTAACATTGTTCCAGCCATGCCTGTAAAACCACCAATACCTCCAGCACCTAATGTAAGTACCACACCTGTGCAACTTCCTGGCACCTTACCACACCGCCCAGTGATATCACCACCATCTGGTGGCAGTACTCCTCTAGCAAGTCTAGGTCCTATAATGATGCAGCCTGTTGCTACTGCTCAGCCTATCGGTATGCCTCCAGCTATACCTCCATTGCCTGTTACACAGCCAACTCCGCTTGCCAGCATACCGCCTATGGTACCCCCAGTGGCAGTTCCTCCATTGATTAACAATGTTCTGCAGACTGGTAAGATTGGCATATTTTTAGGCTTAGTAAAGTTCTACTTAATCTTGGACCCCTTAAATTTTTATTTTTAAATTATAAATTCATTTCTTCTTAGATATTTAAACCATCAGTTGTGGTTAATTAATTCAACATTTAATTTTTTAACAATCTAAAGTTTATGGATTCTTCAAAATTTATTGAATTCTTAACCAATTTTAGATATTAAATATTCTACAGTTCATTTTTGAAATATTTCACACTTTCTAATAAATTGATTTTTCTTATATGTAAAATTAAGTATAAATAATAATATGTGAAAAGCAAAAATTATTGAACAGAGATAATACAACAGTAACTAGATAGCTGATGTCGTAAGGAATGTAATTGACAACTTGCATGAGCAAGGTCATTTAACAAGTAAAATGGAAAAAGTTCCACTATTGATAGTACGAGGGTGGTCTGAAAAGTTTCCGACCTCAACATGAAGATAGCAGCACTCAAATTTCGTTGTTCATCTGTTGACAGTTACTCACCAAAGTTTCAGCCATTTTGGACGCGCAGTTGTTATGTAATAGTTGTTTGAGTGAGTTGATGTCAGTATTTTTATGAAAATGGACAAAATTGAGTATCGAGCTGTCATTAAATATTTGTTTTTGAAAGGCAATACGCCAACGCAAATCAAAGATGAGTTGGATTCTGCGTATGGGGACTCTGCACCATCATTTACCACAGTGAAATTTTGGGCAGCTGAATTTAAACGTGGCCGTAAGAGCTTGGGAGACAATGAACGTTCGGAAATTCCAAAAACTGTAACTACTGATGAAAAGATCGCCAAAGTTCACCAAATAGTGCTAGATGACCGCCGAATTAAAGTGAGAGAGATAGCAGACATTATGAACATGTCAAAAGAACGTGTTTGTCACATATTACATCAACATTTAGACATGAGAAAGCTGTCTGCGCGTTGGGTGCCGCGTTTGCTCACGTTAGACCGAAAACGTATTCGAATGAACATATCCAATGCTCTTTTGGAGCAGTTTAGGCGCAATAAATCCCAGTTTTGGCGCCGATTAATTACTGTAGATGAAACGGATACACCATTATACGCCCGAAACAAAAATACAGTCCAAACAGTGGACTGCAAAGGGGGAACCGGCTCCAAAAAAAGCAAAAACTGTTTTTTTGGCTGGGAAAGTAATGGCGACTGTTTTTTGGGATAGTCATGGAGTTATTTTAATCGACTATCTTCAAAAAGGAAAAATCATTACAGGAGCATCATTACTTGACAAGCTGAAGTCAGAACTTGCGGAAAAACAGCCACATTTGCAGAAAAAGAAAATCCTATTTCACCAAGACAATGCACCGTCTCACACCTCAGCGGTTGCCATGGCGAAAATCCACGAATTACAGTTTGAACTGCTTGACCATCCACCTTACTCACCAGATCTAGCCCCAAGCGACTTCTTTTTGTTCCCTCATCTAAAAATTGTGCTCGGAGGACAGAGATTTTTGTCAAATGAAGAGGTAATTACCTTCGTGAACAATTATTTTGCAGAGAAAAACGCCGAGTACTATTTGGACGGGTTACAGAGATGGGAGCATCGCTGGGAGAAGTGTGTAGAGGGATACAAGGAGACTATGTTGAAAAATAAAAAAAAAAAAATTATGAAAAAATGTCTTGTATCTTTGTTAGGTCGGAAACTTTTCATACCACCCTCGCAAAAGCAAATTTTCAAAAAGTTAATGATTTTTTTAATATTTACAATAAGAATATTTTGAAATGAATTTTGCTGAATAACAAACATGTTATTCAGTTTTTCAGCTATTTCAGCTATTGCCAAAATCAGTTTTTCTGCAACTCTGATTTTTCATATATCAGTTGTTTGTGTAATGTTATTAATGTTTAGAATTTGCTTCTGCCACATTAGCACGATAGTTGTGTACATAAATATTTTCCTATTTTTGTAGTTTCAGCAGTATTCGCTATTTCAAATAAACAGATTTAATTTGTGGAAACAAGATCAGCTACCTTGTGGCATTAAAAAAGATTTAACTTTTGTTGTTTACTGCCCAGTTTAAAAATATAATTTCAGTATCCTCCAAGCTAAAATTATTGATAGAGTGTTTGTTTAATAGCAACCAGAGACTGCACCAGATAACAGAGGAACAAATTTACAAAAACAGAGTTTACTGTATCATTTGGGAAACATGGTTTTCATGTATAAAACTTATCAAACGAATACAGATAATAGCAGTGCAGGAGAAAAATAGGTTTATTTCTTTTAAACAGTTGTTATTAAATAAATTGAATCAGATCAAACAAATTGAAATGGTGACGGTTAGATATGAATTTGTTACGTCTTCATCTACAGATATGAGTTGCAATGGGCTTGTTCCATACCCATGACATATATGATATGAAATAAACTTTGTAATTAGGTAATTGAAGCAATTAGATGAAAGTAATGTATCAGTAAATAAAAATACTTTCTTGTAAAAAAAAGAAAAATATGTTTATTACTAAACAAATTTTGATAAATTAGAAATTAAAAGATTCAGATTAAAAATCATTTTTTAATCATATACTGCTTCGAAAGTAGTTTTTAATGTATCAATTATAAGTACCAAAAGTAGCATAGAGTGGAAAAAGTTGATAATTTTCAGTACTGTTTCAAAGTTATGCATTCTGTTGGCAGTTTGTTGCACGTGTTAGTTGTTCATCTGCAATCAGCTGTTATTCAGATAGCAGTATAACTGTTGTTGCTATGGAAACAAAGAATTTTGTTTTTATTGGAAGATAAAGCATTATGTATTTATTTATTCATTTAAATTATCAGACAAAGCATCATTGTCTGTAATAGTTTGCTAACAAAAGCAGCAGAAGTTAACCAAAAGTTTACTTTCAGAAAAGTCTTGGAATATGTATGAAGACGATCATACAAAGTTTATTGATTGGTATAAAAATGAAAAGGTTTAACCTGAGTAAAAAACATAACAAGCAATAAGGACTGTCAGATAAATATCTCTTTGGAGTTGTAAGTTTTATGTCAGTAATACTGCAAGTTTGAAGTGTACTTGTACTAATGGACAAAATGATAAATGTATTTATAATGTAAATATGCTTTTGTGATTTCATATATTAATATATAATTTAAGTTTTCAAATGTTCATTAAGTTGTTTATTTTTATTTTTTGTTAATTTACTGTATGATGAAAAGTACTATTCATAACTTGGACCAAAAGTGGTTTACTGGTCCTTGATTAATTTCATGTGAGTTGTTCTAGAAATATACTAGAATTCAGTACTAGCTATGAAATATACTGTTTTCTCTAACAGTAGTTTTTTTTATAAAATAAATTAATAATCTAGTTTGTAATACATCAAGAAGTATTTATTTATTAAACTCTAAAGTGGGTGATACTGTTTTTAATTTCAAATATACAATTTTTTAAAAGTAGAAAATCAATGGTGCAAAACGTTTGGACAATTTAAAATATTTAATTTCCATTTTTCATTTCAGCATCAGCTCCTCCAGTTCCAGTTTCAACAATGGAAAGAGCTGGGTCAATTGAATCACCGTAAGTAGCTTAGGCTAACAGATAGTCTACATGCGTTGTTGTTCAGTTTAAATGGATTTCAATATGTTAAAATAAGTCACTAGATAATACTAGACTCACTTTACGACCATATTAATTTGCAGTAGTAGCAAAAAATTTTCATATATTCAGGATAATTATTTAGAGTAACACATAATTAGAGATAAAATATGGCATTTCATTTTGCATTATTGTATTAAATGAAAAGTTAAAATGACATCTATAAGTCATAAGTTTAACTTTGGTCAAAAATGCCTATTTTATCATGTTTTTATTTTTACTTTGGGTTTTGTATGGATGGAATTTTGCAATCGATTTTAAACTAACTTCCTAATGAGCTAAAGGTTTGAAATTTTGTGTACAACTCTAAACTCGATGACAAAGCAATAATATTGGCTTATTTATAATATTGAATGGTGCCATGGGCACTAGTACTGAAATTTTTGGCCATTATTTCAGCGTGATCAAATATACGATAACGTTCTGTGTGTTTTTTCGCTATAGGTAGTAATGTTTTCGTCGTTCAGTACAAGTCAGGTTGGCCAAGTGGGCTAAGGTGCTAGCTTTAAGCTCGAGTTCCCGGTTGTGAGCGTGGGTTCAAACCCAACACCTGACATGATTTTTTATAGCGTTTTGACAAGTTTAATAGAAACATAATTCATTTTTATTATGAAACCTATATTTTTTTGCAAAACATATGTTTTAAAAAGTATTTATAGTTGCATTGACTTGTCAAGCATGCAGCAGTACGCTAATGTTCTAATTTTACCTTTAGAAATTCAAATTTTTTCAGTAAATGAAAAAATATATAATAACAACATTCTGTCTGTTTTTTATACTTTAAAAATAATTAACACGACTAAAAAGTAAAAAATAATTATATAAATTTTAAAAAAATTGTTTTAATTCCTCTTTTTAAAATGAACTAAAAAGTATAAAATCAGTTCTCATCATTCCATTGAGATTTATAAACCTATACAACCTATATAATCACACACAGATTGTCTTAAGATGTGTGACAGTAAATTTTTATAAATATGAAAATACTTGTACAATTAAAAAAAAAAAAAAAAGAATGTGGGGCGCATGAAATTAGATATACTATTAGTCTTTTATAAGCGCTCTACATTTTTTTTTTGTGTTTTATTTGTGTTATTCTAAGGTGAAAAATACATTGAGGCTATTATCGCCTCCTTAAATGTAAGTATGAGTGTAAAGTGTTATAAGTGTAGTGTTGTAAGTATAAGAGGCTCGGGCACCATGAGGAACGTCTAAATCCTCTCAATAAGTGCAGCTAGTCTACACCCCCATGCGAGGATTTTTTATTTTTAATTGTACAAGTATTTTTATATCTATAAAAATTCACTGTCACAAATTTTTAAAACAACCTATGTGTGATTATGAATCTGTATAGGTTTATAAATCTCAATGGATTGATGGATTTATGAGAATTTGTTCATGAGAAATTGTTTATGAGAATTTTAAAAATGCGAAAGGTTTTCATGTCTCTATTTCTAATCAGTGCTACTTCTTCATGGGAAAAAAAATGCCCTGAGAGAATAAACACCACCAAATCCCCAGTTTCCATGATTGATAAAATTCACCTAATGAAATGACCTTTACAACAATGTTTTAAGTTCTATACATATAACAAATTTTGGTACATTTTACATTATTAGAATGTATACATATATATATATATATATATATATATATTACCATTTTGTTATAACCTCAGTTTTTATTGAAAACATGATTTTTTTAAACAAATGTTTCCTTGATGGAAAGTATAAGTCCTGTCTAATAGGTGAACACTTTCTCATGGACGGATAACAAATCTGGAATAGACAGTGCCCATGTAATACAGGTTTCACTGTAATTAAGTCATTCTGTTTCAATAGGGACCAATGTTACATTAAAAATCTGTTACCATAGCAACAAATATTAAAAATTAAATACTCCAATTTCAGCCCTTAATCATAAAATATCGGAATACAACTTTACTTTTCGTTATTAGGTTATAAGAAACACTTTGCCAAGATTACTTTTTTTGTGTCAACAGTATTTATTAAACAACAATGGTTGCACATCTGTTAGACCTAGATTATGTTTTTTTATATATGTTTAGTGTTTATACACTTTTATAAAAACAATTGACACACTAATTTCAACTCAAACAAGCTCATTTTAAACACTGAATCATCATATAACTCCAACTAATTAAGTTAATTAACACTTACAAATTAAATTAACACTTACAAGTTAAATAATGGTTCCCATTTTAAACCTGTTGCACAGAAAATGTTTTCTAATTTTCATGAAATTAGACGCAATCAAATACTGTTATCTAATCTTTAGATGTGGTTATGATAGAGTGTATTTATTTTATTTTAATTCTCACTTCACTTCAACTTGTGACTCATTTTAGTACTTACTTGAAATAAAATTGTGAAAATGTTCAAGTTGCATGCATTAAAGATGCCAAATTACATTGATGATTGGTGAGTAATTCATTGCTTTTTATTAGTTTTGTAAATGAAACATTATTTTAATATTTATGAAAATAAACATAATATTCATTTTTTTATTTAAATTTAAAGACATTTTTGGTCAGTTCAAAATTAGTTTAAAATTTTTAATTTAATCATATAAATTTTAAGTTTTTTATTATTTTTTTACAGTTTATAGTTTATTTTTTCATGTTAACAGAACAACTAATTGTCATTTATTAAATGTTTTTATTCGCATAATGTAAGTTACAAAACACATTTCATTGAAAGTAAATTTGTTGATATGGAGTAAAAATATCATTTAAACCATTCAGTATATTAGACTGTTATGTTTTTGTAATTTAAGAGTGTTAATGTGACTGTGTTACTTAAACATTATTTGTAACTTTCACTTGATTCTGTAATTGAGATCTTGCCAATTTTTTTAAATTATGGTTGAAGTTCCTAAAACACATTTATTTCAAATAAGTTTTAAACAAATATTTCTATTTTTTTTATTACACAAAATATGTATAAAAATACTTAACAACATTTAAAATCAAGTGTGTTAAAAACATTTTTAATATACTAAATTTTCTGTGCTATATTATTTACCATTAAACACCTTTTTTAAAACAGCTGATACCTGACTGAATCTATAAAAATATTGATCACAATTTAATTAATTGGTTTATTTATTAATGTTGATTGCATCACTATAGTATAATCTGCAGTGACTAATCAGAACTGCACAATATAATTTATCATGAAATAATATTACATATAAGCATTGCTTTAGTAACTGCCAACTTTCAGCCTCTAACAACTCAGACACTGTGCAAGGTTATACAATATAATTATCACGGTATATAAATATCTTAATATTACAGTAAAAACACAATCAATAATAAACAATAAACACAACCTCAGTTGAAATAATATTATCAAAGGTGCAGCTGCAGTGCAAAATCAGCTGTTTAAGGTTACCATGACTTCCACCATTACTCACCCTCACAGTGTAACAGTTATTCTATTGCATATTAGATTTTATTTTTATATAGCAGAGTCCCACTTATCCGAACGTCTCTAATCCAACCTTCTGTTTAATCCAACCTAGCCTCAAAGAACAATATTTTACGCAATTTAACAGATTTGTAGCGAACCCGAATATTATGCCTGTGTGTCACTTGCGCACCCAAACGATGACCTATATTCTCTTCAAAAAAAAGAAGTGGGTCGACCACCCTTATACCTACTCTGTTCGTTCATTTCCGTCTTTTAGTATCAATTCAGATTCATGAAAGAGTTTACATTTGGAGTGCATTCTGCTTGTGTGTGTGTGTTTCATAATGTTTCAAGTATTTTTTTTTTTTATTCGATGTTTTCTAAGAGGTAAAAGATATTTTACTTCTCATGAGATTGTGAGATGTAACGGCAAGAAAACGTCAGACAGTTGGTAAACAAAAAACAATTACAAACTTTTTCTGTCAATTTTGATGATTTGACGTACGGCTCTTTAATACTGTAATGTAATGTAGTGATATTCTGTGTGCTGTTTTATGTTTTAATGCAATACATTTAGTATATGTAACTCAAAATTTTTTAATGTAATAAATTCAATTTAGTACTTTTAAAAGTTTTTTTATGGTTTTCCGTGTAATCTGACTTTCCTGCTGATTCGACCCAGCTGCGCCCGGTTTAGGTCGGATTAAGGAGACTCTACTGTATTAACTTATAAAGTAGTTGTGTTTGATTTATTATTATTAATTGTTACAAGTAATTGTATTTAAAGACATGTTGAAACTAAATTACCATGCTTTAAGGAAAAATTCGTGACACTTTATGGTGAGAAGTGGCAGTTAGGACTTGAAATATGTCGTAGAACATTGTGAACTACATATATATTTAAAAAATATTAAGCTTTTTTTGTGGATAAATGTATCTTCTTTATGTTAGTTGGAAAAAAAAGTTAAAATCAATATAACATTTGCTAAAAGTCAACTTATAGAACATCTTTCTAAAGATTATCAATGCGCTTCCCTGAAAAAAAATCATATTGATATTTATTAATGAAATGTATTGTAAACACCACTTTGTCACTTGTAATGTTATATTTTAGGATTATTTGTGTGTGTACATTCATAACGTTTACACTAGTGTTGTCACCTGATTAACTTAAAATGTTCTAGGCTTGGGGCTGGATCTCAGCTGGTTGAGTGGGCAGTGCCACATGCTTCTAAGCTAAAGTATACACAGTTGTTTAACACTACTGACAGGACCAGGTCAGGCTTCCTGACGGGCGTTCAAGCTCGTAGTATCATGATGTCTTCTCAACTGTCGCAGCCGATATTAGCCCAGATCTGGTAAAGATAACTAATTACCTAGCTGCCATTCCTAGCATTGACTTATTTGTCAACACATTTCAGAGTAAATATATTTTCAAAGCTTTTTGGATATATCTTAAAATGATTTATCTGAAGTTTTGATCATATATTTAGAACCAAAAAACAAATCAGTTATAAAATTTAAAGTAGAATAGGATCTGTTATTTTTTATTTCATTAAAAATTAACCAATTACCAATTCAAGATCACTTGTAGACATTGCTCTATTTTATGGTAAAAAAATATAATACATTTTTTTCATGATAGATTAGATTTAATATTGCTCTTTTCAGATTTTTAATATAATAGACTAGATCTAATTACAAAATCTGATATTTAAAATTTTAGCGTAGCAACACTAAATGTATGGTAGAGACTAACATAATGTTGACATCTCAGTTCCATAGCATTGTTGCATATGATGGTTGAATGATCGAGTACTTCACCTATAAATAATATAAAATGATAGAGAATATGATGCAGTTTCAAGTGCAGAATAATCCTTTGTACCTCTTCACCTACTGCAAAGGCAAGTTGCAAATTCATAATCAAAAGAATGAAAACCAAAGTAAATCCAAACATTGCATACTCATGTGAAATTATATTTAAGAAATAATAGTACAGTCCAAACCATTCAGCCTATGTAAAATTAATAACTTGATTGTTTTATCATAAAATCTTTTTTTTCCACTTTTTCTTAATTGAAATTTTAAATGATTAGGATTATAACCTATTTTTCCCGTCAGTGGTCTATCTACCCACTTCATAAAGGCTACCGCGGTTTCGAAACTCTATCGTTTGATCTTCAGGCTGTTATACGAAATGTTAAATCCCTCTGTCGAGGTCATCACAAAGTCAAACAAAACATTAAAACATACATCACAATTACACGTTTAAAATATTCATCATGAAATTCGGCTTGGCCAAGCTACACACGCGACTCGTATGTCATTGTATTCCGGACTGCGGAGTCTCCATCATTAGTAGTGCGCCCGTCATTGTTATCAGTTACAGTGCATCTGTTGATTTTTGTTACTTACTCAAATCACTTATCCTTAGAGCCATGTTATGTATTAAATTTGATTTAAATGAAAGTTTTTCATTGAGGATGTTCTGGGGGTCTGATTTTTTGTTAGGTTATAATCCTAATCATTTGAATATGTAGTCCGGTGGCTATATTACAACAATGAAATTTTAAGTTTATTTAGTAAATTCCTAATATTTATTTGTCACCAACCTTTTAAAATTATATTTCAATAAACATTTTTGTGATACGATGTACAGGGGACTATCTGATATGGATGCAGATGGACGGTTGTCTTGTGAAGAGTTTGTCCTCGCTATGCATTTGTGTGATCTAGCACGAAGTGGAGAGAAAATACAAGTTCCTTTACCTCAAGATCTGATTCCTCCGACACTTCGCAGGCAACGACAGAACTCTCTTACGGTAGCTAATCCTGAACAAGGCGATCCTTTAGCAGGATTATCATCAGGTAAATCTTTTAGGCTGGAATGTATTACAGTGGAAAGTTTGTTGGAAAGTGATTTTTGATTAAACAAAAGTATGAGCTTTTTTATTTATTCTGTTAGTAGTTTAATAAAAAGAGAAAAATTTTGAATGTGATAATCAATTCTTGTTCTAAAGTGATTACGCAAAAAGTGTAGTATATTGTTACAAGCGCACATATTAATAGTGTCAAATGTTCTGATAAGAAATAATAATATATAAAAATGCCTTGGTTAAATAGTTAAATTATACTTTTAAAAAAACAGAAAAGAATAGAGAAGTTCAAAAGAACTGAATAACGATAAAGTGTTCAGTTATTTTAATTTAGTTTGTGTTACAAGTATAAATGCAAACATTTGTTAAAATATTTCTGTATTTAATTTATCAACATCTTTAAGAGATTGTTGGATGAGACTTATGTAGGCCTACTGTAAAATTAAAGACCAGAACAGGCTTTACAAAATTTACTACAATAAACCAAAGTGATTTTGAAAACATCCAGTTTTGCTTGATACTGTACATTTAAAAGCTAAAATGCAAATGTTTTCTAAACTATCTCGATGAGAAACAAAAACACTATTCAAGAAACCTCTTTGTCCTGAAAAACCCTTTAATGAAATGGATGATAAAATAAGAATAAGGAAGATTTGTAATAAAAAATAGTACTCAACTAAACTGTAAGGTGGTTTAAACATATTCGGTAAATGTTTTATACAGGACACAAAATACAAACTGAGTACAATAAAGTTATAGTATTGATTGAAAAAAACGAGCGGTCAAACTTTTTGTTTTTAAACATTTGTCTAATGTCTATTGCAGCAAAAGTTAGACAAGTATTTTAATCGTAAAGTAAATTGTTAATAAATTATTCATAATCGAATTTTTGGAACCTGTGATGATCTTCACAATTTAAATATTCAGAGATGTTTTCATCTTGTGTGTTAGTAATGGAATTTCTATCACATACTCATGCTCAGTTCTTTTGCAAATTCATACACTTTCTGCTACATAAGCGGTTCATTAATATGAGCATCTTATTTCTTGAATATTTTTGTAAAATATAATTTCAATTCAGATTCATCTTGTCTGGCTATAATAAATCTGTGATTCCTTGTATACTGGTGTTGTACTCTGGTGGTAATTGGTGTAATCTGGTGTTGTATTATAGATTTACTGATTATGAATACATATTTCGAATTGCAGAAAGTGTTAATATTGCAACAACATTAGTGATAATATAGTAGCAAAAATGTAGGCAAGTTATGTTTATGTATCCATTAAATTTTGCGTGCTAAGTTAATGAAATTGCAAGATTTTCATGATTAATGTATAAATACTTTTCTTAATGTCTTTTATTGTAAAATTACAAATTTAAAAAAGGTAAAAACTTAACAAATCCTATGACATATGAAAAATACTACCAAAAAGTGCAGGGAATTTTCCCATAAAAATAAAAGTGCTTACCATGACTCCTAGTTTCCACAGTATTCTTCAAAATAGTCACCTCGAGCATGAAACCAGTGTTTTTTTTTCATGATTCCATGCATCCCTGGACATCTACAAGTGTTAATGTTCGAAGCACATTCTACAGTTCTGCCTAGATCTCCTCAATCATGTTAAGATGACAGCCTTTCAATTCTCCACTCTTTTGTACATTTGTGCTTAGTGCTGTCACATAACTGCTTTAGAATTTCATAGGAAAACTTTCCATTGACAAGGGGGAAGAAATTCCTTGTGGATAATGCCACAACATGGACTTCATGTTGCTGTGAACTTGATGTGCTTCTTTGGTCAATGTGAAAAAGGTTATTTCCATTACAATGACTGCTGCTTAGTATCAGGATCATAACCGTAAACCTTTGTCTCATCACCGGTTACAACAATGGAGATGATCTTGGGGTCATCTCTTGCTGTAATTTTCAATTCACTATAGACACCTACCTACATGATGATCTTTTTGGTTACTGCTCTACAGTCTTGGTACAAATTTTGCAACAATGTGTTTGAAAAATCCCAAATTGTCTGACATTGGGACCTCCATATGACATTCCTATAATCACACAAACATCATTGATTGTTCATCTGCGATTTGCAACAATAGCTTCTCACACTTAAGTGATTTTTTCCAGTGTTGTGTGTGTCAATGGTCATCCTGAATGCAGATATTCGTCTATCCTTGAAGCATTGGCACTACAAAAAAAGTTTTACTTTGACTTTGTCACCAAATGTTTCTACAAGCAAGCGATGGGTTTCTGCAGCAGTTTTTTTTATCTTGAGGCAAAATTTGATGCAGGTTCTTTGCTCCTTAAAATCTTTCATTTATACAAGTTTAAAAAATCACCGCAAGACTAAAACACAATGTTACACAAACTCAAGAACACGATTTCTCACCATCACAGCTACTAATTTACAAAAAGTATTGTTTACCTACTTTACCAGCAGTAGGTCAAACCACAAACAGTTTAACATGAGAAATTCCAGTTCCCGAACTTTTGGGCAACACCTTGTAGGCCTATCATTTTTAAAATGTTTGAAAAACAGTGGTCTCTTGTATTAAATGTTTCCATAGTTTGACATCTATGTTAAGTGTAACAACTTTTCAGTATATATTTCATCCCATAATATTGATTTGGACATTCATGATGATTTAATTTTTTTAGTGTTTGCTGTAGTCTAACAAAATGAATTTTTTATAAAATTTAGTTCAACGGCTCAAGAGAAAAAATTGTATAAAAAGAAGAAAATCCTCATTAGAAAAAGGTAGACGTATAGACATATGGTTCGAGTAAAAGGTAGGAGTAAAGCAAATCCTTCATGTGGTATGTATAACGATTATATTTCACTTGTAAGCAAATCATTTGTCGATGAGTAAACTGTCAGTAAAAACAGATGTGTTGTCTAATCAGCTGTTGTCTGTATAATACAGCTTTACATTTTCCAATCAGTTCAGTGACAGGACTGTGCTTTATTTGTGACAGCTCTTATTAACAAAAACAGCTTCTAGTGTTTGTTTTGTGTATTTGTTTGAAAGTATAGTGTTGCGCTTATTGTTACTTAAAAATAACTATGTTGTCTTACTGAAATCAGTAATAAGAAACAACTTTTTATTTATTGACAATGAAACTCCATTTGTTTACCAAATGTTTAAAAAAATCTGAAATAAAAAAATAGGTAGCAAAAAAACAACTAGAAAAATATTTGTGTATTTCAAGTGGGACTAGAAAAACTAAATTGTCTGATGGGAAAAACAGTTGGCAGCAATGAAAAGATGCACTAAGGATTATAAATAATATCCATATAAATGTTATTTTTGATTTTTTTTCACTTTTTGAAATGTACATCATATAACTTTCACTTATAGTTAAAAAAAAATCAAATACAGAATTGTTTTACTTTTGTCTCAGTTTTGTTTTTCAACTTCTCTATTCTCTTTCTGTTTATATATCTTTTTAACAAATTTCTGTTTATACATTATTTTCTCTTTACTTCAAAAAGAATATATGTTGTTTCTATATTTATTATGTCCAAATAAATAAACAATTCACTATGTATTCAGATAGATACCAAAAAATTTAACTCGTAAGAATAACTGGAGTATTGTTTTATGATTTATCATAGGGCACTACGAAAATGTTAAAACCTTCTTTGCTTGTAAATGCTACACAAAACTTGCATGCAGTTCTTTTTTAATTTGTTTTGTAATATTTTAGGTTTCACAAGTTTATAAGGTTGCCAATTTGACATTTTACATTCTCATTTCGGGATAAGATTATTTTTTGTTAAAATGTTCCTGTTTTCCTAAAAAGATATGTCAAAAAGACATCAGCTTCACGGGCAGATCAGTCTATAGTTTTCCTATTACAACTTGTGTTGTATCACCTGTGGGTAACAATGTTTACTTTGTAATCTTTTACTTCAGTAATATTTATTTTTTATTTGTTATTTAAGACTGATTGTTCTAAGAATTACAAATTCTTTTGTTAATTAGTATAAAGCATTTTGTGTAATTGGACCAAAACATGTGTTACTTAGTTGAGAATTACTAAATGGTCAAAGGCAAAAAAAAATACATTGTAAATTAACTTTTGTTTAACTCTTTAGGCACATCTGACTTGGAACATGCTCCAAACTGGAAAGAATGTAAAACTTTGAAAAAACATTTAATTGTATCTGTCCTTCTTGGTCATTACTTTTGCCATTGTAATTTGCCTTTTATTCTTTATCTTCAAACTGTTTGTGCTATGAACCAAAACATATCCCCAGTATTTCCCTGGTATTCACTTCATCCGTGGCATCAAGAGCAGATGAACAACATTCTTGTATCGATAACACCACAACTTAGCTTTCCCCCTTGGGTATAATGGATAAATCCTATTTATCTGGTTAGAACTTATTTAAGGTATTATCTTACTTTGTGTTATTCTCATTCAGTACCTCAAGTCTGAGGTTAATTTATTAATTGAATTCACTTTATTTCAAGCAAAGAGGAAAGTGTAGATGAGTCACATAATGGATGTTCTCCGAACCCAAGTAGTGGTTTAATGTCAGCAATATGTTTGTCAATTCAACAAATATTTTTGAGGTTAGGTCCAAGTTGTTTGCAAAATTCTTTACTTGTTGGAGAGTAAATATTTTAAAATTAGTTATTTTCGTCGTGTATAAGGTGAAAACAGATTATATCTACTGTAGCATAAAAGTATTTTGTGTTAAAATAAATATGAAACTATTAGGCTAAATCAAAACTAATTATCCTGCAGGGTTGCAGACTAGCTGCACCTATTGAGAGGATTTAGACATCTCTCGCAGTACCTGAGTTTAACACACACTTACACTTACAACACTACACTTATGACTTTAACACTTTACTCTCACACTTACATTTAAGGAGGCGATAATAGCTCAATGTGCTTTTCGCCTTAAAATAACAACAACAACAAAATCAAAACTAATTATTCAAATGAAAGTAGTTTGAATAACACTTCTCACTCCATCACATCTGGCAATAAAAAAACAAAATTTTCACCATTCTACTTATGAATTTCCTACAGGTTAGATAAATAATTTTATTTTGTAATTTGCATTTATTAGTGTAGATTAAAACATTGTTTTTTTTTGCATAACAATTTAATTTTTACTTGGCCAAATTATCAAAAAACAAAGGATTTGCTTACTTTTTTTATTACTGAAGGATTTGCTTTATTTGCAGTTAATAAGTTTTGTTTTGTTTATAAATACAGTTTCATTATGGTTACAAAGTAAAGACTAATATAAACAGTTTAAATACTAAAGTAGAAATATTTTAACTTGAAATGAAATTTTCTGAATTTACTAAAGGCCAATTTACACCATATCTACATCGTAATAATAAAGTTGTTTTTAACACCAAATTGGTGTAAGTAAATTAAGTCTTACTTTTTTGTTTTAAAATTTCAGTAACATTTGAAGACAAACGTAAAGAAAACTTTGAGAAAGGTCAAGCAGAGTTAGAGCGAAGACGTAAAGCCTTGCTAGAAATTCAACGTAAAGAACAAGAAGAAAGAGAAAGGAAAGAAAGAGAGGAGCAGGAGAAGAGAGAGAAAATTAGGTAGTTTTCAAATGTATCTTTTATTATAGTTTTTTAATGTCATCATTGAAAAAATTTGTTTCAGAAGAATACATATTAAACGTAAGACCTTATTTTCAGACATTATTTTATGCAACCTTAAAAACAATAATTGGAACTTTAGCTCATAATTATTTTAAAACCATTTCGCTGCTATAATTAAATGAACATATAGAAATAATGTGGAATGGCGTAGGCAGTTCATAATATAAATGGTAATATATAAAGTAGACATTTCATAGTTGATCCTCAAATTACAACAATTACTTTGGTTTGTATTGAATAATATGATAGTATGGTTAATCTATGATTTATTAATCTCTTCTCTTTCATCTTTTCTGTCGCTTGTTTGTGCATGTTCACATCTAAGTAAAATATCAATGTGCTTGTATTTGCTTCTTATTGTATTAATTTCTGTTATGTAAATCAATGTAAATATATTTTTTATTTGTTATATTTATTGTATATGATTTTAAAATGTATTTTATTAAATTATTAGAATAATGAGTGTTTATTCTAAATTTTTAGGTTAGAACAAGAAAAGCGTCGACAACAAGAGCTAGAAAAACAGTTGCAGAAACAACGTGAGTTAGAACAAGAGAGGGAAGAACAAAGACGGAGAGCTCAGGAACAAAGAGAGGCAGCAAGGAAGTGAGTGATACAAGTTTAATGAATCATCATTGAACACGTTATAAATTTGAATTAATTCAGTTCATTTAGTTACAATCATTCTCTGATTATTTATAAATACAATGCACTCTGTGATATTAAATGTAGAACCATAGGTAAAATATTGTTTAATCTAGTACTACTGTTGTTTTTTGCAAAGATCACTTATGCAGGAAGTCACTTCTTACTTTCCTGCAAAATACAGGGTAACAAAAATACCTGGTTATTCATTTTTGGAGGATACATGTCCAACCAAACAAAAATGTCTAATGGGTTTATAACTGGACTTTATTGAAGTAGGAACAGTGGGAAAGACATGAGGACTGAAATCAGAAAGAAAATACATCTACACTGGGAACATACGATCCATGGTATGCTATGGTGATGCGCTGTGGTAGACTAAAGCCAAGTAGAGGGGCCCAGAGAAACTCTTAAGATTCAAAGGCTGGCCTGTATATTTATAACCGGCCTTTTTAAATCAAAATAACTCAGAAAAAGATACATTTTAATAAAAAAAACATCAAGAAACATATTTTGAAACTCTTAATTTCCTATTGAACAGTAAAAGCATCAATATTACTAGACAAAAGAAAATAGTAAAACAGTGTTCATTGGTTTGTTGAACACAAAATCTATAGTAATTAATTAAAAGGTTTTATGCATTCTTCAAAAATATGCTAATAGGTTAAGATTAATAAGCAAGTATTCTAATTTCAGCAAGAATTTTAATTTAAATTTACTCATACAAGAGTTTTAGTTGAGTTAACATATAATTATTCCAATTTTTAATATAAATAACAAGAGTAATATATGCTGTATGTTTTTTTTTATTTTCAGAGAAATGGAAAGGCAAAGACAGTTAGAATGGGAAAAACAACGAAGCTTGGAGCTCCAGTCACAAAGACAGCGAGAGCAAGAAAACGTTCTCAAAATGAAGGCAAAGAATCAAAATCTTAGCATTGAACTATCTCAGTTGGTAAGTTAACTTCCAAAAATTATATATATATATATATATATATATATATTTTTAGTTGCTATTTGTGGATTTTTGATGAAAAACATAAGTGCAAGGTTTTGTTTACTGGCATTGAAAAAAAATTACATTATGATTTCTAACAAAGAACATGATTTACAAAGACATTTGAACCAATGTCTGCGGGGCCCCGAATTTTACAGGTCGGGTCGGGTCAGGTCAAACGCCCCACTTCGGTTTGGGCCAAGTGTACAATTCGGGTCAAAGACAGGTTGGGCCAAGTAAATATTAACTTTTATTTTTGGGAAATAATGTACGCAAAATGCATATATATTTTCACTACCAGAATTTGTAATATACAAATAATATAAACAAAGAACAATTTAATTAACCATTGAAGGTCAATTGTTTAACCACTTACAATCATTCTATTTGTTTTACTGGATAAAGTCAATTGCTGACATGTCCATGGGTGCAGTATTATCGGTTAGTAGTTTTATTTATTGTGATGCTACAATGAGAAGGGACCAAGTGGACTGTGCATGTTTACAAATATAGTTTCCTCATTGGACCAGTTTAACACACTGCCTTGTCAAATAAATATGTCTGTGATTGACAAATGTACACAATCAGTTCAGAATCTGCAGATATCCTTTTTTCGTATGTATATTAGTTTCATGATTATGTCACTAAATTAAAAGATGTAATTTTTTCAAAGACAAAAATCAAATGAAAATATTTATCACAATGAGTGTGTATTACATCAGTTCGTTGCGGTATTTACATAACTTTTGCGCACCGATATAATCGACCCATGACAGTATTCACACAACTTTTGCACACCGATATAATCAGCCCGTGGCAGTATTAACACATTTTTTGTGCGCCGATGTAATCAGTCTGTGGAGGTTTTCAGTCAGACCAGTGTCCCATATTACATCGGCCCATGGCGGTATTCACACAACTTTTTCGCGCTGATATAATTGGTCCGTGGTGGTATTTACACAACTTTTGCGCACCATTGTAATTGGTCCGTGGCAATATTCAGTCAGACCAATGGCACCCATATTATATCGGCCCTTGGCGGCATTCACACAACTTTTGCACGCCGATATAATCAGCCCGTGGCAGTCAGAGGATTAAATATAAAAGGAAGAAAATTTTAATTCTAAATTTTTTTTTGACTTAGGCCTAGCTAAAAATATGATGGATTCTCCATTTACCATACCCGGCCTGACCCGAACTCTAAAAAACTCGGCCCACAGACTTCTAGAACGAATATAGGTCTACACACTTTGATCAATATTTCATTTATCTTGAAAACTGACTCGCTTATAACAAAATGTTGCTCTAACAAAATGTTACCATTTACACACAATGATTAAACTTACAAGTATAAAAAGAAGAATTAAAGAACAAAGAGTTCATTATAGAAAAATGTTATTGATAATATCAAGGTTAATATACATATATTTCAACATTAAAAAACTCTAGCTGAAATCCAAACATTAACTGCTTTGAATTTTGTACACTAATTTACAATTCAGAAATATTTTTTTAGATTCTTCTTGTGGAAGTACAACTGATCCATTTTGTGTCAGTTGAACAGAAACTGAAGAAAAATGGTTTGATTGTACCATCCACAACCATAGATGGAGATTTTTTTTTGAGACAGTAAGACTTGCTCAAGAAACTGCCCTTTATTCTCATTTGTTGTCACAGTGCTAACAGCTACATCTTTTCTGCTATGTTAAAGCAGTCTCTGTGACAGAGGCAGCTACCTAATAGTGATACTTGGTGGCAACTTATGAAATTGTTCTTAAAAATCAATAGCAGTTTATGCTAATCTCCGACCACCAGCACAACTGATTCAAAATAATCAAAACCACTACTTCATAATAACTCTCACTTTAGTACTAAGAACAATTTCAATAATAAACTCAGAATAAAATGTAAATATAAAAACTTTTAACTGGAAATAATCAATAATAGAATCAGCTGATTGAAAATGTAATCACAGCTGTACTTACAGTACTGTTTATTTTGGTACATATGATATTTACTGTATTCAAGATTAATTCAACCAAAGTTAAACTTGTTTTTACCATACGCAGAATGAAAAAGTGAAAGAGTTATCTTCAAAGATAAGTGAGACCAGATCAGGAGTAACTAGTGTAAAAGCCACCATCGATGGTATGCGCACTACAAGGGATACCCAACTGTCCCAAATGTCAGGTAAACATTTAATAATATTTTATGAATATTTAGAGATCTTAATTAAATCATAATTTTTTAATAATTTTTATTGGAAAAAAGTTATTGTAGACCATGAAGCTTACTACTAAAATATTCTGAAAAAATTATTGCTATCATTTTTGTAAGAGGACTGCTATAATACATGATGTTTCAAGATCTTTAAGACATTTTAAGGGCTTTAAGTGTTGCTCCTTAATCATTAAATTGCTTATGAGGCCAGTTAATGTTCGAAATTTTGATTGAAACTTATCACAAAGTTAATTTTAATAATAGCTTGATTAAATTTATTATCCATCAATATCCATTGAAATGACAATATTGTTAAAAATATATGACTTTTTTACGTAACATTTTTTTCTGTAAATACAACTTGTCTGTTAAAATCTATGTAAATTAGCATTTTAATTTTTTGTTTTATTCAAAAATAAGTCCTATGTTAATGAAGGTCTATTTTTGTTTTTTTCTTGCTATATTCGTGTTTAAGATTGTTGTTATATTTTCAGTATTGTTAATTGTACACAATTCGTTTTATGTCATGTCAGGACACTGACAACTGTAATTATTTGTTATTATTTTTGATTGCAGCTTTGAAAACTCGTTTAAAAGAGCACAATGCAAGGCTAGTGGCTGTAAGTCAAGAGAAAGCTCGTCTAGAGGCTAAAAATAAAATGAACGCAGCTACAGATGGGATTGGCCAAGAACAAGCACAGATTGCATTTAACAACAAACAGATTACCTTGAAACATTGCGGGAGAAATTAGAAGATATGGAGAAACAAGTGAGTACTGATTTTAAGCAATTATTTTTATTGCATTTAAAGATCTCAGAGAAGATACAAGCAACAAGTTGGTTATATTTAAAGTAAAAATTAATTTTGTCTGTGGTTCTTGTCTTATCCATAAGTTCAGAACACATCAAAAACCAGGTTGCTGAAAGTATTACACCTTTGGTAAGGTATAGAACATTTTCAATTCAATTGCCCTCAATGTTTATAAGACGATCTTTTATAATATAACAACTAAATACATGTTTGTGTAAAAATTAGCAGTCTTTATAGTTGAGGTTTTTTTCTAATCAGGTTCAGTCCTCATTCATGACTCGTTTTAATTCTGGACATTCTTGTTGTAGGAAATTCTTATGGTGTATAGTCCCATTCTTTTATTTATGTCACTTAACTTGGTTGCTCCCTGTCTTGTCCTCATCTTATCTTTCCTGTGCAGAGATATGTGCTCTCTACTACACTCTGTTTTAAAAGTTCGTAATAGGCCTACATAAAGTAATTAGGTGAGTTCACCGCTATATACATGAAATAGAGTGAGTTTGATTCTCACTATTTTCACCAAGTATTTATTTATTTATTTTGCATAAAATACATCACACCATAGATGAGATACATATTCCTGAAAGAGTGAAGAAAAACTTCACTGTGCTCAGGAGCTAAACTTACAAAACTAGCTTATAAACTAAACACTAAAGAAGCTTTTCAAATCATTACCATGTTTGAGCGTTATATAGAAACTTACATTAGCATACATCAATTTCATCTAAATTAATAAGAAAAAAAGAAAAAACCATCACTGTGTTGTGACATTTAGTAATATATAGTTCTTCTATTGACGGAATCTTATTATTATTTAAGAGTTTAATAAATTTATTTTGAAGGGAAATAAGTGGTTTCAATTCAGTTACACAAGCCCCGCCCCAAACAATCAAACCATAATTAAGTACACTGTAAACTTAAGCGTAATATATTATTTCAAGCACCTTTTTTGGTAGATGTTTTAAATTAAAAAGTATGTACCAGAAGTATCTAATTTTCTTAATAACTAATTGTATATGATAATTCCATTTCAACTTAAAATCCATCAGTACTCCAAGATATTTAACAGAGCTCTTTTTATCTGTACATTATTTGTACATATATTAGATAAAGAAGGCACACTATCTTCATAACAGCCAAGAGTCATATGCTCAGTTTTCGATACGTTAAGTGTAACTTTATTCCGTGCAAACCAAATTTTGATTTTTTGAAGTTTATTATTTATATTTAATTGATCAAAATATATATTTTGCAAAATATGTATATTATTAATTAATAAAAATAATTAATTTGCAGAGCCCACAATCTTATACTGAAGTCTACAGCCTTTAAAAGGTTACCTCGTAAACAAAAAACATGGGTATCCCCGAACCCAAACTTGGGGGATTCCAAATTGACCATGTTGCTGTTAAGAAAGTATTTCACAAGGAAATCCAAAATGTCAGAGTGTTGAGGGGTGCTGATCTGGATTCAGATCACTTTTTATCCAAGATTAAAGTTAAAATTATGCCGAAAAGGAAAAGGAATGCTAATAATAATAATTCGCGATCAATTAGATTTAGATTAGAACAGAGAAAATTTTAAGTTCTAATGAGTTCTCGAAGATGACGGCTGACTTAAGGGACAAGAATTGGGAAGAGATTAGAGATGCATTTGTGTGCCGAGCAGAAAACATAGCCCCATTTAAGAAAAATAAAAAACATGCATGGTGGAATGAAGAGTGCGTTAAACTCATAAGCAAAAGACAGCAAGCATGGCAGGAATGGTGTTCCTGTAAAACGGACGACAAGTATTGGAACTTTCTCCAAATTCGTAAGGATGTCAATAAGCAGATAAAGTTAATAAAGAAGCAAAGCGAACATCGATTGTTACTTAAGATAGATGAGGAATTTGCCAAAAATAATTCAAGAAGTTTTTATAAAACGTTTAAACAAAAGTTAGCTAAATAGAATCCTCCGAGTCTTCAATTACAAGATAAGGATGGTCAACTATCTCACAATAATACGGATAATTGTAGAATTTTAGCTAAGTATTTTGAGGAACTGTTGAATTGTGAGGAACCCGAAGAAAGATTTGTGTTCGAGACTAGCAACATTAATAAAGAAGATTCACAGCCTCCAGATATTTATGAAATTCAGGACCTAATATCGGAACTTCAGAATAACAAGGCTTCAGGGGAAAGTTCTATTGTAGCGGAGCTTTGGAGGAAAGCCAATATCAGTGCACAGTATTCATTGGTTGATATCATCGAAAATGTGTGGGAAACAGAAGAGGTACCATCTGACTGGAAAACAGCTTTAATACATCCACTCCACAAGAAAGGTTCAAAAACAGACCCGAACAATTATAGGGGAATTTCGTTACTGGAAGTAACGTATAAGATACTTCGAAGGCGTTACTGATGAGAGCAGAACCACAGCTGGACTGCCAACTAGGGGAGTATCAGGGTGGATTTAGGAAGGGTAGATCATGTGCGGAGCAGATTTTTAACCTTAAAAGTGTCATGACCTATTGTAAACTCTCGAGTAAAGCGTATGTAATAGCATTCATTGACTTCCAGAAAGCATATGACTCCATTGATAGGACTTCACTCATATCAATATTAAGGAATTAGGCCTGGATAACAAAACTATGAATATAATTAAGTCCACCTTAACAGACACATATTCTAAAGTGAAATTTATGGGACAAGTGTCAGAACCATTTCTGATCAGAACTGGAGTCAGACAAGGTGATGGTTTATCACCGCTATTATTTAATTGTGTGCTGGAGAAGGTGGTTAGAGAGTGGAATCAAAATCTGAAGGAAGGCAGTGGAATCAAAATGGGGACCAAAGGACTGAAGTGTAACTGCCTGGCGTTTGCGGATGATCTGGCTCTCATAGCCAAGGACTGGTCCGAGGCAGAATTACAAATTAAAGAGTTGCAGAAGCAAGCCATTAAAGTAGGTCTCCGAATCTCATTTGAGAAAACCAAAATACTAACGAATATTAAAAATGCACCACGACATCTGGGAGTCGGTAGTCATAAAATCGAGAGAGTTGACCACTTCAAATATCTGGGTGAATGGATCAGCTGGAACACCTTAGAAAAGAGAGCATTGGAATCCAGGATGTGTAAAATGGAATTGGCCTTTCAATTAACCAAAGAGGTGTATAACAAGAAATCGTTATCCTGGAATTCCAAACTTAAGCATTATAAAACTGTGATCAAACCAGAGGCTTTATATGCATCTGAAACTCTTACACTCAATAATAAGGGATTACTGGACAACCTGGAGAAGAAGGAAAGAAAGTTAATAAGGAAGATATTGGGCCAAAACTTTAGAAATAATGAAGTAAAGTTGATTTCTAATAATAACCTGTATCTCAAAATTGAGAGACTCTCAGATAGCATGAGGAAAAGACGACTTAGTTTTTATGGTCATATTAGTAGGATGAACAGCAGTAGACTTACTAGGCGGATCTTTGCTTTCTTCAGAGATCGGAAAACGAAGAGTAATTGGTTCAGGCGGGTCCAGGAAGACTTAACTGAGCTGGCGATATCAGATGAGATGATTGACGATGTACTTAAACTGCGAAAACTTTTACATAATGAAAACCTAAGGTTCCAAGAAAAACCAACATCTAAAAGGGGCGGGGCAGTCTCGGATGAAAGAAGGAAGGCAGCCTCGGATAGAATGAAGCAGTATTGGATACAACGGAGGGCAGCTAACGCACATCAAAGTAATTGATTTGGCGTACCCCAAAGTGGGTGATCCAGATGAAAGAAGAAAAATAATTATTTTCTCGGTAGCCACGGATATTTTACAAAGTAGATCAACCACCAGGCATGTTCAGTACGTGGTGCAAATCAACTTTAACAAAATAAAGTAAAGCTATAACAATCGTGCATCATAGTCATGGATATTTATTTTGAGTTATTGATTTTTTTTTAGTAATATTTTGTTATCAACTTTGGTGTATACTCGTATTGGTATCAGTTGTTAACTGTGGTAAATCATTGCTTTTATAAGGTTTGCAAGTCCTCTTTAGTTCTTGTTTGTACGTCTTGTGTGTTTGTAAATTTCAGGTGACTAAAGTTCATGATTATTTGGAAAGGAACTCTTATATTTAACACTTTTTTGAATTTCTTTGTTATTTGAGTTGTTTTTCGTTAACTTACGGAAATTTTGAATTATAAAACTACAATTTGAAATTTTACATTTCATTTTTATTTATATATTTATTTTTATATGAGTGGATTCTTATAATATTTTATTATACATTATAAATTGTTCACATTTTAGATTGCAGTAAAATTAGGGGATATTGAAAATAATAACTCACAGCTAGGAGATATGAAGAAAGAATTGGCAACACTGATCAAGGACTGTGAAGGATTGTACTCTGAATATAATGAAAAAAGAACAAAGGTAAGATAATAAATGTTTTTAACACTTATTTTAAAAAAAAAAAATTTAATATCACTATCGGCTATTTTTTTTAATCTGATTAAGATTGATTAATAACTTAACTCTGTATTAAGATAATTGCTTCAGTTCATAAGGGTTTATTAACTGTAGCATAAGGGTTTATTGCACGGGAGATGTGATGTGATTTTCCAGCAGTAGTGCTGAAGCAGAAGTATATTAGTCTAGCGTAGTATAGACCCGAGATACATGTGCACTGTGAACCAATTGGAAGTGAGTTTTGGTTGATGGCAGTGAATTAAGTTTCACAGGCTAATACTCTTTTTAAGCCGAAAGAGAAGTACGGGGGTTTTTAGCATAGTTGTTTTGGTGTTAGTAAGCGGAACTAGGTTGTGTAACTCAGTTCTTATGTTGTTTCAGGCAATGACAAAATAGACTCTAATTATTGGCGGAGAAATGAAAATGAACTTTGACTGCAGTTAGGTTTTAAGATTGCTTTTATTGTAAGGTCAAACTGTAAATTACATTTCAAATTTTGTACACACTATTAATTTTTGCTGGTATTCTATATAAGTATAGATTAAAAAGTAGTAAATAAAATATAATTGATTAGTCAGTCTGTTATAAAATACAAAAAACAGCTGCCGTGTGTTTAGGTATTGGAAATGAAAGGCATTAGAGGCGGCGTCATCTCAGAATGGGGAGACTCTGCTTGGAACTCCACGCCTTCATCCTGGCCTGAAGTAGCAACGACCAATGGAGATTCTGGTGAGACAATATTACTGCCATAATTGGGGAGTCACCTAAACTTAATTGTACTTTATTTTTGTACTATTACTTTATTAATTGTACTAAACGTATTGCACTTTATTTTTCATCTATTTCAGGTATTTGTATGTACTATGTATGTATATATATGTATATATGTTTCATTTTTGTTATCTGTATTTACAAAAGTTTCAGTTGCCTCAGTGGCGTAGTTGATAGCGTACTAGGCTTTCACCCTGAGGACCTGGGTTCGAATCCCGGCCAGGGCTTGGCATTTTCATACACTATAAATCATCCCATCGTCTGCATTAGCCCAAGTGTGCACAATAGTCGGACGTTAAACACAAAGAAAAAAAAATACAAAAGTTTCATGTCAACATTACAACAAATATATGATTTTTTTTTTAAAGACAGCAAATGTTTTTTTGTACGATCACAAATTTCAATTTAATTTTCAACACTAGTAAAATTCAAATTTTTCTACTGGTCACTTGAGGTTTGAATTATCCAGATTCCACTTTACCTACATCATGAATATACCTAAGCGACACATACCTGTTCTTGTAAATATTTTAATAATAAAAACTGTTTTATTTTGTGTTGTTAAATAGTGCTTTTATTAAACTTACATTAATTTTTTCCCTCTTAATGATGATACTTTATATTAGCTATACTGATGAGGACAAGGGATCAGCGTTAATAGTGAGGGTAAAGCAACAGGGAGTAACTGCTGCTTGAACTAAGAACACTAAGGTGCATAGTTCAGAGACGCAGCAGACTAACCTATATATATATATATTAAACTTTTTGGTGATTAAATTTAATTATACATTTTTATAATTAGTTGATATAATAATACATAAAATTTATGTTTTTTTGGGTCTGTAGTTATTAACAAATGGTCCTTATGTTTTTGTATGGACATCAGTTTGTCCTGTATTTAATGTATTATTATTATTATTTATTTATTTATTTATTTATTTATTTATTTATTTATTTATTATTACGATAGTTAGTCTGCTGCGTCTCTGAACTATGCACCTCAGTGTTCTTAGTTCAAGCAGCAGTTACTCCTGTTACTTTATCCTCACTATTAATGCTGATCCCTTGTCCTCATCAGTATAGCTAATATAAAGTATCATCATTAAGAGGGAAAAAATTAATGTAAGTTTAATAAAAGCACTATTTAACAACACAAAATAAAACAGTTTTTATTATTAAATTATTTACAAGAACAGGTATGTGTGTCTTTGGTATATTCATGATGTAGGTAAAGTGGAATCTGGATAATTCGAACCTCAAGCAACCAGTAGAAAAATTTGAATTTTACTAGTGTTGAAAATAAAATTGAAATTTGTGACTGTACAAAAAAACATTTGCTGTATTTAAAAAAATCATCAATACATACATATGTTGTAATGCATGAAACTTTTGTAAATACAGATAACAAAAATTAAACGATAAAACAAAATCAGTACTGTAACATGAAAGTGTAAAAGTGTAATGTGAAAACATTGTAATGTCCTGTGCATTACCTATTCAGAAAATTGTACCTTTATTAGTGTTAAAATTAATGGTTGGCAGGAGATTACTGTATTGTACTTTATTTTTCATCTATTTCATGTATTTGCATGTAGTGTAACTTTTTTATAAATTTTCTTCAGTACTCTTTATCTGATCTTTACCCAATGCCGGGGTTCTACTGTACTATACTTTCCATGGACATAAAAAGTTCGAATTAACTGCAATTTTGTAACATATGGTTAGATACAAAATGCTAAAAATTGCATTAAAAAAATAAAAATACAAAGACCAAGCAAAAAATTTGAATTAAAGACAGTTTCAAATTATAGAATTTTGAATTATTCACGTTCCACTATATAAACAATTAGTTAAAATACAACCACTAAATATGATTATTATATGTTTTGTGTCAATAATAAAGTTTTCATTACATTATTTCCTTGCACATTTCAGGCTACAGAAAGTACCGAGCCCTTTACGAGTTTGTCTCCAGGAATGGTGATGAATTGTCTTTCCAACCTGGGGATATAATTATGGTAAGATGTCAGATAGGTCTGTTTTGAGACATATTATTCTAAAAACCAACCATTTGCCATTTAGCCTATTTTTAAGAAACACCAATTACATGAAAGGCAATTAATATGTACCTATCACTAAAATAATTTTTTATTTGGTTCTGATATCAAAAAACTTGAATATTAAGACACTATAATTACGACAAAATATTTATTTACTGTAATAATATCATTAACAATTACATTATACAGGTACCAGTGAATCAGACTGCGGAACCTGGTTGGCTGGCTGGAGAATTACGAGGAGCGACTGGCTGGTTTCCTGAAGCTTACGTCGAGCCAGTTGGTGGTGTCACTGCATCTCTCCCGAACCTGACACTGTCCACAACAAGACACAACTTGAGTAAGTCCGTAGCAAATTTAACCTAACCTAACCTAAAGCTGAACATTATGTAAATAGTGTAGGCATTGATGTATACTTTTCGCTGAAACTATTTTAAAGAATAATTATGGAGCACTAATTCTGCAGTAGACTTACAGTAATCTATATGCTAGTTTATGTCTGTGCTCGGTAATCTCACTCAAAGAGTATAAGGGAAAATGCAAAACATTTATTATGATAAGGAGAAAGAAAGAAAATAAAGTGACAAATTGAAATTCTTTAGTAAATCTGATTCCTTCATGGATAGGAAAGTGTAATCAGTTTTAGTTTTAGGGTGCATGTATTTACTGTGCTCTGGATTCCATTTTAATTTGTAAGCAACCTGTGAGGAAATCTCAATCCCTCTCTAACAATATAAAGTTTCTTTTTCACCCTTAATGTCCTTTATTGCATGTGGTTTTTATTTCACTAATAACTTAAACAACTTTAATAGTTTGGCTTCAGTAACTGTGTTTCTCTTCTAATTGAGAATGTGCAGCAGTCAGTAACCCCCTCTCCTAATGCATAAGGTAAAAAAGTGTAGCAGAGTATATTTATTGTTGAAACTACAATTTATATTCTAAATAACATGTATTGGATTCTTAGTGTAATTTACTCAATGTCATTTGAAAATATTATTATAAACATTAAATTTTAAAAATGATAATTTAGTCACTGAAATGTTAAAATTATTTGGCACGCATATTTTTTTGTATTACAGAGGAATCACGGAAGTGCCTGAGAATGTGTCTGATAATGGATCAGCTGTTGTCGAAGTTACTACTGAAGTCGGACCTACCGTGCCTACAATGCCTAGTTTAGTGTTAGGGTTAGGTACAGCTGTGGATATGAGAGTTGTAGCACTTTATACGTTTATAGAAACAGCAGCTGGACAGTTAAGCTTTACCAAAGGAGACATCATACGAGTTACAGAGAACCAGGTAACCGTGTAGTAATTATTAATTATTACTCTGCTTGGATGAATTTATATTATACTAAAGCTATTATACTATCCTATGACTAAACTCGTAGTACTCTGAACACTATGTAAGATTATAATTACTATTTTCTCATTTTCAAATTTGACGTAACCCAGGATCATTTTGTTAAATCAGAAACACTGGCTTTACAAATTAAATAAATAGTTAAAAAATACTACACAATAACAGAATTACAGAAAAATCCAATTTGGAAGATATAGACTAACAAAACTGAAAATCATTTTAATTTCATCAAATTGGTTTGCTACACAAAGATATAAACCAAATTTTAAATAAAAGAAAAATATTAACAGAGAATAATAGTAATTTGCAACAAATAATTTTAAAGAAATATTTTTTCATATTTATGTAATAATTTTAAAGAGTTATTTCAATTCAAGTTTTCTGTCAATTTTCTAGTGTAAATTGAATAAACAATTTCCTAAAATCTGATGATGGTCAGGGCTTATTTTAGTTTTTTATTAATTTAGATTTCTCAAACTATGAACAAAATCTGATTTTTTCAGGGGTGCAGACTTTCTAATCCCTTGCGGTGTAGTCTAACACACACAACTTGATTGCTTTAACATTTACACTTCCATATATTTAAACAAAATCTGATGAATCAGGCTTTCACCCGAGGAATTTGGCTTAATTTTTTTCTAAAATTTTTGTTTTTGTTTTGTGATAGCTACTGCAATGTATTTTTAGAAGGAACAACCCATAGGTTTTGTTTTTGTTATAGATTACATTTAACAAAATTTGATAAAAAATGTATAGATTTTGAGAAATTTTTTATTGCTTTTTAAGGGTTTTTATATCAAAAGAGGGCTTTAAAAAATAAAAATATGATTCAAAATTGCTTTTATGTTTATATAACATATTTATGTACCTGATTATATAATAAACAAACTGCCTTTAAAAAAAAAATCTATCTATAAATATAAGGACATTAACATTAAATCTAAGCCATAATCCAGAATAGAAATATTATTCATTAAATTAATAAATAATTCATACATCCTACTTTTATAATACAAATTTCTTTCACAGTTATTTCTTATAAACCTTATTTTTGACTGTACGGCATTTGTAAGTTTTACCAACAAAAGTTTGACTACACAAATATAAGAATAACAATAAACAAGTAGAAACCCTCTGTATATGATATATTACTTTAAAAGCATTAATAAGTTCAAGCCTAACTTTGGTACACAATGGGCAAACACATTTTATATAATATGACAACGCAATATAGTGTTACAAAAAATGTGTGTGTGTTGTTGATTAATTACTTGTGCACTTGACAATTGTTTCAAAGATTTGACAATATTATAGTATAACTTAAAAGACATTTATTAAAATAAATCAAGTTAATCTAGAAAAAAATTATAATATTAAGTCTAAGTAGAACAAATTTTTTACTGGTAGCTTTAAACCTCTTCAGAGGGTTTTATAATTAAAATACACTAATGAATTTAATGATGTATCTTTAATTACAGGACATTTGGTGGTACGGAGAGTTAAACAATAAAGAAGGATGGTTTCCAAAGACGTATGTTAAACTAGCAACTGACAATATCAATATAAACAACATACAAGCACCTGTTAGTAGTGCAAATGGTGCTATACCACCTGACCAACAAGGTAGTAATTTTCTTTCTTCTCTTTCTTATATTCAGTCTGTTTCACTTTCCTAGTGTAGGACAATTGAGCACATCAGAAGAAAAGTGAAGTTTGATCTTCGCTATAATGGACTAGGTCCAACTACAAAATTGGATATTTCAAATTTAGTGTGTTCCATACTTACACTTAAATACTAAATATATTATAACGTAATGGCTATTAGGTTGATATTTCGGTTCCTTTAATGATATCGGAGGTTTAAGAAATACAGTTCATTGGTTATTAACTGCAAGCGTTTTTGTTGTAATGAGTGCTTTATACTTCACCCATAAACGTAAACATGGCATACATCAAGCGCAGAGCTAACATTTTTAGATAAGGTAATACACCAGCGGATCAAGCGACAGTTGTTAACTGCATACTACTAAACTGTGCACAATTTATTTTCTGGATTTCAATTATATGATAAGGTTTAGTTAAGGCATTGACAAATAAATAATTAGCTATATTGTCTTTATAAAAATCACTTGATGCATGCACTGGTTATCTTTGGTAAATTTGTCACACAATTGGATTGGGTGATGAATATGAAAATACCAATTCTGATGCAGAAATAGTTATATGCAGATAATCCCGAATGTTGAATTAATAATCTGTACAATCATTCAATTCCGATTACCTGTATCATTCAAATATCTACATTGCTAATGTGTTCCCCTCCTTGGAAGACTACTGAGGCTCTACTGGTCTCCGACAAGTTAACTATAATCTTATTGTGTTCCCTTCAAACCGATTTCAGTCCTCCAGTGCCTATAACAACTCCAGAATCTTGTGTAGTGTGTCCGTGTGAAATTCCTTGTCTGGTTTCTGAAGTCCTTGTCTTTTGGACTCGAGGAGAATGTGTGCAGCGATTTTCAAGTTCCTGTCTTCACAGATTTGTATTAATCTTACCTTATTCAGGTGACTTTGGATATGGCCAGTACAGCGTTCATGGCAATGACCTGCCTCAAGGACTTTTTGTTGAACTGAAAAGTAACATTGGCATTGCAAGGAGACAATATGTTTCCTAATCATTGGCCATGGAATTGCCTTCCATCATTTGACATGCTTTTCTCTAGCCCACTTTTGTACTGCACTTCTCACAGTTATGCGACTGATCCAACACAGCTGAGAGGTTTTAATGCCGCTTAGTTGTCTGAGTGTATTGCTAATGTGTTGATTGTTGAAAACAATATGTGTGTATATACTGTTTTCAGGGCTTTCGGGTTGTACTTTGCGGTACTTTTCAAAGAAAATTTGTGGAAATGTGTGGAAATTCATCAAATGATTGGTTTTTTTTATTCACAAACATGATAAATTAGTTTCTCTGTTGTGCTTGAATACATTTCCATATAATGAACTTTCGTTACAAAGAACATTGTTAATTGTTGTAATATCATTAATTTATCTGTTACAACAAGGACCAACTGTACACAGACTTAAAGAAGTGGCAATTACAGCATGGCAAATCTGTGCCACAGCTAACTTTCAAATTCATAAACAGTTAACATTACTAGAAAAAAACAAACTCTATGGAATCCTACAATTCAATTCGAAAACTAATTTCATTTTACTTACTAGCTAGATGGGTGATGCGTGGGTGAAAGATTTGAGGCAATTTTTGGATAATTTAACAACATAAAATGATAAATTTAAATTTAGGCTAATTGTACATTAGATGGTTTTAGAACAGTCTGTAAAAACTTCCACCGATTATTAAAAAAAAATATGTTTTTTTATTAATTATGCCCTCAAGAATACTGATGGAATTTTGAAGTTAGTATTAAAAAAATATCACCAAGTTTTTAAATATTACACTCAAGTAAAATTGTTTTTTCTTATTTTGAACAGTATTTTACCAAAAATGGACTTTAACCATTTTTTAAAAAAATTAAAAACCATCCAAATTTTATTAAAATCTGCCAAATAGGCAGTGGTGTCACAGATAAACACACATTCATGTAAAAACTACTTTTATTTAACTGAGTAACCTGATTTGTTTCACGAAAATCTTAATTTTTTTCACTGTCACCAACAGGAGCAAAAACATTTATTCTCAGTTTTACATATTAGGATGTATAAAATAATTCTAACAATAAGAATCTATAACTCACATGCAATATTTTGTTGCAGAATATTATGTAGCTGTGTACCCTTACCAGTCAGTAGAAGCTGGAGATCTGACCTTTAACCAAGGTGAAGTTGTTTTGGTTACAAAGAAAGATGGTGATTGGTGGACAGGAGTAATTGCTGATAGGACAGGCATATTTCCTTCGAACTACGTACAGAAAGCCGACACACAGGTAGGCTAATATTGTTTAAATTACATATGGTTCAGATGTTATATTGGAGAGCTCGCTTTGTTTGTTCTTATTTACTTAATGACTGCTATGGATATCCCAGTTGACACTTGGCCTTATTACCACATGTACAGTAAACTCACGATTATCAGAGGTATTGGGACCAAGATTACCACAGATAAAGAAAAACTTGGGTAATACAAATTTTATTTGCAAATGATGAAAAAGCGAGAAAAATTAAGTTTAATGTTAAAAAATGTGTAATATACCAACAACTAAACATATTTTAGTAAGAAACTTGAAGAAAAGAAAATCTGTACAGTATTTTACCTTAGAACAAAATTAATTTGTGAAAAAAAAATGTTGATAGTTTCTTTTGGGCTAACTCTTGCCTTTCTTGGGAATGGCGATATTCCGCCGCTAGTGGGGTAGAAGGTTGTGCTGTGAGGATTCCTGTTGCTGTTCAATGTAAGCAAGATTCTGTTGCTTTTAAGCCATCATAGTGAGATATTTTCTGAATTATCTCATCACCATCGTCCTCTTCGCTATGAGTGTTGGTTGCAACTCCATTTGCACTTTTTGATTACACCAATCATGAATGTCTGTATTGTTAATTGGTAGTTCAATAGGTATTTAGCTAGTTTAACTAGTTCACTGACAGACATTGTCCTATTCTGGCACATTTTTTTAGTTTTTTCAGTGCCGGACTGTTTCTGCCACGAATTTTGTATGGTTGAACATTTTACCTTGAATTGTCAAATGTGTCAGACAACGAAAAAAGCTTTCTTCATGACTGTATCAATGTATGGTTGAACTCTTTCAAGCAAGTAACTGAACACATCATTTATTCGTAGATAGTTCTGTATTCGTCTGGATTATTCTATTTATATTGTCTCAGTAAGTTCAATTATATCAAAAAACCTTTTATTTTAAAATTATATCAGAAAACCTTTGTATTTTCAGTAAGAAGTCCTTGATTTATTTAATTCTTCATTTTCTTTTTTTTTGTGGTTCTAATACATACAGAATCAATTGCTAGAACTGCTAATACCTCTTCTTAGTTGACTGACATTACAGTCGGTTTCATGCATAGCACTACAGCTCAGTGCATGAATCTGGTCTGTTGAAGGTCAACCAAAAGTGAAAGAGAGTGGTGTTGTCACAAAGCACTAACACATCAGTAGCCTCAAACAGGGACTGTTTAATATATACAAATATTCTCATTTACACATTTCAGTTTAGAGTGGGGAAGCAATCTTTCAACACTGTTCTCAGATTGGTTGGCTCAAGATCACAGTGCTAAATAAACAGACTAGATTTGTGACTTGGCTTAAAGAACGAGCAGCACAACCATGTGTAGGTGCAATTGTGGCATGCCATGATATGTTTTGTAAGACGAGTTAAACGTGTTAACATTTTGAAAGAAAGTGTTAAAATTTTTTTTTATATTTAGAACTATAAATATAACTTAGTTTGTTAGAAAATTAATTTTATGTTCAATGGTACAAAATGCTTATTAACATCAGTGAATTAACAAGTTTGTTTGCTCATTGTGTAGATTAATGGCTTAAGGATTCCTTTACAAACTGTTAGTGTTTGTGTTTTAGCCTGTTGTGACTCCTCCAGTAGTGGAAGAGCCAGTAGCCGTAGTGGAACAGAAACCGCCAGAACCTGTTAGTTTCAGTTTAGAACCAAAGGTAAACTTATATTATACTGTTTATAAAGTAAGCCATTACAAATAACTGTAGAACTGAAAAAATTAGAAAGGTAAAATTGGTAAAAAAAGATTTTTTAAATTCAGTAACCCACAATGGGCTTTCACATCCTTTACATTTTGCTGGAAAGTCTATTTTTGATTATGTTTGAATTTACCTTAGATGCAAAAAGTAATTTTCTCACTAATAAACAATTTTAGCTTAAATTTTCATAGTTTAAAACTTATTACAGTGGTACTCCTGTTAACGATCTTAATTCGTTCCAGAACTAAGACTGTTACCTGTGTTATCTGAGCAGACTGTTGTGTGAGTCAACGTTTACAATAGAGTACTATTGAAAACATTTTCATTTGTTCAAAAATTGAAAACATGATTTAAACAATTTGAAAACTCTCACACAAAGACGCTTAACGTTATGTTAAATTTAAAAATCAAAAGTATGTAACACGATAATATTATAACTGTTTAATTTTTTTTTGACACACTAACAAATTACACAGTTAATGAGTTGACACACAAGTAAAATTAGGTACAATGACAGGAAATGGAGTAGGTGTGGGCATTCTGAGGCGAGATAACTAAGAAATATCATGGAAGTTATTGTCCTACAAAAACCAAACACCCATTAATCAAAGGCTTGTTTGTGTTAACTCAGCACAATGTTTATTTCTGTAGTACACCAAAATTGGTATTTATGCAGTATAGGTTGTTTTTTTTCAAATAGTTTTTTTTGTACCTTATTATCTAATTAACAGTATTCGCCCGCAGAAATTTTTTTTTTAAAGATTACTTTTACAAAACTATTGTCATTGCTGCTTACATTGCATTAAACATATTAAACTTCATACACGGATTTACCAGTCATGCGCATTATTATTAATTACATGAACTTATTGCTCATATGTGTTACACAGCCATTACTAAATGTTAAGGTTTATTTTTTTTCCTTGATTCGTTCTTGTATTGAAAGCAATTCATTTTGTCCAATTCCAGAATATCCTATTTTTTTATCTGGATTAACCTTTTTAAATGCACTGAAAAAGCCCTAGTACTGTTTCTATAATCCATTTTTATCGGACAGCGTGCAAAGCGTAAACATTTAGAGACATCACTGAGTATTGTTCCTGTAAACCATGAGCCTGGGAGCCAATAATAGTGCAGCATTTTCTCAGTTTATATTCGCTGTGACTTCCACTTCCTAACCTTGTGGCATCGTGAGTCTTATACAACTATTTTGTTAAAGCCAATGCATTTTCAAGTCAGTAGTCTTCTATTTTCAAGATTGGATGCACAATTTTTATTACAAAACTGTAAAATTATTGCTCCCTGTTGACAGATATTAATTTCTGTACACATTGCTTTCAATGCTCCGTTACTGTTAATGCTCATCCCTCATCCTAATTAGTCTAACTGGCATAAAGTATGGATGTTAAGCAGGGAAAAACAAATACTAATTATCGTTTTATAATTGTGGTCATTCATTAAAAAAAATTAAAACTGGTATAGTTTTATACAAAATATAAGGTATGGCACTTCACATAGCTCTTAGGGTATGTTTACGCTCCTGGCACGTGGATACTCACCTTGATGCTTACTGTTTGCCCATAGTTTTGCTACTTGCCATATTGTATAACGTTAAAGATGTTTAACACAGCCATGTTGCTTGTGTTAAAGAAGCACCAGCAGTGTGAAAGAGAGACAACCAACAGTGAATGTCATGCAACACCACTGACAGTTTCATTAGTACACAGATTAAATACCAAATTAATTATGTAAGCTTTTTTGTAAGCTCAAGAGTTCATTAATCAATTGTTCATAAGTTCTGGGTTTTATGTGTACTAAAACTTAACTGTATGTTCTAAGAAGGTATTATTATGTTTTAGGCAACGGAAGTTCGTGCAGTAACTCCAGACTTCAGTTCGTTAACAGCCCAGGTATGCAAGCGCAGTGTGTTTGTATTTTGTGTTGTTTTTGTTATTAGTTCACAATAGTAGCTTAGAGATAGTGTTAGTTATTAGCACATTGGTTTTGTGTTGTTTTGGCTTTTATTTCGTGTTGGTATGTTGGCAGCTTGAAGGGGCTAGCAGTGGTGGAGAAGACAGTGACTCAAAGGTAAAAGAATCATTTTAAATTTATGTATTTGTATTACATTCTGGGTTTTTTTTCTGAACTTTGCATTTTCAGTTTTAAGTGTGTTCTGAAATGAATTGAAAATTGGATGTTTGTATAACATTTTTAGACCTACTTGTTTATCCAAAATGAAATAATTCACTAAATTATCCAAAAAATAAGATTATAAAATTGTTTTCAAATGATGAACTTTACTGATACAGTACATTCTGTTATCCGGCTCATCCTGGCGTCACAGGCTGGATAGAAGAATGTGTACTTCATTTGAAGATCAGTACTGGTAATAGGTGGAACAGTAGATTTGCATTGGAAATCTGTTATCCTGGAAAAAGCCCAAACGTTTGAAATTAGTGCCAATCCTGATCAGTAGATAGCTTTTCAAAGAGTCGTTAAAAATTGTATATACAGTAGAACCTTGATAATGGTAATGAAATGTATGATAACACCGAATACAATATAGGCAAAACAAATTTACTACAGTAATGGAAAATTTAACACTAAGCTACTTTGGTTGCATCAGGAGTATAGCCATTCTGAATATGTTGTTAAAATAAAGTATTTTATGACTTAAAGAAGCAACAATTTTATAATGTTCTGAAATTAATAATTTATGTTTATTATCTATAGAAATGACATTAGGCAAAAAAACCTTAAAATTATATTTACTCAAATTAAAATAACATTTTTTAAATAATACTCTCAAATGAAGGTTATATACTTTACAGTTGCAATACTCAAGTGTGTTAAGATCTTTTTGCTTTTTTTGTCTTGTTTGTGTATGCACAAAAAACCTCTTTTTTGTAATTTCCTTTTATTTTCATCTAAGTACCTGGGTTAGTCGCATAGAAAGTGCCGCATTGTTAAACAGTGTGTGTTGTTTGGTGCTGCTTTGTATGGCCAGGGCAATTGTATAGTCCCATTGTCTTATTTCAATGACACATAACGTAAAAGAAAAATTTGTCTAATCAGCCATAACCTAAAACCCTAATATGTTTTCATGCAAATATTGAAAGCAAGACTTTCTTTTAACACCGCCATCACGATTCATGACATCTAATTGTCAAACCATACCTACTTCAAACTTACCCTTCTCAGAATTGAAACTTTGCTAATCATATATTTCCACCACAACAACATTTCTAAGAATGATATCAAAATGATGTTTTAATTTATTGCATAAAAGAATTTTCTGTCATATTGTAGCACTTTATTTTCTGGTCCTATTATTTCTAAACACCAGTTAAACACATTATTGTCAAATAACCTGTTATTGGTTGTTTGATAATCTGAAACACCTTCAATCCCAATTAGTTCAGATTATCAAGGTTCCAGTATATGTATATATGATAGTATTCTAGCATTTACAGTTTTGGTCAGTTTGATTCAAATTTCGCAAAAAAAATCAATTTTGTACAAGATCGTTGCACAGCAAAATTTGTCGAATTTACCTTACATTTTTTTTAAATAACAAGATGCTGTGTCAGTAGATTTACAAATACAGCTAAGCTGTCTTTCATTAATTTTTTTTCAAGTGCAGAAAGTGCATTTGTTCAATGTGTGTATATGTGTACCTATATGTCAACACTGATTTTGTAAAATGTGTGGTCTGGCTTGTTTAAAAAGTTCATACTTTTATACAGTGAACTCCACTGTATGCTAATCCGAACACATTTTGGTAAAATAAAAATAAAATTTGTTTTGCATTTTCTTCTTTGTACTTAAGGGTGTAGTAATTGTGTTGAAAAAAGTCTTGGATTGTACAAAAAATTGTATTTTACTATACTGTACTCATTTAAAGTGTAGTGTTCATAAAAATGTATTCAAAGTCTATAAACAATACTGAGCTTAAACAATACAGTCTAAAATTTCTTAATGTAAAAGATGTGAAAACTGCTGAAATTCATTGACAGGTTCAATGAAGTGTTTAGAAAAAACATTTTGAGCAATAAAATTATAAAAAAATTTGCGTTGAGCTTTTAAAATTGGCCACATGAATGTTCATGATAAGAAACAAAATGGGTGACCTTCTGTCATTACTAAAGACTTGATGTAGAAAGTTGGTGAAAGAATTCAAGAAAACAGGTGCTTTACAATTTTGTCTTTACCTTATGAATTTCCTCAAATTTCAAGAAGCGTTCTTTATGAAATAGTGGCAGAATGCTTAAATTATTGTAAGTTTTGGTGGTGTTGCTGTGTTTAATAAAATCAGACGGCAGATTTCTGTGTGGATGGAATTCAAAAGCTAGTTTACGATTTGATAAGTGCTTTAATATTGTTTCAAACTATGATGAAAAGTAGATCAAGATATAGGATCACATTAAAAATAAAATTATTGAAAAAAGTATATGTGTGCATTTTTATTTTTAAAATTGTTCTTACTTAAAAACATGCATCATTTATTGCATTTTTAAAATTGTATACTTGGAAAATATTAGTTTTGTATAACACATGTATACTTTTTATAATAAACTGTGCTAAAATGCAGTATTACATAAACTTTCTCACATTCAATATATATATATATATATATATATATATATATATATATATATATATAATTAAGTTTAGAGGCTATTAACAAAAAACCAGAAAATCGGTTGAATTTCTCAAAATCAGGTTTTGTTAAATTGTGGTATTATATAAAAAAAGCAAAATTTATGAAATGGTCATAATATGAAATAAAAAGTCATATATAAAAGTTGGTATATTCAACTAAGTATAACAAATTTGAAATAAAGAAAAACAGCTTAAAAGTAAATAAAAAACAAATTGACAACAATCAAACAAAAAAGAAAATTAGTTTGTCCTTTTAAGTTTTTTACGTCTGTCTATTTCCAATTTGTTACAGTGAGTTCAGTTATGAATTGTCAATCTACATATAACATGACCTGAATTTAAGCAACATTTGGTGAACCTAATTTTAATAAATTAGGATAATTTTTTCAGTGTTTTTTCTAGGATCTAAACCAATTTTTGTTTATGCTGATAAAAAAATAACCATTTATTTGTTTGTGCAAATTTTTAAAAACCGCTGTTCCTTCAAAAAATCAGTCCGTTCAAAAAATCGTGTACAGACAGACGAACACTTTCCATGTAAATACTTTAACTCAAATAAACAGATTGAAATATAGCTAAATCATTTTTTTCATAATCACCATATTTTGTATAGGGAAAATTAACAATCCATTTTGTTAAGAAAAGAAAGCTTGTGTTACTGTCATGTGAAATGTATTAAAAAAATTATTACATCGGTTAAAAAACTTTAAAGTAAAGTACAATAATGTATATCTTTATAAAAATTGTGTTGAGTTTTTTATTTGTCCGAAAAATATTAATTTACCCAACCTCTATCGTTAGTCATTTTAGTAGAGAGTTACAAAAACAAAACTTATTGAGGTGTGGAATGAAGCGTTGATCTGAATGGCTTCTCTCCCTTTGTACTTCTATCTTTAAACCAGTAAGGGTCACTGCCATGAACAAACATCAAAGACTCTCTTCTCCCACTCTGTCACAACAACCTGCAAATTTTTTTCGTGCCACTGTTTTGTTGGGTATGTGCTGTTACAGTGTGTAGTCATTTCATTCTGTGAAACATTGTTTGTTAATAAAAGTATGTAGTGCATAATTTAAAATTTTTTCTAAAATATGTTTTCTCTGACTAAAAAGCAGTTTGCCAGTGGCAGCTTAGTTTAATGGAATTTCAGTGTACATATTTATTTTTTTTATTATTTAAATACATTATATATTTTTAGTGGTTTTTATAAAAATATTAAAATAATGTAACTGACTTGCTAATGTGATGGAAGCAAATTTCCAAACACTAACAACATTAAATAGCATTAACGATGAGAAAATCTCATGAATGTTAACTAGAAATTTATTTATTAGGAAAAGTAGTAGAGGTAGTTCATAAATATTTTTTGTAAAGACGGTTTTGTTTTTGTCAATAAACCTAAATGCGATAGAATATTGAAAAGCATGCGTAAAAATTTTAATTTCCTTTTCCATTTCTGCCTCCCCCCCCAAAAAAAGTGTACTAGTTGTAGTTTTAAAATAGATATCCCTACAATTATTGATATCATAAGCATTATAAACAACTGCAGCATGAATTAAAGAATAGAAACTAAAAATTGTATACACTTTTTTTATAGAGTTGTTACTGAATGTTTTTCATTGTAACTGCTGATCTAAGCGGTTGTTAAGTTTTTTTTTTACCGATTGTTTTCCTTAAAATGAGAATCACTAGGCCATACCCTGTTTAGAAATATTGTGTTGCTCCTTCCACCTTATCCTAGAATTTTTTAAATCACAAATTTATGTTTATTTACAATTATTGTATCGGAATTGATTGCTGAAAACATAATCCGATATCTCAAATAATAAAAGTGCCGAGTGTTGTGCATTATATTTTAAAATAAGTGATATAAGTTTCAGGACTTCATCGAGTAATCGTTTAGCTTCCAAAAGAAATATTTTTTTATTAAAAGTTGCTGTTGTCTTTTAGAAATCCAAAGTAACTGTACTTGGATGTATCATTGTACTTGTTTTGGGGTTTAATGTACTATTTTGTCTTAGATATTGTTACTACCCACTTAGATTTCTAAAAATTTATTTAAATTGTTTTTTTACAGGGCAGCAAAGCCAAGAAGCCAGAGATAGCCACTGTGATTGCACCTTACCAAGCATCAAGCAACGAGCAGCTCAGTTTGCAAAGAGGTCAGCTCATCATGATACGTAAGAAGACAACAACAGGCTGGTGGGAAGGAGAACTGCAGGTGAGTACTTCCTGAAATGTATGTCCAATTAAAAGATTTAAAGTAATTTTTTAAGTCAAAAAATAGTTTAGTTCACCTTCAGGCCCAGTAACCTCTACCCTAGTTTTAATATTTTTTATTTAATATTTTTAAAATTTAACAATATTTCTTAATAATCGTTCTAATCTGATAGCACTTTGCAATTTGCAGGCTAAAGGAAAGAAGAGACAAATAGGATGGTTCCCTGCTTCTTATGTAAAACTGTTGGGCGGTGGAAGTACATCGACTCCCCCTCCAACAGCTGCCATTACTTCATCAGTGTCTGCAACTCAGCCTGCACCAGTGCCAAATAGAACCGATCAGGCTGCTGGTGACAGTATAGGTGGTAAGTAAATCAGTTTACCCCTAGCAACTGTATATATGTCCACATTTAGAGATGGGTGGACATCCAAGTAAAGACCACTTTTTTGAACCCAATGGACATGACAACAAATATATCCATAAATATATCTTTAATATTATTTTCTCTACCACCATACTTTGTATACTGAAAAAGTAAAGGAAAATGCAAAAAGTTGGAGTAATAATATTTTATCTGTAAACACAGACACATCTAGTAATAAGAGCCAATTGAACTTGGTTGAAATATATTAAATAAAACTAACCTAAAGTGAAAGAACTGAAGGTGCTCTATATTGCTACAGTGCTGTATCACACTTAAATGCAAAATAACAAGAAAGGTTTTTAACGAATTTCCATTGAAAAATTATCTGTTGGGGGCTGTCATCATGGTAAAACCCAGACACAGGACTTTGAAATCAGCATTAATCATTAAAAATTTTATATTTATATGTCATTTTTAATGTTATATTTCATTTATATTTATCATTTAAACTTAAGACAAAAATCAGTTTTGGTAATAACTTGACAAGTTCGGTAAAGTTTGGACAAAGTTTGTGGTTTAAAATGAATTAAAAAATCCTTATCTTTTTAATTTACGCTTTTTTTGAAAATATGAGAATATTTATTATGGCTATCAGGGTTCGGTTTTGTATTTTCAGTGTAAATCAGATTATATTTAGTGATTAAGTTAGATCTTCAAAATGTGTAAATTAAAAAAAATGTTTGTGATAGTTACTGGATATTTGTTTCCATTTTAACAGCAAACCTTCTATACGTGCAATTATTTAAATTCTACGTAAGAAAAGTTTTAAAAGTAGATATTATTTTGTATACTCTAAAACCCTTCTGTGATACAGATTTAAACAGTTTCAGGTGTTAGATCTGCAACCTTAGTCATTACATTATTTATGTATGTAATATAAAATAATCATTAATATAAGTGCAATTAATATTAACATGTAATATAACAAAACAGTTGTATTTTTAATAAATTAAAAAATGTTATAGATAAGGTGATAGCACTGTACCAGTATAAAGCATTGAATCCGGATGAACTGAGTTTCGAGAAAGACGATGTGATTACCTTGTTATCAAAAGACGAGCCTGCTTGGTGGAAGGGAGAACTGAACGGCATTACTGGTCTCTTCCCCAGTAACTACGTTGCACCGCTTTGTAAGTAAATACTTTATATATAGAATATATTATAATTTTATGTATAGATTATATGAATCGTTGGACCAATTTCCATTGTTAGACCGTCTTCCTGTTCTGTTATTATCTCTGAGGTTTTTCACATGATGGTACGACTGGATAACATATATGGTGATGCATCATATTTCTATATTATTCAGTGATCGCTCAGTTTTTAATTATTGTTATCAATTGCTATATTTGATAACCTTCTATATCAGTTCTCTTAAACTAATCTAACCATATATTAAATTGATCTTTAAGGAATTGTATAATCAAGACTGCAAATTATATAGGAAACAATTTGGTAGAACAAATTCAACATGCATTCAATTTTTTTTATATATCCTTTAGCATTATTTAATATAGACAATGGGATTCCTAAATAATCAGAGAGTCATTTCTGATTAAGAATACTATTTGTAAAATTTAAACTTTATTGGAAACAGGATAAATATTTTTGCCTAACACTCATTTCGATCACAAATATAAAGATACAGTAGAAACTCTATTAACCGTCACCGCCGGGACCGGGACTGTGACGGTTAAGAGAATAGACGGATAACAGAAATCCCCACTGGTTTTGGATAAAACAATAATGAAAACATGTTACTATGTACTGTAAATAATGCATTGATTATATATTTTAAATAGGCTACATTAAACCGTACTGTACATTAACCTCATTATGCTTACGTTATAAAATATTTATGCATTGAAATAATCGGTCATCTTCTTCTGCTTCTTCGAGGCTCGGGCTTTTTGCGCAGCAATGTTCCGTATTTTGCGGAGAAGTAAAATCTGTGTTGCACTTGCTTCCTCTTGTCTTTCAAACCAGTCTATGCACTTTGATAGCATTGTCTCTGCTTCGGAGTGGCTTGTAGTCGGCTTTTCATCAATCGTAGGATCTTCGACTTCGTCTGCATCAACCTCTTCTTCAATGGCAAGGACATTTGAAATAATCTCATCGTCACTCAAAATTTCAAAGCCTTCATCCTGCTTGTCACATTCCAGCCAATCCGTTACTTCTTCTGTTGTCCACTAATATCAAGTTGTCGGATGCCGTGACGGAATTTAAACTTATCAAGCCATCCCATGCTAGCTTTGAAGTTTGGGTCACCATCTAGTTTTTTATGCATTTCAGCTGCCTTGGTCATTATAATGGGGCCTGAAAGTGGAATTCCTTGACTTCGGGCTTGAATAAACCACTGATACATAGCGTTATCAAGTTCATCATATTTTGCAGGCTTCATGGTTTCTGACGTTTAACAGCTCCATCAGTGCTTTGCAGTTTTGACACATGCTGCTCTATCTTTTCAGCGTCACGTTTAATGTCATTCACTGTTGTTCTTCCAACACCGTAAATCTGAGCAATACTGGTCGCCGTTTCACCTTCCCTCAAGCGTTTAATGATTTCAAGCTTTTGATCTAAGCCTAGCACAAAGGCGTTTTCGCTTTTCAGCCATCTTTGTAATAAAACACAGAAACAACGGTACAATACAGTACAGTAACACCACAGTTCAGTAACAACGTCACGGTAATACAGTAAACACCGATATACAAGCAGCGGTTACTCGACACAACAAACACTACTGAGATACACAACGTACTAATCAATACTAATCAGTAACCTGGCGAGTACACTCGCTTCCTATTCTGGCGCTCCGACAGTCGCCGAACAATAATCGCGCCGCCAAAATTACTTATTGACTATGTTGGATGATGACGGATAACAGAGAGTGACGGTTAAAAGAGTGACGGTTAACCGAGTTTCTACTGTACTTTAATTCATCGGAGACAACTGGAAGGTAAAGAAAACTCTTATTATATTATACTCACACTTGAGCATGCAAATGTTGAAGACCATATGATAAGGAATGTATTTTCCAAGCACTGATGGAATTAAGTCAAAAATATTTCAGAAACGTTACATGTGGGATTTGAGCACTACTTGTACAGTATTTCTTGAAAGACTTTATATATAAGAGGTATAGGGACATGTATCATGTATTATGCATGTTATGTCAAATATAAAATATGCATTATGCAGGATAACATAACAAGCAAGTATATCAGGTTTTTACTGTATATTATTTTATATAATAATAATAAAATTATTATTATTATTATATAATCTTGTAATTAATTATTTTAATAAGATTATTACTTAACCCTTTGCACTCCATTTAAAAACATTAAGTTTGAGATAGCGCTGTTTTATTAGATGACAAATTTTCATTCCTCTTAAAATTTTTCCTTTTATAAAGCTTTTATAATTGTTACTAAAAATAAGTATATTCATTTATGACTATTTTTTTTATCACACAGTTCTGAAGTATTAAACAGTTTTCATAATACACTGCAAAACCATTTCAAATATTTTTTTTTAATATGTTGAACCGCAAATTTTTTTATAAATTACTGTTATTTATTATCGTAAAGCTAAAATAATTGTAAATATAAGTATTTATGAGTAAAGAGTAAATGTATAGCAAATGAGAGCAGTGCGGGAAACCATGTCAGTAGCATAGTGGGAATTGTCATTACGTTTGAATAGTCCTGTAGTAATGCATAGTTATTCAGCTGGATCTTCAATATTACGAAATCAGTTTTCAGCTGACTACAGATACTAAATGTGTATTTGCGGGATTCTCATTTTACGGCATTTGGAGGAATATTATCACACTTAGTGTGAATCCATGTAAATGGCGTGCAGAGGGTTAAGATATTTTAGAAGGCTAAATTTTTCCACCTTGATTCACTTTCACTCAAAGCAGGTTATTTTCAAAAACACTTAGAAAATACTAGCTACCCAAACAATATGACAAAAGTATTATAACCTGTTCCCTTTTTGAATCAGTGATATTAAGTAAATGGCCCTATTCTTGTTGAGATTTCCAGCAAAACGTGTCTGCTCTTGTATTCGAGATTTGTATCAAGCCAATATAAGTATAATCAAAATTATCTGCATATAAATTATATGTTAGCAAAAACATTTTGTCATTTGTTCGTTTAAACAGGCCTTTTTAAAATGATGCTTTTTTACTTGATACAATGTATTTAAACTAAAGGTTTTATCAAGTTAATTTTAACCATTTTATAAAATTTGTAATAAAAAATGTTAAGTAAAGTACCAGTTTTTAAAATTGTTATTAGTTCAAATAGTATGCATAATTTTTAAAAAATCTGTGCAAACATGCTAATAAATTAGCAACTTAATTTAAATTGCATGTTTTTTTTCTCAAAAACAGTTTAATAGATTTTAATGAAATAAAGTATTTCATATAGATAAAAAGGTGTTTTGTTACTACTAAAATCAATACAAAAAATGCTTACCATATAAAAGAAACCAACATAAATGATATATGGGAGAATATATGAGACAAGATTGTTCACTGTGACCAGGATCTTGGATAGTGACTGTGAAGTTGGTAATGTGACTATGCATGCGTACACACACACACACACCACACATCATATGCATCAGTATAATCTTCAGTGTAACATGTAATGACATAAATCTCAACAAGTGGGTTTCTTAATGTTTGCAATTACGATTTGAGAAAAAATGTTTGATAATAGTGTGCTTTGAGTGAAGCCTATAAATCAAACAAAAAATCTGACTGGATGATTATGTTTTGCAGGAGCACACTCTAACGCTGTACTTTTCATTGGCTAAGGGCCTGACCCTCACTGCCTCCCTACCAACGCTTTAATCTTTCTTCAACTCAATCATATTTAATAATTAGTCAATGTTAGATAATTGTGCAATATTACCATAAGTAATTCAATACTCAGTGTGCATGTTGTTTATTTTCTTTAGAACCTTTTGTACGTAATTGTATTTATGATTATTGGATCAAATCCCTAGATTATTACCAGCAATTGTCAAAGTGATAAACTTGTAAGGGTAGAATATTGTAGGTTTTTTTACTTGTCTGTTTTATATTTAGTTCTTTTGATTGTAATTTTGTTTTCTATTGAACAAAGTGTTTTATGTTTTAATTTGTGCATTATACGTAAGTGGTTACATCTGTAATGGTTTCAAAATGATGTCAACTTAAAATATTTGGTTATTTCATTGGCAACAATCAAACCATTTCATAAATTGAAAAAGCTTTTAAATTTTCACATCTAAATAAAGCATAAAACTATATATTTTAAAGGGTACAGAAAATTCATATCTGTTATTGTGTGTGTGAGAGAGTTTATTTCCATAAATAGTTTTCTTTCTTTTTGTTGTTATTAATAAATTTTAGAAACAATAGCAAAAAGTAACATATTTCTTTATAAAACTAATAAAATCAAAATGTTTATGTGCACATCCTTCTCAGATTTTAAAACATATCTAAGTTCGCAGTATTTTATTGGCAATTCTGTGTATGTCAACTAAACCTCTGTTAAAATTAACCGTTAGTCCATTGATTGACTTTCATCTTTAGATATATTTTTTTATTGTTTTAAAACTTATATGAGGGTTTACAATAATATAGTCATATATTATGTTAGAATTTTTTCGTTATTATTTATTTAAAAACATGAATTTGTATTTATCTAAGTAAACTGTAAGTGTAGGAAATTTAATATTCTTTGTACTTTTGCTGTTTACACAATTGTATACTTAACGTAATACTTTTAATTTTTCAAATATTTACAGTACTTTTTTAATAAATACATTTTTACCCTTTCTAGCTTATTGTTAATACTTGCACATTATGATAATTTGATTTAAAACTACAATAAAAGTTAATAACTTAAGTAATAAGGAAACTAAAAATAACTAAATATCCTTCTGTAAAATAGTATTTGTGGTTGATTTTTAATTTAAAAAGTACTCATTACCGTTGTGTAATTTTCTTATTTGATTTGGTAATCTATATGTTTATTAGTTGGCTATTTATAAACAATATTTTGATTTTATCATAAGAATCAGATAACAAGAAGAGTATTGCAGGTTTTTTTAATGGGATTTTTTAAGTTGTAAGGTTTTTAGAATAAAAATAATACTTTTAAAAGATAACTAGTCCAAGTAGAGAATATTAAAAAAATAGTTGTAGATGGTATGTTCAATACAAGATGGTGAACACGTTCTCTTTCCAAAAATAAATTTGATTAAAAACAATAATATTTTCATTATAATACATATATGAAATATAAACTATATATATTAATATATGTAAATGGCCATAGTAGTTATTGTTTTCAACAATACAAACATTAGCTAATATGGAGAATTTAAAAAGTGAAGGATTTCTTTGTGTTTTACATATCATAGGCTTGTACGTGTGATCCAAAAATTAATTTTTAAACAGGGTGATTATAGTGGATAATGACATAATGAATTGTAAACATCATTTAATAATAGAATAGTTATGAAGAAAGATAATAATATTTCATGCAACACTTTTTTTCTCAAACGATATAAATAGGTTAAGCATTTAACAAACAAATGACAAATGCAAGAATTTGTTTTTTTCCTTTTCGAATGTCTTACAAGTTAAATTATAGTTGAACTTCATTCTATTAGATATTATTTTAACAGTTTGTTTAAAATTGTTATTAAAATTTGTTTTACTACTTTCAGTTGATTTGATTTGTTAAATGGTTTTTGTTTTGGCATGTTGGTAGTGGGATTGGGCCCAGCTATAGTGTGCTCCCCTGCATAGTGCATGATTTAATTTTTGTGTGTGCTGTATCTTTGTTGTTTATGTTAAATTAATTATATTTTATGTATACTTTAGTTAAGACATTAAAATTATTTTTATATTATATAAAATCATTGAAGAATATTTCAGTTTAGTTTTAGTAGAAGCATCATAACATTTTTGTATTTTTACTTTTCCATTTTTGTTTGAATATTTTCAATTTTCTACTATTCTTGTATTTCAGTGATTAGATTAAGGCCAGATAGTTCATACAAATATATCTCGGCAGTATCAGAGGCTAGAATACTGAAATTTGTTATGCTAATAGAATGTTACTCAAAAGGATGCACAAATATTGCTGGTTCATAATCAGACTATTTGTTAACCTCGTCATTAAAATAGCTGAGCGACTAAATGAGTTGAGAAGCTTAAATACAAAACTGTAACTCTATAGAAGTATATTTTTGTCCTGAAAATTTGATTGATACACCTAAAATAGGATGACAGTTACGCAAACTAATTGGGATGCCTGAAGTAGGCTGCAGTTATACTAACTAATTGGAACACATAAACTATGTCAACTTTTATCCAAACTAATTAGAATGCGTAAAATAGGGTGACGGTTATCCAAACTGTGGAACACCTAAAATAGGGTGACAATTTTCCAAACTAATTGGAACTCCTAAAATAGAGTGGCAGTTATCCAAACTAATTAGAACATCTAAAATAGAGTGACAATTGTCCAAATAATTTGAATACCTAAACTAGGATGGCAGTTATCCAAACACCTGAAATACAATGACAGTTATCTGAACTAATTGGAACACCTGAAATTGAACGACAGTTATCCGGATCACCTGAAATAGGGTGATAGTTATCCAAACTAACTTGAACCATGGATGGTTTGGATAATATTAAGAAACTTATTTTGATAAAGGAAACATTGAGTTGCATTTAAACATCAATTTTTTTTGTATAAAGATAGTAGGGTAGCTATTCTATAAACAAAACTAATCTTTTTAAATTGGAAAATAAGAAATAACACTTTTCAGTATGTAAAGTATAATAATAGTACATTACTGTACTTTATATATTTTAATATATTGTAATTAATAGATGATTAACTGGTCTGCATTTTGAGTTACATTCCGTAGACTAATAATAGAATATAATTTTTTTAATAAATTAAATAAACTTTATAGATTGACTTTCGGATAATTAATACTCTTACTGTATGCTTATAAAAATTAGAAGCTGTAATTAGGTGAGTATTGGATGCAGCTTAAAATAGTCAATAAATATATTTTAACTCTAAACGGGTTTATTTTGAAAGACATACTTACAGAAGTTTGCTTGGAGCCATAAGAGCAGAAAAGCTAAAATTTCTTCACTCCAAACTTTCATTTAGGGAACCCAAAACTTGAAAAACGATAAATCTTTAATGAACTCATCACTAGTTTTGTTAAAACTAACTTCAGAATGAAATAAATATTTCAAAACAAGTAAGGGCTGTACAAAATGTGTTCAGAATTGCTTCTATTGAAAATAAATTTGAAATATTTAAAACAATAGTTACTATATTTTATAATGTTTATAAAATAAAAAAATTATGATATTTATTTTATGGAATTTATTTATTTGTCCAAGTGTTAAATTATTAATTTTGTAATTGTTAGTTATGTGTAAAGTTGTTAAATTTAGCATGTTAGAGAATTTATTAATATTAATGTGGAATTGTATCTGTTATATTATTGTTTAATATGGTATTTGTAACTTAAACTTCCAATCTGCAAGAATTTGGCCATTTCTGTTTTTATGAAAGCATTACATAATATGATAATAATATGATAACAATAGAAGTGAATTCCCAAACTTAATGACCTATTAAGAACCGATACGGTTTCTCTGTGGTACATACCTGTCCTGTTCATGTGCATCCTCAGATCACAGTGCTCTGTAATATGCCCCATGACTTTCCTGAGTTATGCTCTGCTGCCTCTCTAAGTCTTCCATGAGGAACCTTACCTAAGAGGAGCTTGATGCAGGAATGTTCATGAAGGTTATTCCATCTTGCCTGGTGTTCTTTGTTCATCCACCTGTTGATAGCACACCCAGCCAATGATAGAAGATCTCTAAAGGCCAATAAACTCAGATGCAGCTTGGACCAAATTATAGGACCCACAAGTGTTTTGATTATATCATTATTGGTATAAATATGAATGCACATCTTCTTAAAGGCCTGTTTCAAATTCTGTCACACATGCATTAATTTCTTTATCCTGGAATACTGTTGCACACTGTCCCAGGGCATCAACTTTCTCTACCCTTGTTCTCAGACAGTACACCATCTGTATACAATACTAGGTCTGCAGAGTTTTCCAATATACTATCTTCCTCCTCAAATGTCATCTTTACATCAAAAGGGACTAGAAACCATGTGTAATTTGGCCATCATTATCTCTGATCTTTATGCGTGTATTACATGCTAGCATTTACATTTAATTTTAGTCCAATTTGATACAGATTTGGTTAAAAAAATGATTCATAATAGCTTAGATAAGTTAGTTACTCAGCAAAATTTGCTCAGTTCAAAATCGTGACCATTAAATTAATTTTTGTATTTTATAATGAAAATATTAAAATAATCTTGACCGCCAAGAAATCCATAACTTTTGTAGTTATAAAGGTACTATTAAGGTATTGGGAAACTTTTATAATTGTAAATTTTTCTTTAGTCAGGTACTATTTTATTTTTATAAGTTACTACTTTAAAGGGTTACTTTAATATTAAAAATTAAAAAATGAATATATATTGAAATTTTTGGAAATTTGCTTTTAATTACATCAGCAAGACAGGCTGCACACTGTGAACTGTTCTTTCAGTTCTATTTTAAAGAATGTATCAAGTGTATTTATTTTTCCAATGTATTTTTTTCACAGGGTTATTATTATAATTATTTTATGTAATGTAATACTTTTTAAAAACAATGGTTTTTACACACACACACACACATTTGCAGATTGGTAGATTTTATCAAAACTAAATATGTTTATAGATATGTATACACAGTGTATTCTTCTTATTAGTATTGAGTTGTTCTTGTTTTGTTATTATATATGAAATTATAGAGTTATTGCTTGAACAAAATATAAAATGAATATCAAAAATAATTAAAACTATAGGAAACCATGAAAAATATTAGTTTAAGTTTTCAGATTGTTTACGTTGAAAGAATTTATTAAATAAAAACACAGAAAAATGAAACTATAGTTTTAAAAAAAGTTCTTTTTAAACTTAAGAAAGATATGTGTGAACGGATTTAATCTACAAACTGTGCCATTTTATTAGATATTTGTAATGATACTAAATGTAATTTTTTTTTAAATCATATATTTTTTTTCAAGTATTGACTATTGCACAGAATCTCTTACGAATTTAGGTAGAAGATATGCAAACAGTGCAGTGATAATGAAATTTTAGAAGTAAAAAGCACATAATAAAAGTGTTTATCATGGTGGTATACTATATATATTTTAATTTTATTGTATATTTTAGTAAATATTTTCACTAAAAGAAACATGTGTGATAGGATAATTTAAAAAAATATATTACCTACAATGAAAATGGATATGTACATAGTTTTGCAGAACTCTCCAAAGTAGAATTGGGAAATTTTCTTTGGGGTAAAAAAAACATAAATACCGCAAAAACATAGTTTTCCGTGTGTTCGACATTGTTTCTTTTCGGAAAAAACAAACGAAGTGATTCAGATAAATATACCTAATTTTGTAAAATATATCTTGCAGTTAATTAATTAAAATGTAATGTTAATTAGTTCACAGTTTTTTCATGTAATGTTCATTAATTTTCTAAAAAAAAAATTAATTAAAATGTAATGTTAATTAGTTCACAGTTTTTTCATGTAATGTTCATTAATTTTCTATAAAAAAAATATCAATAAGTATTAATTGTTGGAAAAAAAGAATTTTACAGCAATTGTTATTACATATATCAGTTTTAGTCAAAGTACTAGCGCCAAACACGTGCTTTCTGCTCAAAAATTCAGAAATTATGAAGAAAAAATCAGCCTGATTTCTCAGAATTAGTTTTTTTAATTTTTGCTCATATTTTGTTAAGGCAGTGTAGTAGATTTTAAGTTTAGGTTTAATGTTTCAATTCAGGAGGAAATTGAACAAAAACTAAAACTTTGATTGCTTTTTTTTGGTTTGATTGTTTTTTGTGGTTTATTTTTATGGAAGATTAGGCTAATTTTTTAGTGTTTTATCGTTAGAATCTGAACCAGTTTTTTTTTATGTTAGGTGAAATAATTGAATATGGAAAAGTTTGTATATTTTATTTTGTGTGATAAAGTAGAACAGACGTATTAGTAAAAAACTATACAAAATTTAATTCTCTTGGAATTAGAGATTTTTGAGCAGATTGCAATACTAGTGTGAGCTAAATTGTTATCTAAGTGCTTTTTTAAACTGCTTTAAAATAATCTAAATTATATGTGTGGTGTTTATCTTCACCCAAAGAACAATATATTGTTTAGGCAGGTTTATAAAGAAATTCACTATTTATTTTATTTTATTATGATGTTTATTAATATATTTAACCGTTTGACTTAGCAAAATAATTAGTATTTGTATTTGCACTAATTACAATATCTATAATTTAATACTTGTACTAGTATTGGTAAAAGCATAAAGACATCTATCTAGCATAATATCGTATAATCTTCTAAAATATACCTCGCCAACTACTGGTAACAGATCATTAGGAATATTTAAAACTGTATGAACGCATCTTAGATAGAATTTTGTTGTTATGTTTGTAAAAATTAATTAAAAGACTAAACTGGACTCCCAACAAACAGTCTGATTAATTTATTTAGTTTTTAAGCTAATAATTTGTTTAAGGTTAAACCTAATGTGATGTATGTTTACTTTAAACACTGTTGGTATAGGCCCTGAGTGTTTGTAATTTTTCAGACTAGTAAAGATGAAATTATTGTAAATAAATAACAATAATTGAATAATGTTAATAAAAATATTCTTATTGTGTACACGTCTACAATTTCCTAGCTTCCATAAAATCAGATGTTCATCACTTTAAAACAGGAAGACGTTTTATTGTGCCTTACACATTTAGTTTGCAATGACATTTAATGAATAGCAATAACACGCTTTGTTCGAATTCTTAATGGTAATACTAAATAATTAGTTCATTTTGAATGTGACATTTCAAAGTTTGGACTTCAGTAGTCACGAAAAATTGAATAACATATTTATACTGTGCATACTGTCAGTCTACTGTGAGATTTCCCTTTCGTTGTACTGCTCTTTAATACACCATCCACTGCTAGTACTGTTCTTTAATACACCATCCACTGCTAGTACTGTTCTTTAATACACCATCCACTGGTAGTAGTATTGTACAATGTTGCAGGCATTGTTAGTTTCATTCAGATGAAAATTATTGTTTGCGTATAAGTCTCAATTACTGCACTCTTAAAATAACAAAAAAAATGCTCTAAATTTTATAAACAAGTTCATAATATAGACCGTATCTATAACAATTAATAACTCTTTAAAATTGATTTTTGACCATTTTTTAAACAAAATGTAATTTTAACAAGTTCATAATTTAGGGTACGAAGCATAACTTTTAAAATTGATTTTTGACCATTTAACCGTTTTAACCAATTCAAAATTTTTAACGATTTTGTTTGAAATATTGAAACCATGTAAATAGAAAGCTATTGTTAAAGGTGATAATAATTATTATTTAAGATGACCACTCGTTTATTAACGAATCGGCTGTTTATATTTTTTCTGAGTAGCAAAAAAGCTTCCTTGTATTTTTATATTTCTAACAAAAACTAATTTACACAAAAATGTAAAAAATTCTTTTTATTCATTTATTTTAATTGATAGCATGTTTAATAATGCATAGTTACATGCTGAAGGCTACTGGCCAATAACATCTGCAAACTGCAGCAATGACTATGTACTATCATAGGGTTCGAGTACATACCATTTGTATAGGCATTGTATGAACAATATTGCACAATAAAAATTAAACAAAGGTAATTTTACTTACTGATTAACCTTGCACTAGTGTTTTCAGCTAATTAAATTACAGTGTACAGTTTATTCATGATAAAGTGCACAGATATCTATTAATGTAGTCTAGCTAAGGCATAACATTTATACAGTCACTAGCAAGCACAATGTTTTCAGTGATTTTTTCCCTTAAAACAGATTAAAAATAAAATTTGAATATTTATTTCTTAGTTACCATATGACCAGCTACAATTATAACTATGACCAAAAATTCTATGGCTTAAAAAAAATCAGGTCTGCTTTTGATAATTTTTTCAATGACTGCTTGAAAATATGAGATGTTTTAACTTAATTTAAAGAATTTATAAATGAATAAACAAAACAGATAATTTCAGTACTACCAACTTAATTTATTAAATTAAAATACAAACTGTAAAACTTTTCTTCCACACCTGCCTGTAAAAATTATGTTTCTGTCTACTTACATCAAACAGTTTTATAGAAAGTTTATTCAGAAGACAAAATATGTTGCACTCCATTGTCCATGAATATATATTTATTAATATTTACAGTAACTGTAAGCTTTCATCATTAATATATATCTTGCTTTGGTAAGTATCTTTTAACTAATCTATACTTGTTGTCTTTTTCTTAAATATTTGCCCATACTTAAAAACAAGTAACCATTTTTTAATAGCCTACAAAGTTTTTGTAGTATTTAAATTGAAGTAACTAGTTTCTGAGCTTCTGAAATTCAATTAGGGTTTTCAGAAATTACTAATGAAATTACCATCATGAAAAAATTACTTCATGTACACCACATGTGGTGAATTATATAAACTTATTGAATGTCACCACCACATTCATGAATAAGGAAAACATTCAAATACGAAGTTTTATGTAGGAATGAAGCTTTGTATGAAGGCTTTAAAAGCCATATTAATATCATCAGACAGTATAAATGACCTTTGTTCTATTAGTAAGTATGTATGTAGTAAATGTTTGTCCTATCCAGATGTTCTATTTCTGAATTTTATTCTTGTGTATAATTATCTTTTGTTTGACTCATAACTTCTGAAATAGCGGGTATAAAACTTGTCATATATATATATATAAGAAATTGGGTTGAGACTGCCTCCTTGATATGTAAACTTACAAAAAAAAAATTAATATCTCAGCTCTGTAAACCTGGTGCCTGAGACAGTGGGGAAGGGGGTAAATGATGTAATCCAGCTCTCTGATATTACTCATTCTAATGATATTTCTTATTGATCGCTAGGTTGCTTATCAGTTTCATTCATTCTTCTGTTGACATTTTTGAAATGATTAGTACTTTCAGTTGTTTGATGTCAATAATTACTCTAAAAGCGAACAGTACTTTGGTTGCATGCTCTGATCCTGTAATTTCATATAAGTAGACATGCAAATAGGTTACACAAGTAACTAAACGTAATTATAGTATGTACAATGTAATATAATTATTTGTTTCCAAGACACAAGTATTTCTAATATAATGAAAGAGTATAAAATCTCAAAAAAAGTATAATTACTACCTTTTTCTCTTATCGAACCAACAAATTAAAATTGACATAGATTACTGGATTTAACTGTTGTCAGTTTATTAAAAATCACTTTAAATGAAGAACTGTGCCATCATTTACCAATTTCTTTTATTTAACAATATTAGAATTACCTGTAAAAGATTTTTAAAATGTTAATTTAAACAGTCAGTATTTTGTAACAATGAGTTGTTTCAAGAAAATGTAATACTGATTTTTAGTTGGATTGTTTTTTGTGCAAACTTACTTTCATTAAAATTGTTTCACCTATAAACATTTTAAAACATTGTTTCACTCTTCTTGCAGCAAACAGCGTGAAACGAAAAGTGAAATTGAGCAAGGAAGAAAAGAAACGCCAACACTACATCAAAGAATTGATTACGACAGAACAAGCATACATAGATGATATGTCAGTTGTACATGATGTGAGTTACTTGATGAGAATTTTCTTTTAAATTTGAAGTTTTAAATTTATTAAAGTCAAACTTAATCGTTGATATTAAAATCAAGTCAAACCTTTTTAGAAATCTACGGAAATGTAGATTAACCAATAACCATTTAGTTATTTCAGCAGGTCTTCTAACAAATGAAGAGCATTTCAATATATTTCCTCAATTATCACTTGCCAAAAAAATTTTCACCATTATAAATTAGTTGTAGGTTATCATATTTACATAATTTTTAACTTCAGTTTTCTTTTCCCTAAAGTTGTTCTTTGTATTTAAATTTTACAAATTTTGAAAAAACATGAGTACTATTATTGCTTTCTCGTATATTATTATTAGTTATTAAAATAACTTATTACTCGTATGCCTTTACTTCATAAAAAATCGAATTTGGTAACTACAATAATTTTGTTAGGAAAAGTGGCTTGTTAAAAATACTGTATGTATTTATACTTGGGCAGAGTGGTAGAATAAGTGACATTTTTAAATATGAATATGAATGAATAGAAAGTTTTAAAGTGATTAGTGCAAAGAAAATTTTTCTGCAAAATTAAAAAAATAATAATTCTTGGACATTGCTTTCTCACCAACATGATGGAAGCAATTTCTAAAAAACAAATTATATCCTTGAGTCTATAATACATAGATCTCCTATCCATTGTTAAAATCAGGATGCCAGAATAAAAGGTATTACTTACCTTAATGCATGTTATACCAAAACTCAACACCAGAGCGTTCTGAACTTGGTTTACTACTACCTGCTCATCTTTGAGTCTATAAATTAATACAGTGACGTCTTACACTCGATTAAGATGTCTAATTAATGAACTTGGTTTACTACTACCTGCTCATCTTTGAGTCTATAAATTAATACAGTGACGTCTTACACTCGATTAAGATGTCTAATTAATATCATTAGTGATTCATACATAGCAAAACGTCTAATTTTAGTCTCAAAAGTTAACCTAAAACTACATGATTCATTTCCCTTGTGATAGATAGCGTTCTCCATTTTCACTCACACAATACAGTCATTTACTGCTTTTTAATTAAAACTTTGCTTTTTCACTGACTGTTAAATTTGATTTTGGTGTTCAATAGTAATTTAAACTACTGCTACGCTGTGTTCAACAGCCAGCGTTCAATAGTAATTTAAATATAAATAAACTTGCAAGTTTAATTAAATCTACAACTTGCAAGATATATATTCAACTGTAAATGCCCTACATAATTTTGTACTAGATGGGTCGATTATGAAGTATAATGGTGTTAGTTATAATTTATTTGTATTAAACTCATTTATATTCATCGTTTTAAACAAATAAATATTAAATGTGAAAAAACCTTAACTTCATAAGCGAAAATCATACTACTGAGTCAGGAATTCTCATGGAAATAACCGATCTGATTTCATTGGTAGACTTAAATTCACTTCAAAAATCTTATTATCTGAAGTAAAATTATGTTTAATTTGTAAGCAGTAAATGTAACATTTTTTCATATCTTATTTGCATTGTTGTAGTTTCAATTTTTCCCCTCATACAAGAAAGTATGAGCTAAGCCCCCTAAAGAAGTTTTCACTACAAAAAAATTGGCCATGAATAAAATTGTAAATGAAATGCCTTTTTTTATGATTACAGGTGTTCGAAAAACCTCTGAGGGAAAGTCGGGTGTTGAGTCCAGAACAAGTTAGCAAAATCTTTGTAAATTGGAGAGATATCATTGTGTGCAATTACATGTTTCTCAGGTAATGTTTATTTAATTTTCTGTGACATTTTGAATCATACTCCAGTTTGTTAATTTAAAAGAAAATAAATAGTGAAAAAACATTACATAAAATTTCTCAAATTTAATTATTTCCCCCCCCCAAAATGTGATTTCAAAATTATCAACAAAAAACTGGAAATTTATCTGGATTTTTCAATATTCATAAAATTTTGCCTTATATGAAAATTCATAACTATATTAATTATCAAATTTGAAATAAAATAAATTTATAGTTCAACAGGAAATTGGGAAAAAAGAAAGCGAATTTGATAAACTTCCTTTTTTGATAGCTCTTAAACTGGAATTTTTGTGGTTATAGCAATTTATGTGTTTTGTTTGGGTAGTTTTATATTAAATTTTAGCAAAATTTGATCAAAATCATTAGAGCCACTTTTACAAAATCAAATTAAGAGTTTTTGGACCAAAAATGATCCTGAAAAATTAAAAATTGATCTGAGATGTGCATGCATATGTGAAAAATTTGATCAAAATTGGTCTTTGTTTAATCTCTAGTAATGTTCACAAATTATAAACGGACAAACATCCAAGTCAGAACCACTTTATTTCATTCATAACCTAAAGATTGATTCTCCTCATCATGATGATATTTTTTTTATAAACTGGAGTCTCATTTAACCAATTTTTTTGGATTAACCAAACAATTACTTGAATAAAAGAAAAAGTGTGAAAATAGAAACTCCCTTTGTATAGTGATAAAAATTATAGAGGGTAGGCCCTATACTTCATACACTCTGTAAATTGTGCTGGTAAAATATGCTTAAATTATACAAACTTCACGCTTTTACTTATAAATGTTTTAGGTTTAATCAAATCATTTATTTGTAAAATAAAATGTTTTGACATTTTTATTAAACTGCCCATTCAATTGTATTTTAACATGTGTAAGAGTGTCTACTAATATAATGTGTTGCAGTCATGCTAGCTAAATGTTACAGGCTCTACCCCATGTCTGGCATATGTTTTCCTTCCAGAAATTATGTTTTTTTATATTATTCTGAATTAACTAAATTTTCACTAAATTGAACGATCTTTAACCCTATAAAATTTGGTTAAACAAGACTCTAATGTACTTTTTACAGCAAGTAAGTTATCAGGTTATTTAATAAGGTTTAATGTATTATTTTATCTGTTTCAGGGCCCTTCGTGTACGACGTGAAATGAGTGAAGATGGCATTATACGTATGATTGGAGATATTCTTTGTGAAAATGTAAGTTATTAAAGCTTCAAAAATTTGTATGGTTTTCTTTATTAGAAAAATGGTTATTTTTTCACTCATACTTTTGACGACATCATATTTTTTTATCTTTTGAAACCTGATCATTGAAAAAAAAACATCAGAAACTGCAAAACAAAAGACTGAAACTATATGTATAAGACAAGCAACAGTTTGTGTAATTTCTGTTGGGTATAATAAAACGTGGCCAGGGGGTGAGTGCGAAATTTCACACTATGAAAGTTTTAAGTAAACACAGCCTTTTGAATAAGTATTTCATTTGCTTTAATAGTTACAAACATATTAGTTGATTTAGTTACCCTTGAAAAGGCTAACATACAATTGTTCGTAAGTAAAGACGGAATTTGGTAAATACACTGCTTTGAAGTGTTTGTCCCTGTGACTCATTTATAGTGATAGCAAACCCAATTTTAATAGGTAACTGTCATCTAGCAATTAAAAAGGCATGTTTGATAACCTCTAACTGTATGTTGACATTTTTATTGTCCTTTGTATTGTCTGTATTAATAATAGATAAATGCACAATGGAAGGAAAAATCAGAAATATATTTGTGTAAAAGCAGTGTCCAAAACATTTGTTTGGTACACATGTGTGTTGGTGTGCTTGTCCCGGTTTGTACAACAGGCAGAGTTAGAAGACTGTCAGTAGAGCCACATAACCTATAAGTTTAATGACTTAAGCAAATATTGAAATTGCTCTAGGCACAGTTATGCAAAAAAAGTGGCATTTTTAATGGGATTGTCTATTTCTGATTAATAAATTAGCTTCGTGAAATATACTAATTATTGTCTGATTTGTGATGCCACGCATGACATCCAAAATACTGTTTTGCCTAAGACAGTTAAAAGTGTCTTTTATGTTAAAATTTTCCATAAACAGTAAGTTTTAGTGCAAAATCATTCTGCATAGTCAGAAGCCAGTTAAAAAAATCTTTCTAAAGAATCCTCATTTATGCCTGTACAAAAAGTATGTGCTTTAAAAAAGGGATGTTGACTCAAAAAATAATATACATATGTATATATATATATATGAATATTTGATAAAATACTGATTCTGTCCTTGGTTACTTAATTCAAGTTACTAAAAAAACTGATTCTTTTATCCTCATGTTCTGTCACCAACATATATGATTTTTATTAGTTCAAAATAAATATTTTATTATTTTTCCTTTTTAATCAATACATACTTCTAGAGAGATTTATTTTTGATCATTTCTTTTTTCACAATCAATTTCGATTGGAAGGGGGATGTTTTGGCTTGTATACATAATAAAATTGCCTATATTCATAATTTTCTGATTTACAATTTAGGTTCTAGACATTACTATCAGATAGGTGGATAGGCAGATAGTCTTGTAAAAACATAGATGTCCTTTGTGTATGGCAACAAGGAAAAGCAGCAATGTTATAATCCATACAAACATGTTTCATTGCTTACTGTTGGCAGGACCAGTCCAAGAACATACTTCCACACGAGGGGTGTAATACCCCCTTTTGTCATAATCATTAAAATTTAATTTTAAATTTTTAAAAATATTTTCTCAAACATCTTTTAACACTTAGACTCTTCTTGGCCACAAGAGTGGACACTTGTATCCATTTGGCCTCTGACCTATCATGACTATTGTTTTAAACCTGCTCTATCATATTTTTTTTTTTTATTTCACTGTTTGATTGCACAACCAACATCTTATGGTCTCTGTTACATTCGAAGTGGTAATATCAGGCTACAAAACAATGCAACCTTCATCTCTAACCCATCCCAAGCTCTGTGTTCTAAAAAGAACCAAAAACTTACAAAACTGCTGTTTTTTTTTTTTTTTTTTTTGTGTATGTTTAACGTCCGACTATTTGTGCACACTTGGGCTAATGCAGACTATGGGATGATTTATAGCGTATGAAAATGCCAAGCACTGGGCCACTGAGGGACTGCTGAAAAAATAATGCTTGCAAATTTTACATACAGTAGAACCTTGATAATTTTAAACTTGGTAATCGAACTCAATAAAGACAAAAATAATTTCTGCTACAGTAGCACTACGTTTATTTGTTGCTTCGGAAGTATAGATGTCTAAAATATCTGAAAATACTGTGTCAAAATAAAGTATTTTACAGTATTTTCAAAAGTTCTGAATTAGTAATTTATGTTTATTATTAATAAAACTAATATTAGGTAAACAAACTTATTTTTGTAATTTTCTTCTTACATTATTATTGTAGACAGTTACATTATTAGCCCTATTATTTTCTTTCAACTATACATAATGCAAAACAAAGATTTGCCTAATCAGCCATAACCTGAAATCTAAAAGGCGTTCTCATGCGAATATTGAAAACAAGACATTTCGTTAACACCACCAACTGAACTCATTCTGTGTAATCGTAAAACCACGCCCCTTTTCAAAGTTGAACACTTTGCTAATAATATATTTCCAACAAAAGAATGATATAAAAATAATACGGATTTTCTGCCATATTGTGGTACTTCATTTTTTAAGCCTATTAACATTTTTAAACCCAATTTATGTATAGCACTGTACAATGAGAACCACCTCCTGTCCCAATTATTTTGGATTATCAAGGTTTCACTGTACTTACAAAAAAAAATTAATTTCTTTACAGATATTCTAAAAATATGTTTATTTTTACTCTTAGTACTCATAGATGTCAATGAACAAACCATAAAAATACTTCCACAGCTAGTGCTAGTGTACTGCCATGAAACATGTTGTATTTCTTCTTTTGTGTTTTTGTACTTGTTTGTAAGTAATGTATAGGTAATTTATATAGGTAATTCTTTTCCCTCAATGGCTGCATTAAAAGAAATTGAGGGCAGAAAGCTGCCAGTTAGTCGTGCATTGATCAGGATGAAGCTATTTAACAATCATTATTTGCATTGTGTAGACAAAATTACTTATAGAAATTTTGCTGTTGCAGTTTTTATGTATTTTTATTATTCTTAGTTTTTAGAATTGTATCTTTAAGCGTTATTAAAATAACTGTTTTTTTCTAATAAGTATTTTTTGTCTAAAATATTTTATTGCAATTAAATCAAAACAAAGTATGAAATGCTTAATTTTAACCCTTTCAGCAAAAATAAAATTATCTCTTTTGCAGCTTCCAAGAATGACTGTGTATGTTAGATTCTGTAGCTGTCAACTGTCTGCTGCCAGTCTCCTGCAGAAGTTGACTGAAGAATCTTTTGACTTCAGAGCTCTCAGCAAGTCCTGTCAGTCAGACCCGAGGACCAAGGGTATGCCTCTCAGTTCTTTTCTCATCAAACCCATGCAAAGGATAACAAAGTATCCACTTATCATTCAGAAGGTTAGTAAATTTTTAACAAAAACCAGATATTTTCTTAACCAGCCTTCAGTTTTGCAAATTGCCTACTTATTACTTGCAAGGTGAGTCGGATGACCATTTTGATAAAAATATTGATTTTTAGCTTAAGTTATTCTCCAAGATTTTAGCTTTAATAAAAACACTTAGTTTATAGAAATCTGATAATTATAGCATTATTTATAAGGTATTTTTATAAAGGCATGATTTTTGCAAGCTACTGTAATAGCTTATATAGTGATAGGAAGCTCGAGAATATTACTTTTATTTATATAACAATTTTTTTTTTGATTCTGTTGTCATTGAGGCTATCAAAACAATATTTAAAGATTTATCTATTGAGAACTGATTGAGAATGAAACACAAATTGTTAAGCAGCTTGAGATAGTTGCTTAATAGCCTAATCTGGTCAAGAATTTCAAAATAATTTTTCATTATGAAACAAACTTTGGATTTAGGAGTTCCTGAAGTTGTTTCATGTTTTAACAAAGGCTATTTAACTATTTAAATGTTATATATTAAATAAGTTAGGTATTTTCCCTAAAACAAACTGTGTTGAAGCTATGGATGGATGAGATGATTAAAAATCTGAAAAGGCAGTTGATAAAATTTAAAAAAGTGACATAAGGTGTTAACAGCAGCCAAAAGAAGACTAGAGGACATTTTGCTTCATTTTCACATGAATCTGCACATTTAAGGCAGAGAAAATTCTGATTAATTATATTTATTTAGAAAATATACACCTTAAAGTTCAATGTTCATTCGATTTTTGGGTAAAATTTAAAAAAAATTATAAGTTACTAAAAAAGTAGAATATTTTAAAATTCTATGCTAAAAACAGTTATGCAGATTAAAGTAAAAAGATTACCTTAATATCTATCATAACATTATGCAGCTCCCGACTAACATTATGTAGCTATATAAATTATATTTTAATAAAAATTTTGTCTTAAAAACAAATTTAAAATTTTTCCCAAACTTTTCAAAAATAAAAGAAAATTATAAACAAGTACATAATTATATATTTTACACTTTATTATAAAATTTTTAAATATTTACTTGTAATCCATTTACTGGTAATTAATTAATGTAACTGAGAGCCTGGTTTCGTCTTTTTAAATATTTAACATATCTTAAAGGTATAATTGACATCAAAATAGGGATTGAATGACAAAAACCACACTGCACCTGTTGAAAAAATATACTAGTAGGTTAATAATCCTTTGTGGATTATAGTGTCATGAATTTTATTATTTTTTTTTTTTTTTAATAATATTTAGTTATTTAAATATATATATATATATATATATATATATATATATATATATATATATATATATACATACAGTAGGATCCTGTTAATCTGACCTCGGATGGTCCAACACACGGCATGGTCTGATTATACCTTTGTCGGCGATAGTTTACTTTGAAAGGTCATTGCTCTACTTACGTCTGGACTTAGTGTTACTGTACTGTGTAAATAATATTTATATTTCGAGTAATAATAATTTTTTTAATCTTAGGAGTGTGTACCATCAAACTACACTATGTCAACAAAAAAAAAAAAATGAAAACACGTCACGCTACCTTTAGTGGAGAAGCTTAAAGTACTTGAAAGATTAAACAAAGGACAGTCTGTTCAAAAAATTGCAAATGAAATAGGAGTTGGTGTAAACAACAATTAAATACTGGAGGAGAACAGGAAAAATCTTGAAAGTCACACAATGACTGTTGGCAATGAGAAAAGACTGAAACTACTTAAAACTTTAAATAAGCCAAAATTGTGAACTTTTAGACAGTGTTATGTGGGTATGGTTTGAGCAGTAGAGAAGAAAAGGAAAAGGTTCCTCTGATAATCCAATTTTTTTGCGTTCCAACTATGCTCCCGGTCTTGTTAGTGACGGATTAGCGAGGTTCTACTGTGTGTATATATATATATATATAATGCTTTTGATATAGAGTTTTGTGTACTAATTTATTACCAATTCAACTTACTTCTTACTTTTTGATAATGTATTTTGCCTCAGGTGGTACCTGCACAATTTTTTTATGTGTCATATTCTATATTCCATACAGGCTCTATATTCTGTTCTTCATTAGTATAAACATAATATTAGTTTGATGCAATCACCACCTCAAGATATTGCAGAGATTCTATCTCTGCTTGCGTTTGGGATGGTACAATTTGGAGGAATATGCTGTAGAGTTTCCTTTTCAGAATTTCCTGCCACGCTTACTGACAAAAAAATACGTGAGGATCACCCTAGGATATGTACCCAATCCTAGCTCTTAAAGCAAAAGAGAAAACCATACAGAAGATATTTTTATATGTTGTATGATCATGTCAAAACAACAACATTAGTGGAAAATGGTTTCAAAGATTGTATTTATTTCTGATTTAAGATTTTGGAATACACACCGGCTGGACACCCTGACAGACAATATCTGGAAGAAGCTCTGTCAAAGGCTGAAGAGTTCTGTGTTCAGGTATGTCATCACGAAGCTTAAAATAATGCTGTTATTAACCTACTACACTGATGCAATGGCATCTTAAGTTTCCATAAATTATCATCATTTAATAACATCATTTGAACAAAAATTACAAATATATGAAACCTCTCACATTTGTAGACAACCATAACTATTTTTATTATTGTAGATAACATTTTATTTTAATTACAAGTTTCTTTGTATCCGCATTTGTATTCCCCAAACTTATAATATTGTACGAGGTATGTCTAGAAAGTAAGTTCCGTTTCAATTTCTCTAAACTGCAGTACTGCAATCGTAATTTCACATGCGCGGTAGACGCTCTGTATCAAGGAGAAGAAACGTGCGCCATTTTGAGATCGCTGTCAGCCATGTACTTGTGGTTGTTGTGCTTGTTTACAATGTCAGTGTTGATTGAAAATACCACCGATTGTGAAATCAGATCTGTGATTCATTTTCTAAATGCTACGAAAGTGAAACCAATTGAAATTTATTGGCAAATTTGCAAATTTTACGGACAAAATGCGATGAGTGATTCAATGGTGAGAATTCAGATGGGTCCGACAGTTCAATGAAGTACGTAGTGAAGTGCACGATGAAGAACGAAGTGGGTGTCCATCTTTGGTTACAGAAGAACTGGTTCACGTGATTGATAACAAGATCCAGGAAAACCGCAAGTTTACAATTAGTGCTCTCGCTGTGGAATTTCCCTAAATCTGACAATCACTAATTCATGAAATTGTTATCGAAAAACTGAAATTTTGTAAACTTTGCTCATGTTGGGTACCAAAGATTCTTACTGAGTAACACAAAACAAACCGGATAGGTAGTGCACTTCAGTTTTTGACCCGTTATGATGAAGGCGGAGAAGAATTTCTGACACAGATAGTCACAGGAGATGAAACTTGGGTTTCTTACGACACCCCTGAAAGTAAGCGGCAATCAATGGAATGGACGCACACTTCATCCCCAGAAAAGGTTAAGCCGAAACAAATCTTGACACCTCGAAAAATGATGTGCACAGTGTTCTGGGACTGGAAAGGCATCTTACTCATTGATTTCTTACCATGTGTGTCAAACAATCAAAGCAGATGTTTATTGAGAGACACTTAGGAAATTGCACCGCGCAATACAGAATAAGCGCCGAGGATTGCTGTCAAAAGGTTTTGTTTTTCTTCACGACAACGCACGACCACACATTGCAAATGTGACGAAAAACCTCCTACAGGGATTTGGCTGGGACGTGTTTGACCATCCTTCGTACAGCCATGACCTCGCTCCTAGCGACTTTCATCTGTTCTTACATCTCAAGTCTTTCCTTGGCAGTCAACACTTCAACAATGACGAAGAGCTGAAAGAAAATGTTTCCAACTGGTTGAAGACACAGGCGGCAAACTTCTATACAAAAACTTGTGTCACGCTATGCCAAATGCCTGCAAAATTTCAGCAGTTATGTGGAAAAATAGTTTAAGAGTTGTAGAATTTTGTGCAATAAATAATTTTTCTGTATCTGTATACAATTTAATTTTATTACCAAACGGAACTTACTTTCTGGACATACCTCGTATTATAACATCTTAACCTAATAATGGATGTTTAACTTCTTAATAATGGATTTTCTTAAAAACATGACATAGATGTTCCATCATAATTTCTTCATACCAATGTTATTATTGCTAAAGAAAAATGTTTATTTGCCTGATAAGAGGAAAAAGGAATTCATCTCCAGTTGCAAGGATGGCTACATGACAAGGAAAGCACAAACCGTATCTTGCTGTTACTTGCTTTTCCTATACACAATAGATTAACAAAGATGACAATGTATTAACAAGGAATTAGGTGATGTAGGCCTCGGTGGCCTAGTTGATAGCGTACTAGGCTTTCACCCTGAGGACCCAGGTTCGATTCCCAGCCAAGGCTTGGCATTTTCATACGCTATAAATCATCCCATCGTCTGCATTAGCCCAAGTGTGCACAATAGTCAGACGTTAAAAAAAAAAAAACAAGGAATTACAATGTAACAATCTTTGATAGGATTTGCAGAAAGCCTTAGAAATACAATTTGGATGGGACAATAATAGTGATGAAATAAATTTCCCAAAAATTTGTGTAATAACCATTAACCTGAATTTATATTATATTGTTCAGATATTTAAAAGTATTATTAACCAGGTAATTAAAAACTGATGGTCATAACTTATATGTCATAAATTATTACTGACAGTTAATGCTTTATTTCTTTTTAATTACAGGTAAATGAAGGAGTTCGAGAGCAAGAGAACTCAGATCGCCTTGAATGGTTGCAAACACATGTTGTTTGTGAAGGCTTAACTGAACCTCTAGTGTTCAATTCCTTAACTAATTCTGTTGGACCTCGTAAATTCCTTAATCATGGCGTTCTAACAAAGGTGCTATATTTTATTTTTATGTTTTATACAGTCATAATACAAAATATTTTATTTATAGACTACATAAGTTCCATATTTAAATTTTTTTTTAGAATTTCAACATTTGTTTATAATTAATAATTATTTCTTATAGTCAATATTTTAATGTATTTAGAATTACAAACAGAGTGTTCTAGTGCCACAATAAAATTCATTGTCATAAAGAAATAAGTTATAGTTTTCTAAAGACAGACTATGGGGAAACAAGCCATCAGTCCCAGCATTCCAATAAAGTTTAGAAAAATTCTTCAGTCTTTATTATTCAGTGTTGAACTTTCAACATCCTAAAAGATGATTTTGTTAATGCTGGTATCATATTATATAAAGGTCAAAGTTTAAAATCTTCATCTTGTTTAAGTGGGCAGCTGGTCATGCTCAGTGCTAACACAGAATGCAAAGCTACTTTCTTAGGTTTGTTTTGTGACATCATAGTTCAGCACAGTAAAAATTTGTGATCTTTCTGCCTTGAATAGGGTTTATACCAAGGCATTTTGAGGACAGAATTGAATATTCGTGGAATTACTTCAAAATTTGTGCCCGATTTGCGTACCAGTGACAAAAAAAGCATTCTTGATTGGATGTATGCCATTAAATAAAAGAACAAAACTAGAAAGTAATTTTAATTTTTTTTAAGTAACTACTGAGGATGAAATTTGTTGATACAGCTCAATTCACAGACCAAAGAGCAGTCAAGATAACATTGTCATCTTTCCCACATGTCGTCAGCCATTAAAATCAATCAAACTAACAGGAAACTCTTAAGAAGAAAGTTCAGTACAAAAAACTGTGGCTGCTTTGCAAACTGAAACAGTGGCATTCTAATACACCCCTAGCAGTGATCTATTCCAGTTATGTTTTACTGTTTTGTACTTTTCTCAATGTCTCATTGGTTACAAACATTTTATTTTATTTATGTTAACAAATTAATTTTTTCAACTGATACTTAAGTAGTTCATATTTCATTTTTTTACAAATAAAATAAAATTAATATAATTTCATATAAACAGAAATTTTTATTTATGTATACTACTTTATTTTCCAGAGTAAGAGTGGAAAAGAGCTGGTAAGTTTCTTACTAAATGACATGTTGCTCCTAACGCAACCTAATCGCCCTTTGGTACAACCTTTCTCCTTCGAACGACATTCCAGCTTTTTCTTCAGAATATACAAAGAGGTATTTAATAAAGTTATATAAATTATGGTAGTTATTTTTTTATATAGTTACTGTAATTGGACTATATTCTGTCCCAATTAACAGTGTACTAAGTAGGCCATTAATAACATTTTGTTTCAGCCATTGTTATTAAGTGCAACAACTATTATAAACACTCCAAATACATCCGACTCATTAGAGATAAAACTGGAACATAACAAAATAATATACAGCTTGAATGGCGTCAGCCATAATGATAGGACTTTGTGGCTCAAGAAGATCAATGAGGCACAGAGAGAAGTGCTGCACAATGACAAGTGTAAACTACAGAGACAACAATCAAGTAAGTCTTGATACTGTCTTGATATTATGTCATTACTATCTAGTACTTCTTTTAAACTATTTCACAATTATCACTATGAATTCAGCAAAAAAATGTTTTAAGTTTTTGTTCTTGAATTTGAAAAAAATAAATGCGTGGAATAATTTTATAATAAAAATTGTTTGTCTAAAGAGTAAATCTATGTTTGATTTTTTCTCAAAAAAATTAATTCTTCATTAGTTAAATTTTCTTTTTAAACATAAACATGCATCTCAGTTTTGTTATATAACCTAACTGAACAATTTTTATGCATCTTATTTGTTTTCTGTGAAACTTACTTTATATTTGTTGTTTTAGAACAAGCTCAGTTTGGAGCTGTCGGTCGCATTCTTGTAGTTGTATTGGAGGGGCAACGACTTAAACCACCTCCACCTGGAGGTAAGTTTGTTTAAATTTTTGCTTTAAAGTCATTAGCATTTTATGATAAACAGCAATCAAGAAACCTGAAAAAGTTAGATAAATTATCTTGAAAAAAGTCAAGAAAAATGTCAAAATGCAGTCGTTTTGTAATGAGGACCAAAATTTGTTGTGTTTTCTCCACTTGGTTTCTGATGGGTTCACCAAAACTCTCAGCTAATTTTTTTTTAATGTCATAAGTGTGATTTTTTTAGTTGTTTTGTAAATACAAAAACTAACTCACTGCATATCTTAAACTGACATTGTTTTAGGTTTTTTTCTACACCATTGTTGCGATTATATTTTAGTTATTTTCTATCTAGCTAAACCCACTTGTATTGGCTGTACTTTCTCATGGTTTATCTGTCCCTCTTGTCTGCAGTTTCTACTTTAGGCAACTTAGTTTTGGGTTTTTACCGTAGTGATTGGGATTGTCATTTATTTCAAAACTGGCCAAACTTGCATTCACTAATACTTTTGGTTTTTCTACACAGAAGTAGTGACAGTTTAATGAAGTTGCAAAATTACTTGTTTTAGAGACTGGTGACTCTAGCACTAATAGTAAGTAAAAGATCATTTTTGTGATTTAAAAAAATGTTGTATTTTTATTATGAAAACAAATTTTGATACAGGAGTTTCAGGATCATTTATTGACTAATTATCCCATCCATTACATAATTACTAACAATCCAACTTTTAATTTTGTCTTCTAAACTCCAAATAAAAAAAAAATTTTAAACTTTGACAGTTGATGTGTATAGGGCCTAGAACCTACAAGATATCTTATTTTAACATTAATTTATAATTTAAATAGGCAAAAGAGAAATATACTGTGAAGTTAGCATGGGATATCAGGAGAACAGAACTTCAGTATCCACAACATCAGGGTCAGAAGCAAAATGGAATGCTTCAATGCAGTTTTTGGTTAAAAACTTGAATGAAGATGTGCTTTGTGTCACTGTTCTTGATAAAGGGTACTTCTCTCCCGACGGTAAGTGTTTTTGTATTATAATATTTTATATGTCTGTATATATGGAAGTACGAGGGTGGTTCAAATATAAACCAGAATTTTTTAATTAACACGCGAAAAATTTAGTGTCGTAACAGCATTGGATGTTAGACTGGTCTGTTACAAAGCGTAGAGAACAGCCGGGAGCATGTAACCTCGCTTGTTAGTGTAGTTATAGCCATGAGCGAGAAGAATCTACCAGTGTCTATTGTGCAACGCATCATTATTCGTTTTTTGATCAAAGATAATGTAAAATCCGTGGAAATTTATCGAAAATTACTCAAGCAGTTCGGGGATGAGTGCCTCTCCAAGACTCAAGTGTATGAATGGTGTTTCGCTTTCTGAAAAGGCTGAGAAGTGGTGGCAAACTTGCTACATACGTGGCGCCCCAAAACAAGTGTTACCGATGGGAATGTCAGCACTGTAGAAAAACTCATTTTGGAAGACCGACGTAGTACTGTATGCGATATGGCTGAAAAATTGAGCAGTGTAGGTATTATTGAGCAAATAATTCATGAACGGCTCGGTTACCGCAAAATTTCAGCCAGATGGGTGCCAAGACTTCTGAATTTTGAGCAGAAATGGCTTACGATGAAAACATTGAACAAATTGGGTTGGGAAACACTGGAACACCCTCTTTATAGTCCTGATTTGTTGCCATGCGACTACTATTTATTTGGTCCATTGAAAGAAGCACTTGGCGGACTGCGATTCGAAAGCAATGCGGAGGTAGAATCCTTCGTGCGCGAATGGTTACGTGACAAGCCGAGAAATTTTTACAAAAAAGGCATCCGAAAGCTTCCAGAGAGGTGGCAAAAGTGTGTAGAGTGTGACGGAGACTATCTAGAAAAACTGTAAAAAATGTCAGCTCTGTAACTTAATAATAAATTTTTTTATAGCAAAATTCCGGTTTATATTTGAACCACCCTCGTATATGTAATTACGAGTGGCAATCAAATATAAACTGAAATTTCCGTAGTCTACCTCACAGGCAGACTTAAATGAAGTGTATATGAATTTATGTGGTCCATGAATTAATTATTCCCATCAATTCTGTCCTCAGTACAGCAATAATATTGCTAGATAGTCTTAGACTAGTTGTAATTGTATGTAATAAAAAAAAGTACAACCATGAACCATGAAACATTCCATCTTCTGTTGCACTACAAATTTTAATAAAGTTTTTAAGAAATTAAGGCATTAGGCCAACAGAGATGTTGAGTCGGTTGAAGGTGTGACCCATCTGGGGTCCAAGTGTCACTGTCTGAGACGCAAGGGTATGATTGGGTCAGAAAATGAAGGGTGCACTCACCCGCAGTTTGTAAGCACACATGCCATCATCACTGATCATCTTAACAACAGAAAAATCTGTACCCAATGGATTCCAAAGTTGTTGATTGAAAATCAAAAACCAGTTAGGTTTGCTGGTTGTAAGAGATTCATGAATCAGTTGCAGCAGAAATGGGAGAATTTTTTGATTCAAATAATCACATGTGGTAACCTGTTTTATCCTACAAGAGTGTTTTATTCAGTTATTTTCTTTGAGATCATTGTACTGTGAGTGCCATCCTACTAGGCTATCTGTCATATGTTAGAATCAGTGAATGCTGCCAACACAAAAATGTGTAGTATCCTTATAAAAAATGGCATTCTTCTCTAGAACAATGCCATTTTAACAATGTATTGCATTCTAACAATGCAATTTTAGTGAGGGGAACTGGAGAATTGGGAAACCCTGGATTTTTACAGATTAGTCCTTGAGATTATTTTGTGCTTCCTTCCATAAAAGAAGTACTTGGATGAGTCAAGGAGCTTGTGCACAATTGTTTGAGACTCAATATTTTTTTTGAAGTAGGGTCTCAAAAAAAACTCTCAAAGAGGGGGTTTACAAAATTCTGAAACATTGGGGTAACTGTTTAGAGTGTGAAGGAGACTTTGTAGAGGAAAGTTGAAGGTTTTGTTTGTATGTATTTTGTTTTAATAAGTTTGTATAAAAAGGTCTTGTTTATATTTGATTCACCCTCATAAATTCCATTAATTGCAATATTTATTTTGCTGTTACTTACAACAATAAATGATCACACAGCTTCACATAAATTCTCTGTGAGAAAGATCGGGTGTATCCATGTGTATAATAAGGATGCTTGCTCCAGACAAACTTGTAATTATCATGCTAATCAGTACAGGCTACCACTTTCTCTGTCATAAGCAGGTGCAAAATTTATAATTTTGTTACTGCAAACAATAAAAATTTTAGAGTTATAGACATTTTAAAAAACAGTCTTAGAAAGTTACTAATGTTTAGAGCCTGAAAACTTTTAAAGACACTGTCAGCCAGGTTGTCAAGTTTGAGGTTATCATGAACCAGTGACAATGACCTCACTTCTTTAACTAGTGTATATTTTGTGTTTATAATTGATTTTGTGATTTCCAAAAAATGTGTGACATACCTAGAAAAACTACCGTACAACAGTTGGAAGGAAACTGCTGGTGTAAACAATTTATAGAAATTATATTTTATTTATATAGAAAGTATAAATTTTAAATTATATTTTATTTAACTTTAGAAACTAGTTTTTATATAAGAAATTATATTTTACTTAAATAGGATTTTTAAAGTAAATTTTTCCTAATTATTTTCTGCTTTTTGTTTGATCAAATTTTGTAATTGTAAATGAATGAATGAATTGGTAAATCTGTTGATTCATGTATCGTCATAGAGAATACATTGTGTGCAAACAAGAATTGATTTCAAGATTTTTTTGTAATCTGGCAAAGAGCAAACAACTGGCAAAAGGCAAACAGTGTGGTAAGAAGGGTAAGTGGTTTGTTTACAACTTTTTTTTTGTAAACACGTGTTCATAATATAATCCATATTTTTTTCAGAATTCTTGGGCAGAACTGAAATCCGAATATCAGATATGCTAAATTCTACAATGAACTCAAAAGGTCCAATTATAAAGTTCCTGCCTCTGTACGAAGTAGATTCAGGAGAAATACATCTTAAACTTGATTTACGTTTATTTGAAACAAGATAAGTTCTTCGCTTGCCTATATCAAAAAATATGTTATTTAAAATAGAGTAATTGTTAAGTTTTATTTTTATATATTACATATTCATTCACTAAATGAGCTTTTAATATATTTACATGCATTTAATCGATTTAAGTAAATATTGTTATGTTTTATTCGTAATATTTTTATTGTAATGTAACTTTAAAATAATTCATATTTCAATATACACTGATGTTTTCATGTTACATTATGGTCCTATTCCAAAAAATTAATCAAATAAAAATTAATCCAGGAGCGAAGCTTGATTTTCAGACAATTGATTTTCAAATAATTGAAAATATAGTTCACAGCCTAGGGAATATTTTTGAATTTTCTGTTATTTGTCAGAATTTAGTTTCGTTTTGTCATTTGATTCATTCCTAAATGTTGAAAGAACAAAGCAACACTGAAATAATCCAGCTTCAGTCGTCTTAACATTTGATTTTATCATAATGCACATGTGTCAAAACACTCAAATATAATTTTACCATCGACATTGTCAACTGTTATCAAAATTGCAGCTCAGTTTATATAGCAAAGAGCTAGAGTCACCCCCATTGACTGACCCCCCATGTCTTAAGCAGTAAATTGTAGCTAAATTCAACTGTCTAACAGTGGAAAGTGTAACTGGCTATGAGGGAAGTAGTTTGTAAGCACATAATTTACTTTTACATGGACCCCCCCCCCAACTAACAGAACATCTTCAGATAGTCAGCTACATTAGTTGCAACTCTTTTTATATACTGTCTTTTTTTTATTCACAATTCGAATTTTGTTATTATGTTTATTAGTTAACGTGATTCTTTCAAGTTGACTTCTTAAAGTCATTAATCTATAACAATGTAAAGTGTGTATATACTATTTGTACTGGACATTTTATCTGTTTTTTATAGAAACAATATTAATATTTTTCATGTGAATGTGTCATGAATTTTAACTATGGTATTGGTGAACATTCTACAAAATATTACTGTTTTTTTGTTTGAATATTGAGTAATTTTTTTCTTAATGTAATATTTTTGTGTGATAAACTCCTACTCATCATTGTACCTTCACAGTACAATTATGTTTAAGTGCAAACCTAAACACCATTTTGTTTTAAATTATTACTACTTCAAATGCTATTGAAACATAAAGTTACTACAATAAAGGGTTTGCTTTGTTCCAAAGAAACAATGGTGACAGCGCCTGAGAGGGGCATGGCATCACTTGTATGGCATCACTGAGAGGGGCATGGCATCACTTGCAGTCCATTTCTCATTATAAATATTTACAAGCAAGAATAATTGTATAATTTCTGTGAGCTAGGTCTGCATTATTGTTAAAAGCTTTACAATATTATTTATAGATTTTCTGTTTTAAAGCAAGTAATTGTACCAAATAAATATTGAAATATTGGGGTATTTTTCACATAATATATTTAGTCATGTTTAAATAGTTCACGTCCTTGATACTATTTGAACATTATGGACAATTTCATTTTGAAAAACAAAATCATGCATTGGTATTACAGAATTTGAATCAAATTTACACTACTTTTGTAAGGAAAATAAATAAACTCAGCTGTTCAGAAAGTGCACAGAACAGTGCTCATATGTACACTAACCTTGATAAGTATAGTCTGTATTTTTGTTACAACATTTTGTAAAAAAAAATACCAAATAGTCTGTGTTGCTTAACATCCATACTTATGCCAGTTAGACTAATTATGAGGAGTTATCAGCAAGACCATAACCTACATTCTTGAGACTGACCAGTCTTAACCATATCTAATACCCAGGCCCTTCTAGTTGTAGAGTATTTTTACTTCAACGTGACTGTTTAGTTAAATCAAAAATGTCTACATATTAATTTTGAGGTTTTTATTATAAGAGACCCTTTTTATAATTTACTATGGAATCACTAAGTTTATATGATTTTAGTTTGTCTTCCATTTTATTAAGGAGTTATTAGGTTTAAAATCATACACCAAATTACATGTAAAACTTAAGTATTATGTTATACAATTATATTATTTTATATATATATATATATATATATATATATATATATATATATATATATATATATATGTCTATTATTAAGTATTAAATTAGTTTTATGTTATACTTTTTGTGTGCTAAATTGTTTTGTTAATTAAATTTATTAATTTAGATTAGTATGTCAAAGATTGTTAACTTTGATTCGAAATTTAAAAAATTTCTGTTGAAATGATGGCGTAAAATATTATTTTTTTGCAGTATTTAAAATTCAAAATCAAAAAACTTGACAAACTTACACTGCTTTTTTTAGGGCTCTACCAACAGCTCGCAATATTTCTGCAGTCTGGTTTTTTATTGACAGAACAGCTATATATCGCACAATTTTTTCTAAGATATTATTATAAAACAGTTCAGTTGATTCTTTATAACAATTGGAATCATTAATTTAGTGATGTATATTGTGGTTTATAATAAAAGACAAATTGTTTCATTTGTATTGACAAAAATCTAAAATAAATATGATGGCAACAGGTTGCTTGTAAATCCGTTGTGACCAGCACCAATACATCACTGCAATTGGCATTTTGTAAATAGTAATATAAATAGTAATAAACCATATTTATGAAAACAAGTTAGGCCTATACGATCTTTCATCCACTTTATTGAAGAAAAAAATACCAGGTTATATTAATCAACTACGTGGCAGTTGAGCCCTTTAAAATACTGTTTATCCAAAAAATGTAGTTTATCTACTTGTATGAGTGTTATTTAGAACAAATGCATTACATTATTTTAGTTGTTTAGATTTGCAGTCAATTGATTACCAAGTTTAACTGAAACTTTACAACCCATATCGTTTGATTGTTTGATGATGTTTCTTAATGACATAATAGTAGATAAAATAGGCAAAATTTTTGAAGAAATTATGAAACTCTTGTGTTTAAGTATATGTTTTAATTTGAAACATTTTTAATTTTTTTATTAATTGTGTACAAAAATGTAGAATAAATGTCGTAACAATATCTCTCAGGTTTTTAATTGAGGTGTGACTTAGAGTACAACATTAATGACTAAAAATTTGCTAGTTTAAAGTTTTAGATTTAGCTTTTTCAATTTGTTATAACTGTAATAACAGAAAATGTTCATAGTATTAAACAAAGGTACAAGTATTTTACAACTTTTTTGTAAGAAACAAAAGTTTTATAAAAAATTTAGATTTTTTTAACATAGTCATCTTAAATAAAACTTTTGTATCTTTGAATAAAATATTGTTTTTTGAATGATGGCTTAAATTTAGCATAATGAATACTTTTTGTTATTCATTGCCTACTACCTATTCATTGCATACTAACCTTTTACTTTTTCTGTACTATTTTCTCTAAGTATGTCGCTATAATAATATAATATTCAAAAATTGTTCAGAAAATAATATTATTATGATAGAATATAATGGTTTAAAAATAAAAACTTGCATGTAGGCCTGTCATTTTCTATAGTCACTACCTTAACAAAAGCAATTTTAGTATTAGACTGCATAATTTTCTTGCCGGATAAATCACACAGCTCAACACTTTGTGTGTGTGTGTGTGTGCTTGTGTGTCTGATCGTAAATAAGAATGATTACTAGATTATCCCATGTCGCTGGTTTGAGGAATTACCACCGAATAATTCCATTGGAATTGACATCTCTATTTTCTCTCTTCATCGTAAAAAATTATTGTCTAGACCACCTCACATTTCACACAAAATCAACATCATTCGAATGAAATTTCAGTTGGCTTTTTTTATGTTAAAAACACATTGTTCAAAATTCCTTCACTTTTTTTACAGTCACCATTTTTATTAGTTACTGGCTCTTACTTTCTGGGTGTGTTTTTGTATTATAATACGCTAGTATTATTTTTTTTAAATATGATTACTATTAATTAAATGTTAAATTATAATAAGAATTATTGAACTGTAAACTACTGCAAAAGCTATTTGACTATTTTAATTTTATATCATGTTTGTTAGATTGAGTATATACAACAGAGATTATATATTTTATACAAATTATTTCAGTTTTTCATGTTCCCTGCATTTTCTATAATTACAGGAGTCTATACTAACTACACGCCAATAACTAACTGGTAATCACCAATATTTAACAGTACAGCTGTCGGTGAATAACAACCTACCAATGACTGATCCATATATTTGTTAGATTATGTTTAAATAAATATTTGGTTTCTATTTTAAACTGAAAATAATACTAATTGTCTATCTATGATCAATTTAGTATAAAAAAATTGTATATATGAGGTGTGTTCAGAAAGTAACCGAAAATTTTTAAATTTCACTGGCTTGGAGAATCTGATTGTCAAACATTTTTTTTTATTATGTTGGTATACATGTCCTTGAAGTATGATAAAACTTTCAGCTGTTTTCATTGTTGACTTTGTCTGTGACAGCCACTAAGGTTAGACGTGTTTTTATGAAAAACAGCATGAATGGAAGTTGCTCAGGAGTCACTAAATGAAGTCAAAGATGAACGATGCAGAATTACTGAATGTCATGACGTTTACAATATTATAACAGGTGGCAGCGAAACATGGGTTTACGGATATGCTCACGTCGAAACTAAGGCTCAATCATCCCAGTGGAGGCATTCTGGCTTGCCAAGATTCTGGCTTGCCAAAAGGCTTGACAAGTGCGGTCAAATGTGAAGGTTATGCTCACTGTGTTCTTCAATATTAATGGCATAGTGAATCATGAATTCCTGCCACCAGGTGAAACGGTCAATATGGAGTACTACCTACAAGTTCAATGCTGTTTGCATGAAGCAATCCGAAAAAGCCCGGATTTGTTGAAAAACAATTTATGGCTTTTGTATCACGATAATGCACCAGCTCACACTTCATTGCTTGTTCGTGAATTTTTGGCCAAAAACAGTACTGTAACGATGCTCTAACCTCCATATTCGCCAGACATGACTCTGTGTGACTTTTTCCTATTTCCAAAAATAAAGAGAACCTTAAAGGGCCGTCGTTTTACAGCTGTATATGACATTAAAAGCACATTGCTGAAAAAACTAAAGGCTATCTCAAAGATCGAGTTTGAGAAGTGTTTCGAGGATTGGAAGGAGCGCTGACACAAGTGCATAATCTACAATGGGGACTACTTTGAAGGTGACAACATCAATGTAGAAGAATAAATAAATATTTTGTTCAAAAAATTTAAATTCTCGTTACTTTCTGAACATACCTTGTTTGTAGCCCAATATCGAGGGTGGGTTGTAGAAAAGAAGATTCACTTTTTTCAATCAGTTAAGTACTAACATAACGTACTAAACATAGCAGTGTTTCTTCTTTATTCTTGCACGTTGTTCTTTGATTATTTTATAATAAATTTAAGTACACTAGTCGCCCATTATTGTGATCACGTAGATTGCATGTTTTGAAAGTAATAAGCCGCAGATTTGGAAACTTGACACATGCCAGGGTCTTTGGCCTTGGCTATCATCACATTTCGTAACCCAGAAACATAAATATGCCTAAAAAGTCAAAAATGTTTATTGAATTTAATAAAACTCTAGAACAACCACAAGGATAACAGCTCTAATATGAATACAACTAATGTTACTATTTATTTTTTGATTGTTATGACTACAAACTGAGAGAGGGGACAGTAGAAAAACAAATTCAGAGTGCTCTGAAGTTAGTTTTTAGTATTCTGTTTTTAGTGCTCAGTAGTTAGTTTTCACCATTCATTTTAGCATTCTGTTGATTTTAACACTGGGGGGAGCTCTATGTATTTTATCCTCATAAAAGTATAGATAACAATATAAAATGACTGATGCTTAATTTGTCTTTTAAAAATGATTTATTATTGTATTAGTGTATTGAAAAAGTAATTTATAAATTTATGTTTAGGCTATTACAAATTTAATCAAATTGTTTAACCTAAAATAATTAAAATAGTGACTAATACAACTTATTTTTCTTGCTAACATTTGAATATTTTATTAGAATATACTGTACAAGGTTTTTAATCCCAAAACAAATACGAAAATAAGATGAAGTCTATATAAGCATTTATTTTGCTAGCAAACTCCCTTCTTTAATAAATTATGAATATTAACTTAGGAAACCAAATCTGCATTACTTGATCTAATGGATATTACTGCTATAGTCCAGCCACTTAGTAAATGGCCTGCACTCTTCAGCTCCCAACAATAGTCCAGTGACACAGATGTCTACCAGTCTAAGTTTTCAAACTGCTATTATAGCTCAGCTGCTTAGAAAACAGCCTGTTAAGAACAACAATGAGGCAAGGAGAAAAAATGTGTGAGTGAAAAGACAATTCCCCATTTTCTCACCACAGCTCCCTATTTCTTCACTGTCATTGAGTAGTTTGTAAACTCAGACTGGCAGATATTTGTGTTACTGGATTGTTGTACAGGGATTCTCCTACATGTATGAGAAATTTTCATGTAGACTGTTTACTAAGTGGCTGAACTATACTTAGTGATAGTGAACAGAAGGTGGGAACTTGACCTTTCAATCTTACATTTTATCTCTGTCACTAGTGTTATTAGAAGACCGTTTTCTAAGCGGTTAACATATAATGTAGTGGTACTTGTGTAATTAAGACACACCATTTCTTATGTAATTATACAATATTTTTGTTCTACATACATATACATGCATTTGTGAGTTTTCACTTGTTTTATAAAATTAATCAAGTAGATGTTCTTTTATTGTCTATTTAATTATTCAGTTAAGAAATATTCACCCACTGAAGATTAAATCATTTTTGATAAGTTCCGATTCTATACAATGTTTAACAGAACTTAAAAACTTTTAATCTTTAATGAATTCTTTACTTCCTGTACCTTTAACCTTTACTCCTTCAATGAGTGTAGAGATTATACTGTGAATGCTATCACTGCTATTGAGAACACCGTTCTTGGCACTGAGCAGTGAGCAAATTACTCTTCAACCCTGCTCTTTGCTCTCTGCTCTCTGCTCACTCAGTCACATCTGCTCACTGCTCAGAACAGTGTTCTAAGTAACAGTGATAGCATTCACAGCCTCCCCTCTATTGCTCAGTGTTTTCTCATCTGCTCTTTTTTTTAACAAGGAAATATATGTGCACAAAGCGATAATAAAATAATACTGAAAAGTATGTGAAGTTAACCTATTATTGATATTTAATAATTAATAAAATATTGTTTATTTTACTATAACTAATAATTAAGTCCTATTTGTTTTATCTTCTATTAATTGAGTAGACAAAAAGCTTATTTCTACTTTTATAAATTGATCATAGCTTCAGGTGCGGAATTATAATTTAATTTTTTCTAAATTATTATTTATGTTTCTTATTTTATGAATTTGGAGGTTTATATTTGTTAAATTTTGCATTTATTGTTGTTTCACGTAAAATACTGTAAAAACATCTAAAAGTGTTTCCTATTATTTTGATAATTATCAAAATTATTTTATTAACTTATTATTATTATTAACTTATTTTTAATTATAATATTTATTCTTAAGAAAATAAATTTCTAGTCAATTTAATATCCTTTGCCCATACATATTTTTGCACAATAAAGAATATAAACTGTGTATACTTAATTTATTAATTTCATAATAAACATTTTTTTTTTAATTTTGTAATAATAAATACTTTTCCTAAGAAATTTGCTAGCATATTGAACAGTACTGTGCAGTTAGCCACATGCAGACTGACTATTCTCTACACCAGGGGTCTCCAAACTTTCCAGCCTTAGGGCCATACTGATTACTCCAGTAAGTTCAGAGGGCCAAAACCATATTATCATTGTTGCCGGTGGTAAAACAACGCATGGCTGTGGAAGTTAGCATTCTATGTTGATTTGACAAAACATGTGAACGAACTGAATTTGAGAATGCAAGGAGAAAACCAGCATCTTCCTGATTTATACATTAATATCAAATCATTCCGGAAGAAATTGATACTGTTTCAATCACAACTACGAAGTAAATGTTTTTCACATTTTAAAACATGTGAAATATTCAGCCACACCACTGAGACTGAGTTTCCTATCGATTTTGCAATCGAAACTTTGAGTGCTTTGAAAATAAATTTTGATACTCGTTTCTCGGACTTTGATGCCATTGCGAATCAAATTAAGATTTTTCAGAATCCTTTTGATACTGACATTGAAACCCTAGCCCCGGAACTTCAAATGGAAATGATTGATTTACAGTGCAGTGATATAATTAAGAACAAATATCAAAACTCATCTTTGTTGGAATTTTATAAGAGTCTTCCACTGACACAATTTGATAATTTGCATAAATTTGCTCGTGGGCTGTTTTCTGTTTTTGGTACTACTTATTTGTGTGAGAAGACCTTCTCCAAAATGAAGTACACAAAAAATGTTTACAGATCTAAATTAACTGATGAGCATCTTAAATCTCTTTTAATAATTGGTACAAGTAAAATTAGTCCACAACTACAAACTATTGTCAGTGGAAAATCTCAGTTACATAAATCTCATTAGTATTTCATATGTCATTATGCTTATTATAAGTTATGTTTTTATTTAAAATGTATAAAATGTTAGTTGGATTCATTTCAATAATTTGTTAGTTATTATATACTGAAGTTAAATTTTCTGCATATTATACATGTCTTTACTCATTACAATTCTGTGTTTCTTTATCCAACTTATCACAAAAACAATAACAATAAGCCTACAACAATGTTATGAGTAGTTAGCCCATGACCATATCAATGTAGATGTCATATTAATAATTATTCAACATAAAATTAGAATACGTCAGTAAACTAAATTTAATTTGCTATAAAAAATATGTTCTCTAAAAGAAGTTTTCAAGTATGCTAGCTCTCCGCGGGCCGGACAAAATCTGTCCGCGGGCCGGATGTGGCCCTCGGGCCGTAGTTTGGAGACCCCTGCTCTACACTATAATTAAATCACTGCTACTGTTCACAGCTTCAAGCATTCTAATAGGAAAATATTTTTAAGCCTACCACTGTAGAGATTGGGAAAACTAGGGATGTAATAACAAAAGGTAGTATCCATACTTTTACTAAATACTGGTATAGAACAAAGTATCGATACTGCAGAAAGTCGAAAAGAAAAAGTATCGAAAGAAATACTCTATGAAGGAAATGTAATACAGTAGATTATTTACAGTATGTAGTACTGTATATGTTTACTTCATATTAGTCAAAACAATAAATGAAAAAATATAACACATATAATATTATTATGTATGCCAAAAACATGAAATGAAAATTCGTAAATCCAATTCACAAGAAATGTATTATACAGGCCTGCGTATCAGAAATTTTATGTTGGTATACCAAGAACAATAAATAAAAAATATATGTTATAATTATATTATGTACATACCAAAAACAATAAATGAAAATAAATCTAAGTAAATATAATATGGACATAACCTAATTTGTTACCCATAGTTCAAATTTCAAAAAAATGAGATATAGATTTTGTAGGATGACTGGACGAAGACAAGGATGTGTTTTCAGCATATGCAATACTTTGGTTATCTCGGTTTGTTTTAACATGTATCATGTTTTAAGGTTGGTTGTGATGTTGAATTTTACGTGATGCTATTGCATCAATTTATATTGATATATATTAGTATATTTTGTGCATCGTAAATCACATATTACATTAATTATAATAAATATTTCCTGTGTTTCCGCCCACGTGATAACCACTACACTACGGACTGCGAAGACGTTTAATTCATGTAAATATATAAAATGAATCGTTAATTTTTTATATTGGTAGTTATAGTGAAAGATCAGTTGTTTGATATTAATTCATAACGATCAGCTGATTTCATTGAACAGGTGATAAGCTTTAGGTTATGTTGTGTTTTCGAACAAATTATCGTAATTAAAATAAATAAAAATGAAGAGAAAACATGATAAATGATTTTTTAAATTTTTGGTTCAAAAAAGACATTTTTTAATGAAATCTTTCGAGTAAGAGATCTCAGGTTCGAACTTGCTGAAAGCCGGCAATAGTGTCGTTTAAGCTTTAAAAAACCTTAGTACCTTAATACTGATATTAGTAAAAGTATTTTGAACGAAAGTATTCAGTTTTGGTACTGATATTAGTAAAAGATTGAATGAAAGTATCCAATAAAAAAGTACTATGTATCGAAAGAAAAGTATCGATATTTTACTGGTATCGTTTCATTTTTAGTTCTCGGTTTTCGACCTATCCCAAAGTATTTGATTATTTACAATTTGAGTGCAACAAGAGAAACGTGGGAAGGTGTTGAAAGGTAAGTCTTAACTAATTAAAATGCAAAAGAAATTAATATCCGTTTTAAAACTTTTCTTTATTCATTAGTACTTCATTTATATTTTTAAAAATACATGAAGGCATAAACTAGTAAAATTATTGGAAGATTAAATCGGATAAATAAAGTTCTACAAACCTGTATTGAACCTTCTAGGTTATGTATTGTGATTACAATATTATAGATATGAAAGTCAACTATTTATATATTTTAATATCTTCATAATTATGTTTAAATGAAAATTCAAGTAAAATAGCTTATCCCCTGTAAAAACATTTTTGTAGGAATAATAAGCTATTATTTACATTATATGACCATGTGTATTAGGTCCCTAACAACTGAAGTAAATAAAACAAATAAATAGAAATTAGCTTAGCTTTAACTATTATTACTTTTTTCTAATTTGCAATTAGAAATTAAATTAAATTTTACAGTATTTTGTGATACATTTACTAGTATTAGCAATTAAAACTTTTTCAGGTTATGGAAACTTTTTATTCTTTAGAGTAGTGGTCTTTTTGAAGCAAAAAAAAACTATTTTGAGGCATGGAATCCCTTAATAGTTGTATATTTTTCAGTGGAACCCGTAAGAAAAATAATATCAAATTACTACTTATGTTAATTTTAGAATGCTACAAAGGAAAATTAGTATAAAAGAAATTTTATTATTTCTTATTATGAAAGGTTTTATTTTTATAACTAACCCTCTTTATGAAGATTGTTGAATTTTGAAACATATTATAGTTGTTGATTACATAGAAGTTGACATAACAAAGAAATACTTGAGCAGGCCCCACGTAACCCTTTTATATAGGCTGCAAAACCCAGTTTGAATACCGCTGCTTTAGAGTACGAGGTTTGTCCAATAAATACGCGAACTAAGGTCATAAAAACTTTATTTTACAAAATTTCATCTACATTGATTTTGTCCCCTTCAAAATACTCTCCATTCACTGTTATGCACTTATCCCATCTTCTTTTCCACTCTTCAAAGCACCCTTGGAAGTCCTCGGAAGTCAGGCTTTTCAGTCTCCTCGTCGTTTCTTGTTTGTGTCCACATCTTCCCAATGCTGTCCCCTCATCACATTTTTGCATTTAGGGAATAGAAAAAGTCGAGGGGGGCGAGGTCCGTGAATAAGGGGATGATCAAGGATAGTGATTGAATTTTTAGCCAGAAACTGGCGAACAATCAAAGCCGAATGTGCGGGTGCATTGTCTTGATGAAGAATCCATCCATCGTTTTGAGTCAAATGAGGTCGCACACGACGCACTCGATCTCTCAAACGCTTGAGAACGTTAAGGTAGAACTCAGAATTTACCGTTTTTTCCTCAGGAAGGAATTCATGATGAACAACACCTTTGATATCAAAGAAAACCATGAGCATGACTTTGATTTTTGATCGGCTTTTCCTTGATTTTTTTGTTCAAGCTTCACCTGTTGCTTTCCACTCCATGCTTTGCGATTTCGATTCGGGGTCATACTCGAAAAACCGCGATTCATCACCAGTGATAACCCTATTTAAGAATCCAACATCATTTTCCATGGAATTTTTCCAGTCAGTAACACATTCGACTCTTCTCAACTTTTGATGCGGAGTCAGCAGTTTTGGCACGATTTTCACACAAACCTTTCTTAAGCCCAAATGCTCGGTTAAGATTGTGTGCACTGTTGATTTTCCTAAATTTAGTTCTTCAGCAATCATTCGGACAGTTTTTCGGTGATCAGTAAGGACAAGGCGCGCACTACGATCAATGTTTTCATGCACACAAGAGGTTGAAGGTCGTCCAATTCTTGCATCATCCGTGGCGTCTTCTCGACCTTCTTTAAAGCGCTTAATCCACTTGAAAATGGCTGTTTTCTTCATAGCATTATCACTATAAACAACTCTCAACATTTCAGCAATTTCTTGGTAATTTTTACCAAGCTTTACCAAAAACTTGATGTTAATTCGTTGTTCAGTGAATTGGTCAATGTCCATATCGACGAACAAAAAAATAATGCAAAACTAAAAATAACTCTACTCGCAAGATCTGCACAGCGTAACGTTCTGCCAAGCACTGACGGCTCATTGGGTCCCAGACAACACGTGAGGCCAGTGGGCATGGCTTAACTCTCCGTAATGGCCACCATATTCGACCAGTTCGCGTATTTATTGGACAAACCTCGTATATAGGATTTGGTTTTTGAGATTTTTTGATAGAAATATTGATATTCGTAAAATCTCAAGGTTTTTATAAAATTAATGATCTTAAATATTTTTTTGTTCTTTTATTATGTACTTTATTATCCAATTAAGAAATATTCATTCGTGGAAGATTAATTTTCTTATAAGTTACGATTTTTAACAGTAATATATTGTGATATCATTGCTGTTTACATTGCATGGAGCACACAAGATTTACTACTCTAAGGTCTCCCACTATGGTAGTACTCATGCAAACTTAAAAACAGAATAAATTCATCATTTTTTAAAATCAGCGACTGCTTTATATCTGTTGTAATAGTCATTACAAGATGAATATCTTTCTTGCAATACTAACATACTTTTATGAGAGACCATATTAGTTTCTTAATATATTTTTTTAAAGATTTTATTGTTATAATTAATTATACTTATTAAATAAATCTTTTTCACAATTAATCTATCATGGTAGACATTACAAGGTTAGTAACTTACATGCAGTATAACTTGTACAAAACCATGTTAGTTAGATTTTTAAGATTTTTTAAAATATTTATTAGTTATGAATTAAAAGGTAGATATTTTTAACATTTTTAAACAATATTGTAACTATATTATTAGGTAGAATTTACAACATAGATCTTACTAGATTAGGTTCAGGAAGTAGATGTTTGTATTATGATTTTTGTATGTTTTTATATTTGGAGTTTCAGAAAAAATTGTTTGTTTTTATAAAATATGCTGAAATAAAATATTAACAAAATAATAACATTTAAAAAAGATTGTTATTCTGGAAATTCACCTTTAAAACTTATAATGTGATTAATTGTTCCATTGCTGCTTTGGTACTTTATTTAAAATAAATATAAGAACATATTAAGTGCAACGGCTTTGCTTGAATGATATCAAGAGTTTTATTCACCAAATTTCAGGTCAAGTTTTCATGTGTCACATAAATTTATCTATCTCTGGACAAGACTTAAAACTTTTAATTATTTACAGTAGGATAAATACTGCACCTATAAATTAATTTTGTTGTTAACAAATAGGTAGTAATGGGATTAACAAAGCAGTATTTGAGATACTCGCCTTCTGGAAGCTTCAACATTATTTCAAGTCCTGGCTGTAATGTTGCATTTGTCGTTCTCAATGGTCAAGAAGGCAGATATTTGGCTGTTGGTGCTTCAGAGGATATCATAATATGGGATATGCGGCTTGGGGAAAAGGTTAGTAACTTCAAAGGCTGAAGGAAATATTTGGGGCTTACTACTTATTAATAGTAACCATGTTACAAAAACAACTAATGTAGTCTACTATGATTCTTATAGTAGACCTCTGTTCCACACCAGTGGGATATAGTGGATCACACTGTTTAGTAGGAAAAAAATTAATGTATAATAATGAAGGTATAATTATAATATTTACATAACTAAGGAAATTCACTTCATTCAGCCTTAGATTAAATATTTATTTGTAAATTTACTAAAAAAAAAAATTAATTCAAAAAGTAGTCTTCTGTATCTCAGTTTCTCCTACATGATGACATCTATTTTTGGAAAAAAAAGGAAAATCAGGAATAATAATTGATTTACAAATACTGAGTAGGCCATTCAGTAGCTCTTTACATATATGACATGAACATCATATATGGAAAGATAATTATTAATGTTTTATTTAGGTTTGATATATCATTTCAACTAATGTTATTTAAAATTATTGAAAACATTTTATTTAATAAATGGGCAAAACACAGCCTACCTACAATTAAGATTTGAAAAAGCCACTTTGTAAAAGTTATTCCAAATAAATATTACAGTTTTAGATTTAAGGGACTTAATGGATATCATTAAACATTTTCTTAATATATTTTTTCTTCTTAATGTTTTGTACACCATCAAAATTGTCTGTTTTGATGACATTCACATGAAAGTGAAGACAGCCAATATGATGTCCGATCTGTGATTAGATATACCATTTGAAGAAAAACATGTTTTTATACTATATTTATTGTATTGTTACAGCATTTGAAAAATTGTGTGACTAAATTACTTTTTGTTTAATCAGTGCTAGTATACGTATTTTACACACACACACACACACACACACACACACACACACACACACACACACACACACACACACACACACATACACACACACACACACACACACACACACACACACACACGACCTTGGTTATAACGCCCTCGGTTAGAACGCTAACTCAGTTATGGTGTTTTCATAATGTCCCCAATATTCTATAATAAGTGTACATGTATTTTAGGCTCGGTTATAATACTTTTGTGAACTCGGATACAACACTGTCACGCTGCTGTTATAGTCCAGTCACTTACTAAACTGCCTGCGCGAGAATTTCTGTACATGTAGGAGAATTCCCCTCCAGCTCCCTCTAATAGTCCAGTGACACAGATTCTGCGAATCTGGATCTAGAAACTGCTACTACTCAGTGATGGTGAAGGAAAAAAAGGGAGGAGCTATGATGACAGAGTGGGGACATGACCTCACTTTTTTTTCTCTGTCTCACTGGTGCTCTTAGCAGTTTTCTAAGCTGCTGACCTATAGTCACTCTCACTTAAATACAATTTATGTTCTATTTTTAGAATAAAGGTATTTTTAGAAACCTTTATTCTTTTTTAGAATTTTGTTGCTGCCTAAACAAACAATGTAAATTGTGTTGTTCTCTCACACACATACACTCTGTACGCCTTATTGGGGGGAAAACTTCAATCTCACCAACTCAAACAACAGTGTACTCACTGTGTTGCATGTATACATACTAGACTGTGCAATACTTATTATCTATTAGTTTTAACTAAAATATATTTCAAAATATGTGAAATTACATATTTAACATAAATAATAATAATAGCATAAATATGCTAAATTATAATAAAATAGCCATTAATTATGTACACATTACAAAGTATGCTTTTCTTTCATTACATACAAAATTTCCACCGTTCACATACTCGTTTACTGTAAACTTGGTTACAATGCTGTCTCGTTTACAGCGTTTATATACATTTCGTCCCTTCAACCGTGTTATATCCGAGGTCGACTGTATATACATATATGTATGAAAAGTGTTGAATTATTTCATAATTGCAGGCTGCAGTGATTCCTGGAGATAAACATGAAGTGGTATATCTAGCAGCAAGTCCCAATAAACATATCCTAGCTGCAGGCTTTACAGATGGTACAATTAAAATATATGATATAGTAACAGGAGATATGTTGACTACATTCTCTGGCCATAAAACAGCTATTACATGTCTTGTATTTGATAAACTGGGACACAGGCTTGCTTCTGGATCAAAGGTAGGAATGCTTCTGAGGAGCAACATTTGTAACTTACAACATATAGAGTGTGCGCTTTCACCTTTTAATTGAGTTACTACTACTTCTTAACGTACATGCTTTAAATTGATCCCTAATAAATTTAGATATTAATATTATTAGTTATATTTTAATTTTTTTATTTTATCGTAATTTGGTATATTTTATTAACTTCATATATTGTAATACTATTGGTGAAAACCAGAGTTTAAACCTCTCTATCTGCCTCATAAGTTTTTTTTAACTAGTAGCCTACATGTTTAAAAAATAGGCTGTGTATTTTTATTTGCATTAGAATTTATGTGAAATAAATGGTACAAAAAAATTTCTCAAACTTCCTTGCATCTAATCAGTTACGCAAAAAATCTGGTTCGGATACAATTAACAAATAAAACTAGAAGATCAGCTGATTTCTTAAAATTAGTCATGAGATTCTGCTGAAACTTTAATTGTATATGAAAAATTATAATTTAAGTGAATGTGACAGATTTGAAATAAAATAAAAATTATGTTTTAAGAGTAAATCACAAAAGCAAAAACAAGCTTTACCAGTCAAGTTGTTTAAAAAAAACAAACTTATTGCATACCTGTGAATATTTGTTATTTCAATTTTTTTTAATTTCAAAGTTTGAGCAAAATTTGATGAACCGGTTCTCAAAAATTTGACGAGTTCTTACCTTTTTCTCTGAAATTTTTTGGAGCTATAGAAAACTATATATTTTGTTTTGGCATTACCAACATGAACTACATTTAATCAAAATCATACAACCATTGTTGATTAATCCAATTTTTAACAGTTTTTTATATAAAAAATGCTTTAATAACCTTTTGTAATAAAAAATGGTCTCGAGAAATAGACAAGCAAGGTCAACATGGAAGATTTTAATCAGAATTGGTCAATTAGTTTCAATTCATAATTTTAGAATAACACACAAACTACCTTTTTGAAATAAATACCAACATACAAAAAGTAAACCATATGTCATAGCCATGAAGAAGACATCAGAGTATCTTAGAAGAGCTATTACGTCAGAGCCAAATAGCCTACAAAATTCTAAATATCGATAGCATTTTATTAACGTAATTATTTATTCAAAAACTGTATACATACAGATTTCAGCAAATGAATAATCAATATTTTATACACATCACATTATTGGGAACAATAGATATATTGTATTTTGAAAAAATATCATTAGAAAGATTTTAATTTTTAGTCTGTACAATGAGAACAATATCAAGGTGGGCTGTTGTGATGTGTATGAAAAGTTCCCAGGATATAGCAAAAAGGCAGGATATTCCGGAAAATTCTATGTACATATAAATGCAAAATAAATATATTAGATCAGATAAAGAAGTTATTGTATAGTTTTCGAAATTTTAAAATTAATAATATTTTATCATAAAATATTTGTTGTAACTTAATTAACACAAACACATATTGAATGGATAAAAGAGAACCGAAGCGTAAGTCAAGAGTAGTGAGCAAGTAGGCAGTATAGTATAGCAGGGAAATCTGTATTGAGTATTTTGTCTAAATTGTTTTTTTTTATGTATTAATTTGAAGCAAATAATGGTAAATTAATTATAAAAGGAAAAATAAGTGTTCTAAAAAGCGCTTTAATTCAATTTTCATTGATCAGTTAAAGAAACTTATTTACAATTTGGGTGAAATAGAACCAATCATCATATAACAGCAGTGAACTTTCATTTTTCAAAATTTAAAACCAAAATTTTCAGATAATCTATTTCAATTAATGATAAATTGTAATCAATTAAATCTTATTTTGATCTGAGACTTTTACAGAATTAACTAAATATTTTTAAAATATATATTTTCTTAATGCAGCCTATAATATAAAACATGATTTTCACATTAGTAAATAAAATTTTAACGTTTATAATATAAGTATGGCTATTTATAAGGACCGGCTCAAAACCCCTGCCTAAAATTTAACTTTCTGATTTTTATGTTTAACATGTACCACACACACACACACACACACACACACACACACACACACACACACACACACACACACACACACACACACACACACACACACACACACACACACACACACACACACACCAGTGATATTGATTTATTATTAAAGAATGGTATATTGTGTTGAATGACGGAGCTAAAGCCCTGGAGAAATAGAATGATTATTGAAATTAATTACTTGTGCTAGATTGTAAAAAAGAATTCCAAAAGTTTTTTGTTATGTTATATATGTAAATCATAATTCCAGTTATTTGCCACTAAATCAAGTTTCATAGATTTGTTAATTTTTTTTTTTATTTAATACTCATATCCAATCTTTACAAGATCGACTAATGGTTTACATCTACAACAAAATCACATTTGTAGGATAACTATTATATTAATAACTTCCTTCACATCAGTGGAGCAGTTCATGAGGTTTAGTCCTCTTGAGGTGGCGAATGTTGCTGGCCACTTCACGTACTGCCTTAATCTCACAATTTTCATGAGTAAGAAGCCGTAGATTATGACTAGTTTTACATTTTGTAACTTCCTCTGTGACAAGCCTGATGATAGATTTGTTAATAAAATAATTGTTATTATTATAAGTTTAATCTTTAGTGATTTGCACAGACACACTCAGGGGACCTGAAAACTGATTGATCATCAATTTTCATCATCATCAAAATTTTGTTATTTATATTTAGTAAGAAATTTAAAATGTTAAAGAAATTAATAGTTTTTTTTAACAGTAGGTAAATAAGAAGTCTTAAGGAAAGAAGGAAGTAAAAATGCAATACTATTTGTGTCTAATCGTTTTTGAAAAATTATTATAATAATTGTACATTCTATTGTTAATAATAACAGTCTTTTATATGTGCAGAAATAATAGATTTTGTTCGTGTTTAGGATACTGATATAATAATATGGGATATTGTTGGAGAATGTGGTGTCCTCCGTCTTAGTGGTCATAGAGGTGTTATAACTCAGCTACAATTCATGAAAGACAAGGATGTACTGATATCTTCTTCTAAGGATTCATTCATCAAACTGTGGGATTTGGACACTGGGCATTGTTTCAGAACTGTTGCTGGTCATTTAACTGAGGTAAGCTGTATGGTATGGTTTAGTGAATGTAAAGTACCACGTGCGGTCAGAATAAGTACTGAAATTCAGACAACTATGACTATATTCATGTCTAACTAATCAGTTTCTGTTGTTGATTATTTTCATTTAATAAAGCATTTTTATATTTGAAATTTATTTATTTTATTTTTTTGCTGAAATTTTTTTTCTGAAATGACTGTATCTGCTGGACCCAGATGTAAGGGCACCTTTAGAAGTATATTTATAGTCCAGCCACATAGTAAACGGCCTATGTGAGAATTTGTCATGCATGTAGAATTCCCCTCCACCTCCTTCCAACAGCCCAGTGACACAGAGTCTACCAATGTGAGCCTACAAACTGGTACTACTCAGCGATAGTGAAGGAAAAGGAGCTATGGTGATAGACTGGAGATTTAACCTCTCACTAACACATATTTTCTCTCTGTACCACTGATGTACTAGCAAACCATTTTCTAAGCAGCTAACATATAGATGTGTTTTTTTAAAAATCTAAACTGATTTATTGAACACCTCATTATAATTTTAGAAAATATTTAATATTTATTTTGCAGGTCTGGGGCATCTGCTTAGCTCAAGAGGATAACTTTCTGGTAGCTGGAAGCACTGACAGCGAACTCAGGGTGTGGAAGTTGACTGATGAATGTTGTTCCACAAAAAAAGAAGACATAGGTCTAGTTGGTGAAGATGACAATATTGATATTGTGGTATGTAAAATAAAATGTACAAAAAAAATAGCAGTTTTTTAACAGATTCCAAACTGCTTTTTTAACAATAACACCATATACATTTTGCTGCTGGTATTTCAGGGCTTAATTTTATACAAAATAAAATACTAAATATACAAGATATATTAATAAATAAATTGCAAAATGATAAGTAAAATAATTACAATATTTGTGTATCTATGCCTAAACTATGTTGATCTATTAAGCCTATGTACCAGGTCTCACATCAGCTGTTAAATGTTAATGAAATGAAATATGCTAGCAAAAGTTTAGTGTTTTCATTACTATGTTAATATAAATACTTTTGTTACTTTACTACTGTTATATTACCTCTATTACAGCTCCTCCAATTTACTGCGATCATTTTCCACCTTTATTGTTTTTAAATATTTGTTGATATATTGTTCCAGTGTCCAGTGTATTGCACAAAAGTTGGTTCCATTTTGCGTAATGCACGAGGTCGTTTGGTTACTATGACAACAGACAGTTCACGACAAATCATTGCAGCACACAGCAATAGCGACAGTGTCGAGTTATTCCAGTTTCTGTCCAGCACTGAAGCAGACGCAAGGTTCAGAAAGAGGCTTCGTAAAGCAAAAAGCAAAGCAGCGAAGTGAGTCATTTGTTTTTGCTGTTTATTCAAAATGATTAAATGATATCCGTTAACAATAATTTTATATAATAACTACTAGTAGTTATGCAGTAAACATTAAAAATTATAATTGATGACTCCACACAAAAGCTACCATAATTTTTTCAGTCTAAATTAAAACATTTCCCGGAAGACCACAGAGAAGATATCAAACCTGGCAGCAGATATCAAAAAGATATATGGAAATAAAGGTGTCCGTGGATCGCACAAGTCAGAATAGACCTACATGACGCAGGAATATATATATATATATATATATATATATATATATATATATATATTAGAACTTATTAGTTTAAGATAACGAATAAACAATACTCCTCCGTGACATTTACTCCTATTTAAATACAACGATTCCCTTCCCAGTTTGGCCTGTCTTTCCAACTGTAAGACTTTCCTCAGGAATTTCCCTGTAATTCTTGCCAACTGTAAGGTCTTGAGTGTGCAAGGACAGTGTGCTATGAGTTCACTGAATTTTACTGTATATATTAATTTTTGTCTTTAAAGATAGATGGGGAAATGTAAAGGGAAATACATGGATAAGTTAAGTAACATTCATACATTACTGCCCTGTTTACATACTGCATTAACGGGAATAAAATAACTTGAAATATATAAAATACTTGAAAAATTCAAAACAATAATATTATGTACAATACGTAATTAAAGTTTAAAGTAAAATGGTTTTTTCACAGGTGTCATTTATTACTTTATCTTGAATATCTTTCAGTGACTCATCTCTGAGTCATGCCCATTTGAAAATTGTGGTGCATCAAAATTTTTGGATGTATTGGAGTGGCAAATGTCTAAATTATACTATATAGTAAAATTGTAATTATTTTATATCCAAAACTTCTGACATCTTTTTTCCTTATGTCTTGTGTATTACAGAATTTTTATAACATAATAAGATGTATATTACTCATAAAAATAAAATATTAACATAAATAACACAAAACTATAATTTACAACAGTTTTTAGCTTTTTTATTAACCCTTTTGAGGAGTATTGGTATTCTAGAATATCACTTAATTTTATAACAGAGCATGTGCTTTCATTGTAAACCCCTACAATGTTAGCCAAGCAGTTGAGTGCTGAGGTCATATGGTATGTTTGTAAGCATCTCTGCTAAGTTACAGCTGATTTAGGTGATTCATTCTCCAGTTTTAACTCATTCTCTGCACCTAGTAAAAATAATATATATTTATTAATTTTTGACTTATTAAGATGTGAGAATATGAGACAAATACAAGATTAAAGTAATAAAAATTCTTTATTCATTACAAAATTTTATTGATACTTAAAAATTATTTCATTGAAACCATTTAAACAGTTCAAATTACCTTAAAAGCAACATTTTAGGATTTCGATTATCATGATTTATTGTAAGAAACTAATAAACTGCCCCATTAATGTATGTTATATAAACAAATAATGAACTTATAAAACAAGCTAGGCATTACTGAAAACTAACACAAAATAATAATACTAAAAAATATATCTCTAGAACCAAATGAAGCAAATGAGCATTCACAAAACAAAGAATGACATTCAGCATAAATATTTAATAACAGTTTTCGCAGGATGTAAACAGAAAAGGACTTTAAGTATGAAGAACAGATGCTTAAAGTGTAGGTTATTTACAATCCCTCATCATTACGCAAAACTCCATTTCATTGACCACTTGCTGTCTACCAGCTTATAACTTCTCTTCCATTGAACAAACGAACAAATAGATTCAATAATTCAATCACTTATAAATGTTCACGCAATGTGTTCTAGAAACTCTCAAAAATAATCTTTTGCAAATTTTGGTCAAATGCCATTCCAGAATGTAGCTCCATTTACCTAATCAGTACTATTTACGCACAAACACCCATTCACCAAGGGGTTAATTTTAGGGCCATATTAAAGATTACCTTTTTTAAAGAAATCTCTCTTAGAAGAAAATGTTTTTTCTCTTTATCTATAATTTTTTCAGAGCTGGAACAGAGCTTAAAGAATCTGAAATAGAGACAGAAGTAGGCTTGAAAGATACAGTCAGAAGACTTCCTGCTGTTTTGAAAGTCAATGGCAAGGTGAAGGCTGTGGATATTGTCCTTGGACGAGGAAATGAATTGAGGGTAAGAAACTGTATTGCTTGTCGAAGATAAAGTAAAATTATTATTAGATCATTTTTGAACTAATACCAAATAACAAAATTTTAAAACATAATTACTTTTTTTATTCTGTTTTCAAAATTATTACTTATTTTTGGAGTATTGACAATATTATAATTATAATATATTAATAATGATAATTTCTTAATCTGGCTTTTGCTATAATTTTTGTAAATAAAACAACCCTCAGGGAGAGACAGATTAATTGTACCTATTCAGAGGACTTAGGCATTCTTCGTGGTACCTGAATCTAACATCTACATTTAGGGATTTGCTGTTCTTGTACTGTTATGTCTGGCAGTGGCGATACTGCTTGGTTACCTTCGGCAGAGCCAAGTACGTGGACCCTGATGTGTGTGTGTAGCACTGCCGATGATCTCTGTTAGGGCAGGATCTTGATCCGAGCAGCCTATGAATGTTGAATTATGGGTGTCAGAGCCCATGCTGAGTTTATCAAAACATGTGGTTGCAGTCTTTGAGTACATGGATGGCGAATATCAATGGTACTTGGGCTTAGGGAACCATAACATCATATTGGATCTTATTCCTAAGTATCATGGAGTGCTGAAGACATATTCAGCTTCGCAGTATTGGAGATCTTGCTTTACTTCGAGTCTCCGGGTTAGTGGTGACGCTGAGTGTACTCTGTACCATTTGTTGAAGAAATCAACATTCATGAATTTCTTGGGAAACTAAAGTATGGAAAACTTAAAATCGCTAAAGGTTTGTTAAAGAGGCCTCGTTCAACTGTATTGAATGGGTCTGTTAGTTCTGTGGAAAGTGGAGAAAATCCAGGAAACAAGGGGATGCGTATTGAAGCACTTCAGTTACCATCTCCTAATTCTTAATTTTTAAAAACTCTGTGGAAGGAGCAGACATAATGAAAGTGTCCCCCTTCCTTATAAACAATTGTGGAAAGAGAGCAGGTCCCGTTGCTTCTCTTAAGAAGCTGCAAAACGGGATGCTGCTAATAAAGACGAACAGCAATAAGCAGGGCTTTTGATGAACCAACTTTGTTCTATAAAAGCAACATTCCAGATGAAATATTTTCTTTACCATGTTTTTTTAAAAATATACAAGAAACATTCTAGGCTTAAGTTTTAAAAGCAAGTTTATTGAATTATATATTTATTTATTCTATTTATTTATTTATAGATAGCAGTAACACTTAACAACAACACAGTAGAGTTATTCAGCTTGACAATCGATGCTTTGTTACAAGGCGAAGTAAAGAGTTTGCGCAGAATACAATCTCAAGGTCATCATTCTGAAGTCAGATGTGTTGCATTCAGTTCTGATAACTTGGCAGTTGTGTCAGGCAGTGGGGATGAAATTAAAATGTGGAACAGGTAACTTACATTATTTAATTAATGAAAACATACTTTTATGTAGATTTTTTTAATATTTGTAGTTTTCTTTGTTATTAATGTTAGTAAAAACTGGTGAAAAATGTTTTCAGAAGAAAGTTTTCTATTTTAAACTTAAGCTAAAGTTAATAGCTTATTATGTACTCATAAGATGTCGTTTTCCAGTATCATTGTTTGTTGCTCTCACAGTACAAAATATAGTTCAGATCAATATAATTTTCTGTTAACAATTGCATTTTATATCCACCGTGATCAGTGTCAATGCTAGATTATAAATTAATGCATTGGGATGACCCAGCATGTTAAAGCCATAAGGCCAAAAAGATGTTGAGAGCCTTAGAGAGTATTATTGTGAATATTTCAGGTCAAATATCCAACAAGAGAAGGGCAATAGTGAATTTGATCTGTTGTATATGGAATGAAGCTAATAAGCTGGCAAAATATGAAGTTACATTGTCAAGAGTTCAGTGGGGGTGGTAGTGTTGATGAACGTCGCCACTAGTGGGGATCTTCTGATTTGGGAAAGGGTGAAAAAACACGAATGACTACATTTTCCATAAAGCAAGAAACTATGGCAGAAAGTTGTGGCAACAAAGATTATAAGTTGAGAATAGCTTGTGAAATTAGAAGTAACTAAATCTGGACCTTATGCTGACTATCTATATCTATAAGGATATATAAAACTATCATCAATTGACTGGCTGTGGATGATTTGGTAACTATCTTCTCAGATCTAAGTTGAGGAATAACCTCCGATACAACTAATGCAGAACAGAGGATATGGCAGAATACACAATTTCTATGTACAAAAATAGTACATAATGTCAGTGAACTCCCTGACCAAGAGAATGTAGTAAAATTAATTAGATGATCACTGGCTATCTGGGAAAATTCTTACAGAAAGAAGAAGAGGCTGGTGTATTAGCCAGTAGATAAAATGGTGAAGGAGATTCAAAACAACCAGTCTGCTAGAACATGCTCAGCAGATGTCCAAAGAAGAGAATGCTGTGAGAACGGGTCTGTGTGATGCCTTGGCTGTTTGTGTTACTGTAGATGAAACTTTAAGATTCTTTATATTTATATTCCCTGACCTTGTAAAAATGCAATATAACGTCTTAACTTAATAATCAACGTTTAACTTCTTATAATAAACCTTCCAGCATTAATATGGTCAGACAAAATGTTAAAATTTCTGATTAGTGAACATCTTAATTACTTTTATTCAGTTTGCTTACTCAATTCAAAGATACCAAGATTCCCAATAGTAGTTTTTTTTTTAATTCCATTTTTATTTTTTTATGTCAGACTTAAAAATTATTGGTATTTTAATTGCTATGTAACAACTTTTTAATGTGTTATTTTTCTTGAATTACTTTAATTAGATCCATTACTATTTAACTATTATAGTACTACAAATTTGGTACTGTTTTGAAAGTAGCACAGGTTAGATCAACTGTTTCCTGTCCATGTAAACGTAAGATGTTTCATTAAAATGTAGTAATTTGATCTTAGATCTTTCTAACCTTTGGTGAGAAATAGTTACTTTCTTATTCAAGTATTCAAGGAAAAATCATACATATTCAATGTATTTTAAAATTTTATGTTAGCATATAAGATATTTTCATAACTATTTATTTAAGTTTTTAATTTTTTAAAGAATATTCGCTTAAGAAACATATTGATTTTTTTACAGACCTTCTCTGTCATGCCTGAGGACAGTGCACACAGGCTATGCTTTGTCTGTGTCATTTGTGCCTGGTGATCGCCATGTTCTTGTTGGATGTAAAGATGGACGTCTTCTTATTGTTGACATTTCCGCTGGAGATATCTTGGAAGAAATTCCTGCGCACAGCTCCGAACTCTGGTCTATTTGTCCACTGCCTGATTTGGTAAGACTAATCTAGTGTAGTTACAACTTACAAAATTAGTTTTACAGTCGATACAACTTCAAAAATACAGTTTCTTAAGTTAATTGAAAACAAACATTCAGTGATCAGAAACAAAATTGTTATTTTTAAAATAAAAAAAAGATTCACGCATATAAATGAAAAACAGGATGATTCTCATATCACCGGTCTTCTTGTATGTATAAATATTTTAGTTAATTGAAGTTCTAATTTGAAATTTATAATTTGTATAGTTTGTTTAGAGTGTAGAGGAATAAGAGTCACACTTTATATCATATTTTTTAAATATGATGGTGAATGTTTAAAATATGAAATGAAAAATACTGTGATGATATCACTACATTGGAGTATGAGACAAAAAATGTATTACCTCTTGAATAGACTCAGGCTCAGTGTATATCCAAAGGCCTTGTAAAACTGAGTCTACTTATAAATGTGTGAAGCACAGGATCTTTTTAAGTTCTTCTTCTATATTTTTCTTGGTATGTAATTGTCTAAAATCCTTTAGGCAGAGAGACAAATTTCATTCCTTAAGATTTCACTCCGAATGGAACTGAGCTTCTTCATTTATTGTTTATAAATTATAAACTTTTAAATATTTATATGTACAAATTGGTTAACACCTTTTTGCTTCTGCTTTCTTTCATCTGATACATTAAATAACCTTATCGTGAACAACCATGCAGCTGTGTCAATGTTTGATCTATATTGACAGGGCAAAGAGTGTTCCCAACTGATGCTGAGTTTTTCACATTAAAAAGTCATCATTAGCGGTTTTGGGAGTTTAATAAAACTTATGACACGTAAATGTAACGGTAAGATTTATTTAACAAGAAGTTATTAAAATTTATTTGCATAAAGTTATATGTTGCAGGTATAGTATCTGTATAATACATTAAAATGATATACAACATGATAGTCCAGTGTACTGTTTTTAAACTGTCTTTATATTTAAAATATATATATATATATATATATATATATATATATATATATATATATATAAAGTCTTGCTTTATAAATAAATCTGAAGATGATATAAACAAGCCTGACTGTATTTGTGCCCAGTTATGAAGGTCGCTCAGTATCTTTCATATAAAACAAACTGCAAACTATCAATATGCTGTTGTTTTGTTTTGACTTTTGATACATTTGATGATTAGTTGAAGCTTTCTTTTAACATCTGTATTTTATGCCAGTTAGACTAGTAAAGACGTAGCATTAGTGTTAATTAACAGTAAGGGTAAAGCAACTGGTAAGGGTAACTGAAGCTCTAAGAAACTTGAAGTGTACAATTCAGAGGTGCAGCAGACTGACAGATGCTTAAGTTACATTGACAACTGAACGCTATTAGTTTATACAATATCAGTCTGTAATGCCTGATATAAATTATATATTATACTAATTTGAAATATTCTTTCTTGAGTCATTTTTTGTGATAAATATTTTTGGATAAACCAGAGACCTTTGAATAAACACAATCTGAATAATCTTATCCTTAGCCTAATATATTTCCCTTTACTGTTTTCATTTAATGACTTGACATTAAAATCTGCTGAAATTCTTATTTTTTATCCTATCCTTACTAGTAATGTTCTGTATCTGTGACAAGAATTTAAAATAAGCATGTAACAGTTCAAAAAAAAAAAAAATAATAATTTAATCTCTAGTTATAGCTCTGATTTTCAAAAAAAAACATATTTTTACCTGTCACAGGTGTAACATCTGTATAATAGTGAGAGTATATAAAAATATGTGTGTATTGAACATGTGTCAAAATTTCAAAAAAAAATTTTCAGAGATAAGAACTTCTCTTATCTTACCGGTGATAAGTTTATTACATTGATTGTTCCGCCCTTTAAAGTTTTGAACAATCAAACATTTATATAGATGTACATTTACTTATATAGATTTGAGCAAAAATTTTATATAACTAGTTTAGAAAAATTAATCTCATTGGTTCTAACCATTATTGAATGTAATTAATAACTTTTTGTATAGACAGGAGTAGCTACAGGAGGCGGTGATGGAACAGTCAAGTTTTGGCAACTGGAACTAATACCAGACACTGTAACTGGAACTAAGGCCAAAGTGTTGTCTTTATTACACACAAGGACACTGAAAGTTGACGACACAGTGTTGTGTGTAAAAGTATCCTCAAACTCAAAACTGGTTGCGGTTGCCTTGCTAGACGCTACTGTCAAGATATTTTTTCTTGATACTTTCAAGGTGAGCTTAATAGAACATGTTTTAACAAGATCTTTCTCTTAAAATGTTATAATCTATACATCAATTAATAAACATACGTTTTTTTATGTATACACATTTTTATAAGTTTATTCATTTATCAAAACATACGATGAGCGGTGTAAAACCAGTACAAAGGAATACAATTCATACATAGTATTTACATGAATTTCAAAAATGTAATTTTTAATATTATTTGCATTATAATTATCATTGATTTCAGCAAACTCTATTGATATGTGTAATACATATATGTGTAATGATATATATATAAGTTATATAGACAATTATTGTAAACTTTGCTAGATTTAGTGTTAGACTTAGCTATATTTAATGCTGACAGTTTAGCTTTTAACACAGTAAGCATTTTCATGTACCTAGAGAAGAAAGAGCAGAAGCTCAGTGTGAATCGAGGTCTCACTCAGTTCGCATCTCAATGCATATGAGACGAACTTGAATAATTATTATAAGTTTTAAGTGGATATTAAAGTATTATTTTAATTATTAAAAAAGTTGTTTTTTTAAAAAACGACATCCTCGAAACCATACCATAACTGGCGCAGTCGGTAGGACACTTCGGGAAAATTAGTGCATATAATTTTTCTTCAGTTTCAACTGTTAACTGAAGTGTCGAACAAAAGACCAACCGTTTAATTTAATAAGTGCATATTACTAAATTGAACACAACCAACCGGCAAAGTGAATATTTGCAACCGTAGAGTGAACATCTACATCCGAACCAAAGTGAAGTGAAAAAATTGTGTAAAAGTTCAGTGCATCACGCAATGAGCATAGAGTTTTGGATTTTGTAAGTAATACAAAGAAGAATAACCTTTGTGAATCTGTATACATTATCCTTAGTTATTTATAACATTTTAACTTTAAATAATAATTAAATTAAAAATTTACAATGGCAACTCCTGTTTTAAAGAAGGAATATCTAGATATGATTCCGGAATATTCTGGAGAACCAACAATGTTAAGTAGATTCATATCCATTTGTGACAAAATAGTTGCTAAATTTTATGTAGCTAGTAATCCCGAAGACTTTCAAAATAAATATTTGATGTCAACGATTTTAGCTAAGTTAAAAGGATCTGCTTTAGAATTAGTTGTAAGTTCTAATAGCTATGCTTGGTTAGATGTAAGGAAAACACTTTTATCTTGTTATTCAGACAAAAGAGATTGCTTTACATTAAATCTCGAAATGGCTGAACTAAAACAAGAAGTCAATGAATCACCATTTAAATTCTATGACAGAATACAAAAATTGTTAAACCTGCAAATAGCATATTTTGTAAATAAAGAAGTAGGCAACCATTTGGTACTATCGAGTATCGTCCAAAAATTAGCTCTACGAGTTTTATTAAGAGGGCTACAGGAACCATTAGGTTCTCTTATGAGAACGAAAAATCCCACAACTTTGGGTGAGGCACTTAACATGCTTACAAACGATTTCCAGTTAAAAAAACGGATTATTCCAAACAAACCGTTCCAACATTCCACCAAAAACCAATATATGCCAATCAAGTAAACCAATACCTAACCATCAGTCTCAACAAAACCCTTACAAACAATTGCATCAACCACCACAACCCAATTCTAACTACGGACACAGACAACCTTACAATCAGACACAAAAACTAATTATACTCCAAAAGCAGATCAAAGTTATCGACCCACGCCAATGAGCATTTCGACTAGACAAACGGGCACCGCGATTAGACAAAATAAGTTATACCAGATGACCGGCAAGCAGGTTGACCAAGAAAGCGATGACCACGCGCTGTACGAACTGACGAGGCAAATACCTAATATTTCCTTATCAGACCAGGATGTAACAGTCGAGAACTCGGAAGAACAATGTTTTGACTACAACCACACTGACGAAGACTGTGAAGATAACCACTTAATCTCACAATCCGAAGAGAATTATTTTTTAGAGATGACCAACTCAGGAACTGATTTTCGATAATGAATCTGAGGAGTGATAACAATCACTTACCTTTTATATACGATCCGAATACTAACTTTAAAATATTAATCGACACAGGTAGTACACGATCTTTTATAAGAAAATCATTAGGCCTAGAATGTTTTAAAACAAGTATAATTAAAGAACCCTTTGAAGTAACCACTGCACATGGCGTTTCAAGAGAAAACTTTAGTTGTAAACTACCTTTGTTATTTAAAAGGCAATGAAATTTTACCTTTTGACTTCCATAAACAATTTGATCTATTGCTAGGTTTGGATAACATTAAGGATTTGGGAATACATTTAGATTTTATAAATAATAAGCTAATCTTGTGTGGTAAGAAGATTCCTATTCATTACTTTAACACGGAAGAAGACGTATCACAAAAAAGAATAGACTCTGTTAAACAACAAATTTCAAGTTACATAGTACAAGCTAGAACCAGTCAAATTATGAAAATTCCAGTAAATAATATAAATAACGGTGAAGGAGTGTTAGCATATAAACAAATAAATGGGTTAGAAATTCCTCAATGTTTAGTAACAGTACGTAACGGCGAAGCTCTTTGTCCCATTACTAACAACACAACAAGACATATTAAATTGACTATAAATGAAAGATTTGAATTAGAACCCCTAAGTGATTACAACATCCTATAGAAAATTTATTAAAAATTTTGCTGGAATTACTAAACCTTTTACAAACTGTTTGAAAAAAGGTGCAACAATTAAAATAGACGATCCAAATTATATGAACTGTTTTGAAACTTGCAAGAATATATTATCTAATGAACCTTTGTTACAATATCCAGATTTTGAAAAAGAATTTAATTTAACTACGGATGCTAGTAATTTTGCGATCGGAGCAGTGCTTAGCCAAAATAAAAACGGAGCTGATTTACCTATAGCCTATGCGAGTCGAACATTAAGTGATAGCGAAGTCAATTATTCGGCGATAGAAAAGGAATTGCTTGCTATAGTATGGGCAACTAAATATTTTCGGCCCTATATCTACGGAAGAAAATTCAAAATTTATTCAGACCATAAACCTTTACAATGGCTTTTTTTCAGTCAAAGAACCAAATTCTAAACTTCTTCGGTGAAGACTTAAATTAGAAGAATACGATTACCAAATAGTGTATAAAAAGGGCAAGTTAAATCAAAACGCTGACGCACTTTCTAGAATACAACTAAACGTTAGCGATACCAGTCCAGTGAACTCAGGATCAACGACCGATCAAGACATTCAGCAAACGGTAGCAGAATCAGTAAACTTATATTTTCCGGAATTAGAGGAAGGACTTCCAGAAGTAGACGATGCTCAATCGATGTTAGCCAACATAGATGAAACGGAAGATATCTTAGTCGACTTGGCAGCAGCAGAAGATAACGCTGAAGATAACGACCAGACGTTACATTCAAATTATGAAGGTAACACAGTGATTGAAATGCCAATTTTGGATGAACCTGTTAATTTTGGAAAAAACCAAATAATAATGTCTCTTGTAAACTATAACCCCAAAAAAGTAAAAATACAAAAATTATTTAACAACAGTAAAACAAGATTCATTGTAGAGATATCTAAAAATAATTTCGATAATGATGCCGTAAATTTTGTAAAACAATATTTAATACCAAATATAAAATATAGTATATACTTTGAAAACGATATTTATGCAAAATTTGCAACTTGCATAGCCAGACATTTTAAAAATTTGCAACTATGGTTAATTAAATGCACCACAAAATTAGTGGATATAACCGATGAAGAAGAGGTTCAGGAAATCATAAAAAATTATCACGAGGAAAACCAACCATCGTGGAATTCAGGAAACATACGAACAAATAAAAAGGAGATATTATTGGCCAAATATAAAAAATCATATTCAAAATTTTGTAAACAACTGTGACATTTGCTTAAAAACAAAGTACGAGAGGATACCCTTAAAGCTAGAAATGAATTTAACACCAACAGCTACGAGACCACTACAGATAATGCACGTGGACAGTATTACGCTTGATAAGCAAAAGTTTCTAAGCATTGTTGATAGCTTCTCTAGATATGCGCAGATGTATTGTATTGCAGGTGCACAGGCTGTCGAAATAGTCAGCAAATTCTTGGAGTTCTTTTCTCATAATGGCATACCAGAAGTTATAGTAGCAGATAACGGCGTGGAATTTAATAACAGGTTAGTAAAAGAAATGATGGATTTACACAAAATAAAAATTCATTTCATAAGCACACAACATCCACCATCGAATGGGATGGGAGAAAGATTACATTCTACACTAATAGAACATATAAGATTATTAAACAACCAATCTGAATTTAAAAATGAAACAATAAAAATAAAGTAAAATATGCAATAATCGCCTACAACAACAGTATACATCTGTAACTAAATTAACTCCGTTTGAAATTTTAAATGGACACATAAATTCCAATTCACTTTTAGATATTGACGTTGAGAGACAAGTTATGAATGATTACGTTGCCACCCACAAAGAAAGGACACAAAGATTGTATGAGATTATTAGAGAAACAAACCAAAATACAAAGGAAAATATTTTAACTAAAAGGAATGTCAATAGGAATTAGTACCGAAATTCCATCTGATGTTTATGTCAAAACTGTACAGAAACAAAGTAAAACTAAAAACAAATATAATAAAGAAGAAGTTACTTCAGTAAACGCAGAATTAAAAACGGCAAAAATTAAAGGGAGACACCCTAACACCAAACAAAAAATCCATCTATCAAAAATTAAAAGACCAAGGAAAATCAGTAAAATTCCAAAATCTAATGATCCTTTTATAAATCCTGTTCCAGGTCCCTCCTCTTCCTTCAGGGAGTAATTAAAGATAAGCTAGAGATAATTTATGTAGAAAATAAAGTTAATATTAAGAAAATTAGGTATACTTCAACGAAGTATAATTTCCACAAAATAATTGTTCAGTGAAATATAAAAAAATTCATCAGTTCTATAATAATAAATTACCATTAGAGCCATAAATAGAAAATATGTGGGCATTTGAAAGTGTAATAGACGTAAGTTGTAAAATTAGAGCTAAAGAAATAGTATATTTGCTGAAATTGCTTATTGTAAATGAAATAGACTATAATATTTATAAGTTGTTATTTGTACCAACCAAATATGAATCAGGATATAACTGTAATTCCTAGAGTAAAATATATGATAATGTCTAAATCTAAGTTAGGTAAGGTTAAACTCTTAGGTTTAAACAGTAATTGTAATCACAAAATTCATTCAAAATCTCTATGCTCATTGGAACAAATAACTAATCATAATCTTGATTGTGAAACATCTATAATACAATCCGGCAAGACGGACAGCTACAAATATTCTGCATTGGAGATTCCTGAAAATTTAATATGGATTCCTGAAATGAACCAATATTTGGCAATTTTATCTCAAAAGGAAACTACAGCAACTAAACTTCGAAGGATCTACTTAATCAGTCCCAACAATGATTAAATTCTTTATCCAGATAAACAATTGTATCATTTAATTTAGACGCTATATCAGAAATTCATCAACATTCAGTTACTACAAGAAAAATCAGCATTTGGACCATCATCATATTCGGAAGTCTTCTCCTGGGGATTATTTATATTGTGTTTAAAAGATTTTCGGGAAAGGACCAACGTCAACCCAGCACTCAACCACCCCCGGAAGTTTTGTTTAGGGATGGAGGAGTTATATAGACAATTATTGTAAACTTTGCTAGATTTAGTGTTAGACTTCGCTATATTTAATGCTGACAGTTTAGCTTTTAGCACAGTAAGCATTTTCATGTACCTAGAGAAGAAAGAGCAGAAGCTCAGTGTGAATCGAGGTCTCACTCAGTTCGCATCTCAATGCATATGAGACGAACTTGAATAATTATTATAAGTTTTAAGTGGATATTAAAGTATTATTTTAATTATTAAAAAAGTTGTTTTTTTAAAAAGCGACATCCTCGAAACCATACCATAACTTATATATATATATATATATATATATATATATATATATATATACAATGATTCACAACTCTAGAATGATGCTTTAGAAGTCAATGCTTTTTACCCATCCAAAAAGTGCTGTATCTATATATATCACGCATACAATGACTTACCTTATACAGCTCGAATGTGACATAAAACCGATGTATTTTACAAAAAAAAAAAAAAAAATGTATACAAAAAATGCTTTAATACACCTAAAGAAGCAAAGCTTCAAAAAAATGAATTAAACAAGATCAGATATAATTTAATTATTGAATTTCTAATTTTTTTTTTTGAGATTGAATTACTCTATTTATCTTAGTTACACTTTAAGTCATACATCTAATATGTACTCAACATCAATATTGAGTGATTAGATATAAATTGTGTAAAAATTAAATTTTTTTGAGAAAATTTTTCATGTTTAAGTACTAGAATTTCTACATTTTAACCTTGGGATTAGATTTATGTAAAACACATTCTATAAAACCCGATGTTGACAGTAAAAGGGTTAAGTTTATGAAATAAATATTTTTCAAATCATAAAATAAATTTACTACTTTTGAGAAAATTGTAAAATTTTCAGCTAAATTTGGCTTTGTTCTATTGTACTTTTGAAATTATTGAATTCTTAATTTTTGAATTCACTTTTACTTTCTTTTGCAGTTTTTCTTATCACTGTATGGTCACAACCTGCCAGTTCTTTGCATGGACATATCTTCTGATTGCACTTTGATTGCAACAGGCAGCGCTGATCGTAACATAAAAATTTGGGGTCTTGATTTTGGAGATTGTCACAAATCCATATTTGCTCATGACGACTCAGTGACTGCTTTAGCTTTTGTGCCTAGAACTCATTACATCTTCACTGCAGGAAAAGATGGCAAAGTTAAACAATGGGATGCAGATATCTTTGAAAAAATTGTTACACTTGACGTAAGTGGATTTTGTTTAGTATTGTTAAATAATTTTAGACTTAGATCCTAACCTTGTCTAAAATTAAGTCCCTTTTCATGAATCGTTTATTTTTAAAACTAGAAAATACTACATTTTATTGAATTTTCTCCTCAGGAGCTGTATTTTCAATAATTTATAAATTATATAAACATAATGATAATAGCTGTCAGGTTACTTATAAGATTTAATAGTGATTTTAGACAACTAATTGTGATTTTGTGACGGCAATGATAACCTTAATGGTTTTTTGCCTGAAAAAAATGTGATTTTGTAAGCATGTTTCGCTCTTATAATCACATTGTGAATAAATCTTCACAATATTATTACTTTTATTGATTGTTTCATCACAAAAATTATAGTCATTCTCTTTTGAATGCAATCCATCAAGGTTAGACATTGGCCACCAAATGTGGAGCAGAGTTTTGCTGAGCGGAGCGGTCTACACATTCAAAACTGAACATATTATTTTTAATATAAGTGTGGCCACTGAAAATTTAATGGTGCTGAGTGGAGTAAAACAACTTTTCTGGGCTTCACTCCGCGTAGCTTCGATTCTGTCTAGGACGATTTTGAAGCTGACTCCGTTTCCTTCACCATGCTGATCACACCTCCAAATTTATTATTTTTTTTACCTAGGTTACGGTTTTTAAACATAGTAGTTCCTAAAATCCATTACAGTAGGCCTTAGTATTTAGATTGAAAAAAAAGAAACATGTTCTTTAAACTGACTGAACTCCGCTTATGGTTGCAATTCATCTTCATTTCGCTCAGACCATCACAGAGCCACTCTGCATTTGATGGCCGCCCTTATCTTAATCGTATATAAATGACTTAACACAGTCTGTGACAACAACCAATGTTCGCAAAATATCCATGGCTAGTTGAAATATGTTTAACTTTATCGTTAAGTTGCAGACAGTTTTAATTGTAACACATCAGGTTCAAAGAATGTCAACGCCTAATTTCTATTTATTTTACTTATATTTTTATCCTATTTCTTAGCACTAACATTAACAAGGGCATTTTTAATATTGATAACATGGGGCTTGAGATAAGCAGAAATTTTTTGGTTAGGGTCATCACGGTGAGGCTTGGAATTTAGCAGTGAGTCCAAGTGGACAGTACGTGGTCAGTTGTGGACAAGACAGAGTGATAAGGATGTACGAAAAAACTGAAGAGCCTTTAGTACTGGAAGATGAAAGAGAAGCAGAGAGAGAAGCAGAAGAAGAACAAACTTTAGCAACAGGGCCAGATACAGTAGCTCCTGGTCACGCCAACTTAAACCTAGCTTCTAGAAAGACTGTCACTGCTGAAAAAGCTGTAAGTTTTTTTTACTAAAATTTTTAATGTTTGTACAGTAGTTATTTTAAAAGATATAGTAATGTTTTTTAACTTGAAAAGAATTTTTTAAACAATATTTGGAAAAATGCTTCAAGTTAGGATTAAGATTCGAAGTAGAAATTTGATTTGGATTTAAGAAATTTTAGATCATTTCATCACTAAAGAAAGGCTATTTCATATAAAATGTTAAAATTCAACTGCATACTCTTTGCCATAACAAAGCCACAATTGTATTTATATTTTTACAATCTTTCTTTGTACACAAATTATGTGAAAAAGTATTTGGGTATTTATTTTTTCATTCAATGAATAATTTTTTTTTAATAAAAAAATGAAGTATTGAATTTTGCATAGAAATATGTTGTAGGTCATCATCTGGATTATCCGAATTTTCAAAATTAGTTTTAGTTTGTCACAATAAGATTGAGAACTAGTGTACTTAAAGACTTCCATACTGGGTCAACAGATATCCTGTCCCATGTTTTAGCCAGGGCTCGGTGGTCAGTCTGTTACATCTCTGAAATGCACACCGTAGGCTGTAAGTTCAAGACTGCCGTTAGCTTACCCTTTATGTTTAAAGCCAATCCATCATTCTCATCAGTCTTAACTGGCATTGAGTATTGAAATTAAGGAGGAAAACATCTGCAATACTGCATTGAGTTCCATTATATCACAGGTATCAAGGTCTTAGAAAATGTTATCTGTCATTTATTAACATTACTTGTACTTTGAAACAATCAATTATTTTTCAGGCTGAATTGTTATTGGAGTGCTTGCAAGTAGGAGGTGAGTATCGTGCTGCAGAAGCTGAAAGTAAACTCAAAGGACATAAGCCACCCCTGATACCACCAATCATGACAGCCTTCAGTGCCAATACTGCAGATGAATATCTAATAGCTGTTCTGAAAAGGATAAAAGCTAGGTAACAACATTTTAAACTTAAACTGCATTTAAGTATTTTATATATCTCAAAAAAAAAAATACTGGTTTCTGTTGGTTATTAGTTTAGGGAACCAGAATAGTGTTGTAGTACTAGAAAAATGGATAAAATAATTTTTTTATTAAAAACTGATGAACGCAGGGCTTGAAATATTTTGTTTTGCCCTAGGATATTTTATTTTATTTCACCTTTCAACCTCAGTCCGACAAATTATACATTTGCCATTTTTAGTCATTTTCTTATACTTACTGTAGTGGAAACAATAAAACATGTTTTTATAAAAGAATTTTATTTCATTTTAAAACAGTTGTAAAATTTTATTTTATTTTTTAATGTATAAGTGTTTTTGGTGGATAACATGTACATACTACTAAGCAACAAATTAGTAAACAATATAAATATAAATGTAGTTATTGTAAATTATAACAGAGTATAATCTGTTTAAACATTCTTTTAAAAATTGAGCATAGTACATAATCTAAGAGAGGTTATGAAATATTAATGTACTGCAAGTTTTATTGAACTGAAGTTTTTGGCACGACTTGAATATGCTATGTTGACCATTGTAAATGTATACTTGACCTTTGAAGTGATCATTTGGTATATGGTTTGTTGCACAATTTTAGCCCAATGCATTGACCGATTGTTTTGAATTTGTTACGAAGGTACCTTGTATAAAATCTGAACGAACATATGTATAAGATTTTTCCCTATTCACTTAATTTTCAAGATGGTAGCATCTGATTTAACTATGTGTAGTTGTTAGCTATTTTCTGTAATATTGGTCGAACAGCAAGACCAATAATTTTTTTACTGCTTCATGGAGAAAGAGCATAAAAATTTCTAATAAAGTTAGTTTCAGTAACTTTTTTATTAATTATTATGGTTACCAGTTACATTGACAGAAAAAGTTATGAGCATATCAGAGCAGTGGACAGACAGTAAAGAATATATTGCAAGGTTTTTTGAATTACTAGTATACAAGATGTTCCTGCTACTGATATTCGTTAAATCAGACGTTCATGAGAGCTCTTATTATTATTATATTGTTATAATGTGGACTAACTATAATGAGGTTGTGCTATATAGTGTATTTAAAATTGTCAATAGGATATTTTTTATATTACTTAATCAAAGTTCACAAGAAATGTATGCTATTCACTCTGCCAAATTTTTTTTCCAGTCCAGTAATTTTGTATGATTAATAAAAATTTTGACTTGTATGAGTACTTGTTAATTAATAATTAATTTATTGTTGTTGTAGTGATTTAGAAGAATGTTTACTGCTACTGCCTTACACTTCAGTATGTGAATTGTTACCATTACTTTTGCCGTTGTTAGAGAAATCGATACACAGTGAGCTTATATCTCGTGTAGCTATATTCTTATTGAGAGTTCACCATCGGCCTATTGTAGCAAACCTAAGTCTGTTGCCACTGGTAAATAAATTAAGTTCCTTGGCGATAACAAGAGTTACTGAAATTAGAGTAAGTACTTACAGTATAGATTAATAATATAAATATATGTTATGTTGTCAAGTAATTTTCATGATTAATATTTTTTTTTAAGTTTATAAATGACATTACTGAAATAGTTTAAATAATTAGGCAAAGCTGCAATGAAAAATAAAAATTATATATATATATATATATATATATATATATATATATATATATATATATATATATATATATATATATAATCACACACAGCATCACACATTGATTGTCCATTCGATTGTTGCATGGTAGTGTTTGGGATAACTGATTTATTAATAGAGAAGTATTTACTCTCATTTACAATTTTAGGTGTAGTGATCAAAAACAATTCTACGAAGCAAAAACCTGCTTACTCAACTTTGAACAGGAACTTTAAAATACAATATTGTTCATTTTTTAAAATTTTAATCTTAAAAGACATTTGGAAAATTGATTATTCTGATGGGTGATATTCAGATAATCGGTGCTCGACTGTATATACATTTGTTAGCACTCTAATGTTTGCAATTATATATTGATATGATTTAAACATGAACAGAAAAAAATCAATTTTTGTAATCGTTGACCCAAATTTGTTACTTAGCAAAATTCATTCAACCATTTAAAAATGGCAAAATGCAAAAAATCATATACTTTTAAAATTTTCAAAATGGTGTTTTTAAAATTGTTTCTTTTTGGAAATTTGCTTCCATGACATCAACAAGACAACTGTGAGCCATGATTATTTCTGTTCTGATTAACCCAAAGTACCTAATATTATCACTGACACAGTACATTTGTTTCTTAACACAATTTATCCCTGTTAGCAGTTAAGCAAAAGTTAAAAGCAAGCAGTTCTCAACAATTGCTTCAATTATACTACCTGTAATTCATCAGCTAATTTTTGATTTTATGATACAGTACAAAAACCTTAAATTAATTAGTTTGTGTATTTGCAGGATATGATTGGTGAAAACCTGTATGGACTGATGTTCCTGCAGAGGGAAGTGGAGGCTAAAGAAGGTGTGAGGCTGTTTAGGGATGCAACAGTTGCCAGGAAAGATCGAGTGAAAAAGAAAAGGAGAAGAGAGAAAGCACTGCAGAGAGCTATACTTACAGTTTGATTTGTATTATATTGTTAAGAAAATTTTGTATTATATTGTTAACAAATTGTGTTTTATTATTTTATATTGCTTTCTACCTTGCTACTGAACAACAACAGCATTAGCGAGCTATAGCGAGAAAAACACAGAATGTCATACATTTGATCACGCCAAAATAATGGCTAAACAATTTCAGTAATAGTGTCCATGGCACCTTTCAATATTTATAAATAAGCTAATATTATTGTATTTTAATCAAGTTTAGAGCTGTATACAAAATTTCAAACCTCTATCTAATTGGGAAGTTATTTTAAAATCGACTGCAAAATTCCACCTGGACAAAACCCATGGCACTGTTCAGTATTTATGAATAAGCCAATATTATTGTATTGTCATCGAGTTGAGCTGTACATAAAATGTCAAACCTCTAGCTCATCGTAAGTTAGTTTAAAACCCAAAGTGAATTAATAAAAACGTGATAAAATGAACCCTGTCATCAAGTTTGTTTTTGTTATTTCAAGGGAACTTAAAATGCTGATTTATATAGATTTTAATGCTGATTATTATGAAGAAATTATATTTTCATAAAAGTATAAGATAACAAAGATATGATTTTTTCAATAAACACTGATTTCAAACAGTTTGAGTAGATTTTGTTGGGTAATGATGAATTCAAGCTATTACCAAAACCAGTTTTTGTCAAGTTTCAATCAAATCGGCATAAATTGCATTTTAAATAATAAAATTATATTTAAGATATGAAATATGGACACCATCAGAGTGTCTGACTGCCTCGGTGGCCTAGTTGATAGCTTACTGGGCTTTCACCCCGAGGATCCGGGTTCGATTCCCGGCCAGGGCTTGGCATTTTCATACGCTATAAATCATCCCATTGTCTGCATTAGCTCAAGTGTGCACAATAGTCGGACATTAAACAAAAAAAAAAAAACCAGAGTGTATAAAAAAAAGTATATATACATTCAAGTGGACTTTTTTTTTATTCAGTGGAATTTTAAAATTTTTGGTACTGATTGCAAATGGTAAAAATCCACTTTTCCTGCAACCAAAATTGTTAACACTTCCAGCCTTGCAACCACAGAAAATCATTTTCAGTAAATTTACGGGTACTAGTGATTTGATAATTCTTATTGAAATGAAGTTGATTCTATGTAACCAATCTCATTCTTTAGGATATAAGTTATTTATCCACATAGGAAATATAGCAAACCATTGGTTTAAACGAATGATGGCGCAGGAGGTAGTCTATTAAATGAAAGTTGAACCTGTAATGCCTGATTATTGTTATTAGTAGTTTTTTTACCTGCTTTGTATTGTGTTTTTGTTCAATTGTATGAAAAAAAATGTTCTGTTAAACAGTTAGGTTTATTAAATTCAGCACAGTACATGGATTTTTATTAGAGAAAGTATAATTATCGATGAAATAAAACTATTAACTTATAGTGTGTAACTGACATTTTAAAAATTATTAGAAATACAGTACATCAATAGGTATTTAGAACTTATGAAGGCATTGATTTGAATAAGCGCGCCCCTGCAATGCGAAGAACCGGTAAGAAATTGTGCATGCTTTCTAAATCATCACAAATAAAGTGTCTACATTTCAATTTTATATAACAATCACTTCTATATAAAAGTTATAACCAATATAATTTTTTGGTTACTTAAGACCAGAGTGCCGCCTCGGTGGCCTAGTTAATAGCGTACTAGGCTTTCACCCGAGGATCCAGGTTCGATTCCCGGCGAGGGCTTGGCATTTTCATACGCTATAAATCATCCCATCATCTGCATTAGCCCAAGTGTGCACAATAGTCGGACGTTAAACACAAAAAAAAAAACTTAAGACCAGAGATAAGGTAACAAGCTTAAAACCATTATTTGTCTACAGTATCTTTATTCTTATTATATGATGTACATATATGCGCTATCACTCTATATCGTTCCTTGTGGTTATACAATCTTTGATACTGTCAAGTAAGATTTTGTTGTTTTTCTACAGTAATAAAACAACACATCTTTCGTCTTACGATAATCTATGCTTAGTATTGTACTACTGTAAACTATATCACATTTAGTGATGGACAAAAGCACTGATTTTACTTAGCAGCTGCTATGCTAATAAAAATTAGCAGTTAAAAATAACATACAAATGCTAACTGCTAATTTCATAGACTGCTAACTTAGCAGTCTAGCTCTTAGCAGGATTTTTTTAAGAGCAGGAGAGCACAGCTTAAAAAAATTGTTACATTATTGTTTGGTTTGTTTGGACATACTATCATTTAATATGGAATGAAGTATTTTATAGCACTTGTAATTCCTTTTTTATGGTATCCACAACATGATTTATGCTAATTAATTTAATTAATTATGAATTGATTAAAATCCTGATATCCTGTAAGGTAAATTACCTGATATTTTATTAAAGTAGTCATGTTTCTGATGGCATTTATTTTTATTTTAGTAACATCTTTTTAAACAATATTGTCATTTCGTATGTACTACTTTATTGTAATTATAATTGTGTATAAAATAGAAAAATAACTGTATGTCAAATATGTTTTGTTATATGTTTTAAAATGTACTTTTAAGCTTATTATTTTGTATGATGTTAAAAGTAAAAACTTGACTTCAATTGTATTACATTTTACTATTTATAAAAACATCCACATTTAAATTAGCAGTTAACAGAGTAAAAATATATGTTAGTCTGAATCTCAGAATAGTAGCCAACACTGAATGAAAATAAACATTGACATGAGTTTTGCTGTTTGATTAGCAGCTTCAACGTTTGACAGAGTTCGACAGTTATTAGTAGTGGTTAGCACTTAGCGCTTATAGCACCGTATCAGGCTCGGAAATAGTGTGCTATGAGCCTGCTACTTAATAGTTAGTAGTTCCAAGTTTATTATCTGTTATTTTTAACTGCTATTAGCAGTCTGCTATTGCTAAAACCATTTTAGAAGGTAAAAATAACATATTGCTAAATAGCACTAATCACAAATCACCTTACAGTTACAGTGATAGGTAGAGTAGTGGGAATGTAGGGAAGTGTATACAGATTTCAATACAATCATAACCACAAAAATATGGAAGAGTGTAGAGATTGGGAAGAAAGTCAATTAAGGAAATATAATTTAAAACTCGAACCTATTCCGAGATTAGCACACGATGATCCAAAAGTTGATGAACTTATTGCAGCAAACGTAAGAATTTATTTCACACATTATATTAGAAGTTATTTTATAGTCCATACGAGAACTTGCCTATGTGCATTTCAAATTTTCGGTAATGTCGGCCTAGTCTGTTTAAGCCTATTCCAACAATTTGTTAAAAATATTTTCTCTAACTTTCTTAATACTAATTAAAAATGTTATGTACACTAAAAATAGTAACACTTGATTTTTACTGCTTAAAGTACAAATGTAAGCTTATTTAAGATATTTCACCTAAATAAATAACATTATTTTTTAAAATATTTACATTGTTGGGATTTGTTGTAGGGCCTAAACTAATTTTATGAATCACTGTTTAGGTTTAGTAACATTTATAGAAGAGCATTACCACCAGTATCCATTTTTTTTTTTTTTTTAAATTCATGTTTTTGCTTAAAGATACTAAAGGATAGCTAACACAATCCCTAATAAAATGGTAACAAAGTTTCTAAGCACTCAAAAATTTGATGCTTAGTATTTTTAAAAAAATTGTATTTCTATATATATTAGGAAATATTTATCATAAAATATTAATTATAAAAATATTGTTTATCAAAGTTTAATCTTAATAATAAAATTCTATTAAAGGTACCTATTTCAAATTAAAACACATTCAATACACTTTACTTTTCTCAAAAACATAAATATTATGTTATTAACCTTTTTGTGACTGAGGAGGGTAGCTTTACACCCACCATTTTTGGTCATTCAATTTTACACTAATACTTCTAGGTTATTATTAAACAGTATGCTAATTTCGAAACCCTATCTTATACTTAATTATTACGAGGGCGGTTTGATAAATCAGTGACTTTTTGAATAAAACAAATTTTTTTCGGCAAATAAACATTTTATTTTTCTACATAATCACCTTTTAGTTCGATACATTTAGTCCAGCGTTTTTCTAATTTTTTTATTCCCTCCAAATAATAGGTTTCCTCAAAGCTCTCAAAATACGCGTTTGCTTCGGTAATGACTTCTTCATTTGACTCAAATCTCTTACCACTCAGCCATTTCTTTAGGTTTGGAAACAGAAAATAGTTGCAGGGGGCTAAATCTGGAGAATATGCTGGATGGGGTAGCAGTTCATATCCCTATTCGTGGATTTTGGCCTTCGTGACTAGACAAGTGTGCACACATGCATGGTCTTGATTGAACAGTACTTTCTTCTTCGCCAAATGCGGCCATTTTTGCTTCAAATCAACGTCGAATCTGTTCAAAAGCTTTGAATAATATTCGCCGGTGATCGTTTTACCTTTCTCGAGGTAATCGATATGAATGACACCGCATGCATCCCAAAAAACTGTGGCCATGACCTTGTTGGCTGACAGACTCTGTTTGGCCTTCTTTGGTCCACGTTCACCCCTAGCAACCCACTGTTTCGATTGTTCCTTGGTCTCTGGCGTGTTGTGATGGATCCATGTTTCGTCCACATATTTTATCACAGTAACAAAACGGCGCAAAAATTCGTTCGGTTTACGGCTGAACATCACTAAACACTCTTTTGAAGTGGTCACATGATTGCGCTTATGGTCAAGTGTGAGCAATCGCGGCACCCATCTCGCAGAGAGTTTTTTCATGTCCAAATATTCGTGTAAAATATGATGTACCCGTTCAGTTGAGATACTTACAGCATGAGCCAACTCACGCACTTTCATTCTCCGATCATCCAATATCATTTCATGGATTTTATCGACGATTTCCGGCGTGATCACTTCTTTTGGGCGACCTGAACGTTCGGCGTCACTAGTGCTGGTACGACCACAACGGAACTCTGTAAACCACTTCTTAACCATTGAAATTGATGGTGCCGAGTCCCCGTAGTATTTATCAAGTCTCTCCTTAGTTTCAGTGATGGATTTTTTACGTAAAAAGTAATGCTTAATCAGCACACGAAATTCACTTTTTTCCATTTTCGTAAAAATTCACAAGGTTGTCTGCTTTGAACGGCTATCAAACACCAACTGCATGACGTAGCTTAATCAAAATTAGAAAGTTTCCCACTGATAGATTACAGTTGACGGCAGCACTGTTGCATTTGGAGTAACTGCGCGGGAAATTCAAAAAGTCACTGACTTATCAAACCGCTCTCGTATATAATGTTACAAGGGCTGCTACCACCATCTTTGCGTCTGGGCATTCCCTCGGGGTGCATCCAGCTGTGGTAGTGTGAGGATCGTGTTGCTCCTGGTTAGTGAACTATGCATTTTGAAATGTGTACTGCAATAAAAAAACTTTGCCAGTTAAGAAGTGTGATCAGCGATCAGTTTTTTGTTAGCAGAACACAAGTTAATGAAAATTCTTCAGAAATTATGTAAAGTGTATGGAAACAATATGTGTAACCACTCACTCATTATGACACATTATGTTTAAAAATGGATGCACTAATATTCATGATGAGTGAAGTGGCTGAGTGCCAGGTGGGTACCAACATTCTTGTCAGAATACTACAAAAACAGCACCTGGCGGTATTGTTGCCATTTCTAGAGATTTACAAGAAAGATGGTGACTCACTTCGTAATCGTGTCATAACTAGAGATGAGACGTGTAAAACGTACACATTACACAGTGTAGGGGGAACAGCAATACAAACGAGAAAAGTGAGCTACTATTTTCCTTTATCATAGCATCTAATTTTTTAAATTTTTAATAAAGGTAATACAGCGGTCTTTGTAACTAAGGCTAGAAGTGAGGTATTAGATTTTACTCTGCGGACCTGTGGTATTCTGCATCATGTTAGAAAGGTGGTATGTTTCTAAAGAGCCTTTTATGTCAGGTCGTAGTCACATAGTCATAGATTTCGGAGTAGCAGATAGATCAGTAAATATGTATTGAAATCCCAGGAATACCAGATGGGGGTCCTTTGAAGAGAGTGTCAAGACTGACCTTCAGGATCTTAAGAGATTGATAAATAATTTGCAGGAATTAGAATCTGATAGATTGGTGGAACTCTTTTCATGTGAATTGTTCTCTTATAAGGAATGTGGGCATTCTTCATGAGAAATGTCCCCTTTTATGGAGTTAATGTGGAACGGTGGACTCAAGACGCTTTATGATCAAAAAGGGCAGGTTAGGAGGCTACTTAATGTGTAACCAAGCTATACAGTAAGTGGGAGGCCTATAAGGGAGCACTGACCAAGCATAACAAGGCATTAAAAAGGGCATAACAAGCTTCATATGAGGAGGTTGATTGTACTTCTCAGGTATTATGACACTACAAGGTTCTAGCTGCGGATTTTTTAACCTCATTGGAACCCTCATAAGTCCTTGTAGATTTAAAGAGATGGGATATAAGTACCTTTAACCCATTCAAATCAACAGGTCCACATGGAATTTTTCCAGCTCTTCGGAACACAGAGGAGAGTATGTCACTCTTATCCTGTGTAGATTATACCGGGGAAAGCACAGCCAACATGTATATCCCATGGGTTAGAAGGTTGCCTGTTTAGTCTTTATTCCAAAGCTGGGGTGAGTGTCATACCACTGAACACAAAACTTATAAACCTGCCAGTTTGACTCTTCATTTTGAAGACCTTAGAGACTTGTTAGATGGGTTATGATTCCTGTGTATGTTAGTCAATGTGCCTACCAATCGAAGAAAGGCCTTGAGAGTGCACTTCATAATTTGGTTCACAGATTGGAAGAGACTCTAGTAACCAAAAATGTCCTTAGTGTCTTTCTGAGGACCTTGGAGAACATTGACCTGGAGGTTCTGAGGAACATTGAGGGAACCTTCAACATTGTCTGCCATGATTCCATGCTTCATGGCAAGGGATAATAAAACCATTTTTGATTGGATGGAAGACATGCTGAAGGGGAGGATGGTTGTAGCTAAAGCCCTAGGAGAAGAGGTGGAGGTTGTTAGGGACTGTCTGCTGGGGGGATTTTGTCTCATCTCCTATGGAACCTGGTGATGGACTCACTCCTGGATCTTTTCTCTACATTTTTTTAGTTTTTTGTTGTTTTTTTTTTAACGTCTGACTATTGTACACACTTGGGCTAGTGCAGATGATGGGATGATTTATAGCGTATGAAAATGCCAAGCCCTGGCCGGGAATCAAACCCGGTTCCTCGGGGTGAAAGCCCAGTACGCTATCAACTAGGCCACCGAGGCAGCTAATTTTCTCTATGAAAGGATACTATACCTGGGGATATGCAAATGATGTGGTGGTGCTAATTTAACAACGGTGGCGGCATGGTAACAGTGGTGGATCACATAAACAGAGCCCATCACTAGTGTAAACCTGATGTCAAGAGAACCTAAAAGTTAACCTCAGGGAAACTACTTTTTCCTTTTATTAAGGAGGTTCATCTCATATTTAGGAGGGCTTATTCCCCCCCCCCTAACAGAGCTCACCCAAACTATCCTGGAACACACATCTCAATCACATTATAGGGAAAGCGCTGTGGCCTAAGGGTACAAATAAACAGGATAGGAATGTACCATTGAGAAACAATGTCTAGGTAATGCAGGAAAGAAGAGGAAACTTCAGGCCATATAATTTATGTTTGTGAGGCTCTTGCCAGCAGGGGGCTAAGGTTATTTGGTTTCCGGGACTCTGAGGACCTCCAGTAGGATGTCAGTCAGCAGTCAGTGGATTGTTGGAATTTATTTAGGAACTTATTCACCAGTCTGCTGAACTAGAACTCAAAAGGTTTATTTGAACAATAATTGATCTATTGATCACAATGCCTGTGGTTTTATTATTCCTTCCTCTAGTCATTATTCTATTCTGGGTAAAACATGTCAATTGTGAGACAAAAAAAAAGCAGTGTTGAATGAGGACATACAATTTTCTCAGGAAACCAAGAAAATGTTTGCAGGCATTGTCAGCAGGAAAAATCATGGCAGTCGTTTTCTGGAACAGGAAAGGTGTACGTATTTTGTCAATTTCCTTGAAAATGGTTTAACAATAACCTTTGGAAAAGGTACTGTAAAAAAAAATTGAAGAACAATCCAAAACAAGCATCTGGGAATGCTGAGTTAAAAGGTTTTGTTTTTTCACGACGGTACAAGCTCATACCCAGGAGTTTTTTGATGGTTTCGGTTGGATAGGTTGCAGCATCTTGCATATAGTCCAGATCTGGTGCCAAACGACTACTACTTGTTTCTCCACATAAAGATATGGCTTGCAACTCGGTGCATCAAAGACAACATGGAACTGTATGAAAGAAGGTGTGAACGAATGGTTGAAGTCTCAGGTAGCAGAATTCTATGACAGTGGTATCAACAAACTGTTACACTGCTACGATAAGTGCTTCACTTTAAATGGGGATTATGTTGTAAAGTAGCTTAAGAGTTAGACTGTCATGTATATAATAAAAATAATTTCTTTATCTTTATTTTGCTTTTATCCAAAACTTAAATTACTTTCTGAATAGCCCTCTTCTGTTATTATTATTATTATATTATTATTATTATTATTATTATTATTATATATTTTCTGAAATAATTATTATTGTATTAAAAACTATATATCACTTTATTTATTGTTTTATATTGTTTGTGTTCAAGAAACCTGTTGTGATTACTGGATCAGGATTGGTTGCTAGTGCAGAAAAATGGAATTTAGATTATTTAGAAGAACACATTGGGAACAGCACTTGTGCAGTTGTAGTTTCAAGAAACCACAAGTTCAAGTATTTTAATTCAAATACACGTACTCCAGAGGAGCTGGCTGATTTTAAACCTCCAACTGAAAGAATTAATATGAAAGTATCTGAATTTTCAAAAAGAATTAGAGAATGGAAAAAAGGCGATCCTAGGTAAATCATTTATTAAATAAATATAATTATAATTGTTTTAATTTAATATAATTATATGTGTATAAAACATGATATATATATATATATATATATATATATATATATATATATATATATATATACCCTGCAGGGGGTGCAGACTAGCTGCACCTATTGAGAGGATTTAGACGTCTCTCGCGGTACCCGAGTCTAACACACACACTTACACTTACGACTTAAACACTTTACACTCACACTTACATTTATGGAGGTGATAATCAATGTGCTTTTGAGGTATATAATAGCCTCAATGTGCTTTTCACCTTAAAATAACAACAACAAAAAACAATGGCTTAGTTATTATTGGAAATTATTAAGTCTATTACTAGACTAGTAATCCTTACCAATCTTATGGGAAGTCATTGAATTAGCGGACAGTTGAGTACCGAAATATAATATTTAAAGTAATGTGTCTAGTCTATCGATTAGAATTTCAAACCATGTCTATAGACATAAGAAGAGTTTTGCAGATTGGCATCGTCCCAATGCATAATCTTTATAATAGATTTAACACTGAGTTAAGCTAAGCAAAAGGGTATTAACCCATATAAATGAAATATGTTTATAACACAAAATACCACAGTTAAATAAAAGACAGTTTAATTAACCCAAAAATTAGGATGGTAAATAGTCAGAGTTATTGATATCCGAAAATTAGGATAGTCAGTGACTCTGTAATAATAGGCCTAGATCTAAATCAAGCAAAGAGAAAAATAAAGTTGAAAAGAAGTATTGGATAGGAAATGTGCAATCTAAAACCAATGGATATCAACCAATCAACAATAAAAAAAATCAAAGTACCTTCGCCAGGTGAAAACCAATCGGAGTGCAAAACATTTCTACCTCAAGAAAGCAAAAATATTTTTTTTTATTAATGAACGAAGGCTACTTTTGAAAGTGAAATGATTCTGAAATATCTGAATAGTATCAGATATTTTAAAGGTTATTTAAAGGAAAAATTAATTAAATATGATAAATTATATACTTTAAAAGAAAGTAAGGGCATCTAGAATAATATATTGTACATAGTCTTATCGAACTCAAAGACTACAAGATAATATCTCTAAAAATTGAACATTTGTAAAAATTCAAAATGGAGTAGTTAAAAAATTGTTGAAAATAGCTACTAACAAGAATATTGTACTGTTACTGATAACACAAATCACATTCAATTAAAGTTCACTGGTACTGTAGACCAATGTCGTATCATAGGTTAGACAGTGTTCTGGGTTTGTGATGGCGGGGTGAAAGGGAGACAGTGTTACTCATGTTCGTTACATCAGTGCACTGCTGCTGCCAGTTGAATCCAGTGTTGCCAGATAGAAATTGGTTTCCCACGGCATCGAATATATGGCCATTTTAAAGACTGGCAGGAATTTTAAATCAAACACTGGACATTTTTCTATTAATTTTGAGTATAAGATGCGCATGAATTTTGGAGGCAATTTTTTGAAGAAAAAGGTGTGTCTTATAGTCTGTAAAATGTGGTAGTTGACCAGTTTGTATTTATGATTTTATTTTTTTTAAGTACTAATATCAGTTGTTTGTTTCATTATTTGAGTTTTGCTTGTTTTTGAAGCACTCGGTGGTAGTCTGTATTAGTAACTCAAGATCTGTTAGATCTAAGTCAGTTGCTCAGGTATATATTAAATTGTCTTTACTTCTGATATTTAAGTGATCAGTACAAATACTGGAAGTATTGGTATGTAATCCAAGTACTCCCAAGGGTAGCCAATGTAGTTAAATTCTGTAACCAAAATTGTATAGTTGCCTAATCTTTAAAAACTATTATTTGTGTTAATAATAATAAGTGTTTTGACATATGTTTCTTTTTTTGACAGGTTATATCTACAGCAAATGTTACATAACAATATGGGTCAAGCCATTGTTAAAGATTTTCTTAAATTTCGTTGGGAATGGGTTCTGTCAAAACAGAAGTTAAACTGCTGGGGACCTCTAACATACAATCTGCTTCTCGTTGCTATGGAAGGTAGATCTGCTTCTTGTTCTTTATATTAGTAGAACATAAACAGTTGCTTTATGTTTTAGTAACCACAAATGTAGCATACATTTTTGTGCTGCTTTTTACAATAGATAAACTCTGATAGTGTTGGTTTTGTAAACAAACAAGCGAGGAGCTGTACACTTAAATATTGCAATTCAAATTTTATTTGGTTCTAAAATATTCGATCAAATTTACTTATATATTGTCACTGAAGTGATCAAGAAGGAATGACAGTTTAAAAAATATTTATACAAAAATTAATTTTACGGTTTAGTAAGGAATAAGAATTTTAAAAAATATATTAAGTATTTTTTGATGTAGTAGATGTGCATAAAACAACCTGATGGTTACACTAGGTTGACTATATATTATTTTGAAATTCACATGAAAATGAAAGTAGTGTAATTTACATCTTTATTTTTACTGTTTAATATAGCAATCATTACTGATTCCATAAATTAGGGGAGATAACAATGCTGCTGTCTTTCTATAGCAAAAGAAGAAATAATATTTTTATAACTTTAATAATTTATTACAATTAAGTTTATAAAATGTGTCTGGCAATTTTTATCTGGTTTAAATATACTAAATCAGCACTAGTTCAATGAATAGTTCCCCCAATTTAATGTTCACACTATACAATCTTTAGCCTGTACACATCTTCTCTAGCTTGTAACAGCTGAATCAACTCTTTGTTCTCATGGCTGCTGGTAGTCAGGTGTTTCTTTGCTCTCTTTCTTAATTTGCTCTGATACTACGGGCATCTCCAAATTCCATGGATTATCATTTCTGATATACCATGGAGCGTTAGTAAATACTACACAGTACCTTGTTTTGTTATAAATAATTTAATAATTAATTTTAAGTTTTGACAAACGTGTCAGCTAAAAATTGATTTAGGAGATTATGATCGAGTTTTCTTGATTGTCTCTTTCCATTAAAATGTATCAGACCAAGGAATGTTGATTGCGTAATCATCTTCTCCATAGCAGAACATAAGCGGATATTTTGGTTTATCATAGGCATGATTAATCTCACTTGTGCAGACCAGCAGTGTGTCCCTGCTGTGCACAATGTCATGCTTTTCAAGCGTTTCTTCCACAATCACCAAAGCCTCTTCTGTTGTCAAAGACGCATTGCACCATCCGCTATATGCACCTGCAGGTTTCTGTCAGCAGTTATTACCACACAAAACTCTTCACCCTCTGGTGAAACCATTTTAAACTCCTTAATGTGTGGGTTATGGTTATGAAGCATTTTCTGGAGCTGGTTCACTAACCATGGTTTTAGAGTATTGTTGCACCAAAGACGACACTGTCTGTTCATCACCAACAAAGTAAACTTGTAAAAATAAGGGATCCTGCTCTTGTGGAAGTAACTTACTTCTTATTAAGTGGTACATCTGTCTTCGAACTTTAAAAGTTGGCTTAAAGATGCATTACCTTAATCTCCTTTGTTGTTGTTTGAAAGCATCCATTGTACTGCCTGGTGTTGGACGGAAAGTGTTGTGAATCTGGGGTGCATATTTTTTAAAATATTATAAAGGAGTTCCAGAAGGCCTCTTCCTGTTTCCTAGCTCTGCACTATTTACATTTTGTTAAAGGGCTAAATGCAGTTGTCTTATCTTTGTTGTAACCAGTATTGCAATTATATTTGAATCTTGATGTTAATTTTACAGATCATGACAACAAATGTATACTTCTCTTGACATCATATTTTGTAACCACATTAGTGTTTACTCCAGGATTTTTTTTCATTATATTTTTCTACAGCTGCATGATGTATTTCAGGATTAATATTTTACTTGCAGTGTTCAAGTGAGAATAGGAACATGTTTTATGAATTTTGTTTTAATTTTGACCCTACTCTTTGACACCATTTGTATACTTTTATAATGATGATGTTTCTATAAATATTTTAGTGAGAGAAACAGTAAGGTATTCTTCACTTTTTGTGTCTGATGATATTTTCTAAGCTTTGAGGGGGCAGCTTTTTCAGTTTTTCAACCCCTTGGCCCTCCTGATGGGTCCAGTCAAAATTTTAAGAATGAAATAGTTATAACTCACTGATGCAAACAGAAAAAGTCCAGAACTTTTGAGCTCTGATGAACTATTAAAAAGTTCAAAATTTGTTTAGTTTCCCCTTGTACCCCTGACTGGCCCAGTAAGAATTTACTAATGAAATAACTCGCTGACATAAACAAGAAATAGTACACTTTTAAGCTTCGCTCCATTACTTAGAAAATCAAAATTTTGCTCCCCTCCATCCCTTTAAAATTTGAATATGGGACAATCCTTTCTTAGTGAGCATCGTCATGGGACCACGATAGAATACATCTGTTGAATTTCATAATTATTGGCCCAGTGGTTTTGGAGAAATTGTGATCAGTGAATCAGTCAGTTGTATTGGCAAATATATAAGAGAAAGCATGAGAGTGCTAAAACTATAACGAAATGTATTGACTGTGGAACAGAAACTAAAAGCAATAGGACAGTTAGATAACAATGAATCAATTAAATTCAAAAGTGCTGAATTCAGTGTTGGGATAACATTAAGGACTGGCACTGAAATAAAGCTATTCATGATTATGACTGTACGCAAATTGAATCAGAAAAAGACCTATTACGTTGTACATTAAAGAGGCCTAGAATTAAACTAGGTAATGGTGCATTGTGATGGTGGTCCTTTCAAGAACAATGCCAAGGTACACCTATAAGTGGACCTGTTTTAAAGGTACATATTTACGGTTTAACTTTTTCCAATTAGGGGTCCAGTCTTCTGGGAGTCGTTTAAGATGGCTTCCGCTGTAAACCAAATGCATGGTCAAATTTGTATCCAGTTTTTGTTTAACAATATAAAAATGTTTTTATTGAGTGAAAATTAATTTAAATAGGTTATTTAATATTGTGAACATTTGTAATAAAATGATGGCCTTAAATAATAGTTCATTTTATACTTTGTGTAAAAGGTGTGTTATGTATGAAAATATTAATGAACTGGTGTTCGTTTCACTGCAGGCAACGTAACACCTTGCCACTATGACGAACAGCAGAACCTGTTTGCGCAGATCCGAGGTTTCAAGCGTTGCATTCTTTTTCCTCCAGAACAGTTTGAATGCCTTTATCCACATCCGGTTTTCCACCCATGTGATAGGCAGAGTCAAGTAAGTTGCAATAATTACCTATATATTCATAGTAGGCGGTTCTATCTAAACCCCTCCTCTTGATATCTGTTCAAAATTTTTAGTCAATAATATTAGACACGAAAGTAATCAAATTTGGTTTTACAGCTTCTGTGTGTAGTGCAAGTTCACAAGATTTAAAAATATACCAAGTGTAGGTGAAGTTAATAATTATTAAAAATATAATGACTGAATAATGTGCTTACATTTTAGAACAATTTAAATTACACAAGGCATATTGTAAAGTACAGCATTTCTTAGAAAAAATAATAATTCCACATAATAAAAAATTACGGTAGCATGGAACGAATTGGGAGTTTTTTTAACAGAGTGGAAAATAAAGGAGAGGAGAATTTAAATGTTTACTGCAATCAATATGCAGTTATTTGGGAAAAAATATTTTAAAACAGTCTTTCAACGATTTTTTTTATAATTTTTGTTTTGTTTTGGCAATGAATTAAATAATAGAATTTTGTGAAAATTTTACATGTCAAAAAGAGTGTTGTAGTAAAAAAAACAAAGTTTGAACTGAATTTTGTGCATAAAATTTTTTAGAATTTTTTTCAGTCAATCCTTGTCAAAAAGTATGAAAAACAACAAAAAATTATTATATAATATGTACTAATATATCTGTGAAGATAATACAGCAAATTACAGTTGAACAACAGCTGCTATTGTAGATGAGATCAACATTAAGAGATAAATAAGCTTAACTGAACAAAGACTAATAAAACTGACAATCAGTAGCTCGAAACCTTTGAACTGCCATAGATAAGTTTTTCAGTCGGTACAACTATATATAATATAAAAATGGTTTTGTAACAATCAATCATACTGATGTACGAAACATTTCAAATAGTGATGCCAACATTTTGTGCAATTATCACAATATAAATAGCGAAATAGCAGCAAGTGAAGTGTTAATATGGATAATTTTAGCTTTGCTGTATTTAAAATTAAATTTTGTACAGACCAGTTTGCATGCAATTTTTTAAATAGGTCAATTTCCTGCTGTGCTCAGAGTTATATTAATAGGTTTGTTTAGGTTTTTCGTATACTGTGCTAAGAATATGTGAATATAAACTGCCCTAAAACTCTAATTAACTGAACTAATTGAGAATTTGGCTGAACCTATATGTAGTAATCCACGTAATTGGAAATACTGATAATTCTGAAACTGAGTAAAAAATCATTTAACACTGAAAAATAATGAATAAACAAGTCTAGGTTTTGGTGCTGTTTAACACTAAATTAATAATTGTAAATAATAAACATTGATCACAAAAAAGTGACATAATGATTACTGTCAGAATGGACTATACATAAAAAAAGTGGTAGATTTGTATTAATGGGTAGTGTAAGAAATGAAATAGACGAAGAATCTTTAATATTCATTGCAGTAATCTACTGCTGATGTAAAAATAAATTTACTGAGGAGAAAGATCCTCCCATCTTTCACTTTTTTTCACGTTACTAACTTCTTTTTAACATTGTAGGCTCCTACTGGTAAATGGGGCTTGCTGTATTAATATTAATCAGATATGTATCTACAATTGAAATCTCTTATATCATTACTGAAAAAGCCAAACAAATAAAAAAATATAAGTTATATCCGAGTCATATTATATAAAATAAATTTTAAAGATTATTAATGAATACAATATCAAAAGGAAAGTCATGTAATTTGCGTTATTGAATTCAGTAATCATTGTCAACATCACGATTAGCAGATACAAGAATCCAATTATCTTCCTCCCACAAAACAGAAAGGATAATATACTAACTCAATTGCTTTCGTCTCTCTCTACCATTGACACAATTAGTGTGGGCTTGTGACTTGGAACTGCTGCAATTAGGCCACAGGGAATTAGAGGAGGGTGTGTTATCATCTTTTTTGATAACATTGATTTCTATGTTCATAAAAAACTGGTCATTGTCCGCTTTATCATTTTCTGTAACAACTGGCACTAAAAGACTAAAAGTAGAGAAGTGAGCCCACACTTATTGCGCCAACTGTAAGTAATGGGATAAACTATGCATGCAGCATACAGCTTAGTGTTGATCAAATATGCATATCAGCAGAATGGCAGATGTTGATAGCTGTATCATGCCTGAAGCAATATTAATTCTAACGGCACTTATCTACTGGCTTGCTACTTCCACTTCACTAAAAGGCTTTTCCTCTTGTGTACTTGTAAAGGGTGCTTTAATAAAAATGCCAGTTTTAAATTACAAGCTATTGTTGTATTGTTGACATGGCAACGTTTTATTTATATCTTTGGTAATCAGTATTTTTGAGGTTAGTTAGAATGCTTTACAATGGAATAATGAATATTAATTGCAAAAACATGGTAAAAATAAGGTGAATATTACACAGAAACTGTGCGAAAGCTTCATAAAGCTCCAAGTCGACGTAATGCACCTAATGAGTCAACAGTACGTGGCTAATGATAAAATTTGAGACAACAGGTTCGATTGCAGACATCAAAGCACTAGTGCACTCGTTCCAGCCAGTCTGGTAAGAAAATCGCATTATGCAGATAAGTGTTGCTGTAAGTTCACAGAAGTCAATTCACCTACATTCACAATAGTTGGGCATTTTGAAAAACTTCCTTCAGGGAATTCTTACAAAGGCATATTTAACAACTGAAACCAACTGACCATTTGCAATGGAGACAGTTTGTTGAATATATTTTGTAGGGACAACATGCAGATTATAATTTTGAAAAGAATCTTCTCTGATGAGGCAGATTGTCATTTAAAGGGTTACATTTTCAGTTTTATTAAAATATTAATAGAACAGTCGCATTTGGGGGGGAGGGAGAAATCCTTGCATAACTCATCCAAAGGTAGTGTATCCAGAAAGACTAACTGTGTATTGTGGATTTTGGTCTGATGGGGTCATCAGGTCAGGCCTTACTTTTTTGAAAATAAGGATGGAAATACCATGACAGTGAATTGGACAGTACTAAAGGAATATGTTTGAAATATTTTTATGGCCTCATCGTAATAATGTGAATATTAACCAGATATGGTTCCAAAAGGATGTTGCTACCTATCACACATATCACATAATACAGGATTAAATTTTGAGGATTAAATTTCCTACCCAAATCCTTTCGCACAAAAGCGATCAGAACTGACTAGCAAAGTTGTGTGACCTGACAACCTGTTACTTCTTCCTTTGGGGCTGCTTAAAACCTTGTTTATCAAATAATCCCCAAACAATGCCACAACAAAATGAAGAGATTTGCATTGTCATCACCCAATTAGAACATGCAGAGCAAGTCATGGAAGACGCAAGTCACATGTGATTTTCATATGTAATAGCAACATGTATCCTTTGTATTGATGTTGAAATATGTTACATTTCATAAATACAAAGTACTTTATTCAACACTTAAAACCCATTATTGTTATCGATTTACCCTTTTCATAAGAAATTTTTGACAGTGAGTAGACCAGACTTTAAAAAAATGATACTGCAACCAAGTTGACGTAACATCCGAAGCTGTTGTACCGAGTTTGACTGTAGTTGTTTGTATTGATGAAGAAGTTACCTATTTGTGGCAAATAAATTTCTATCTACAATTTTATTTTTAAATTAATCCGAAATATTGCAGCCTGTTTAATTAAAGATGTATTGTATTAATAAAAATCAATTTATTTGTTTTATCTCAATAAGAGTTGTATTTATTATAGTGATAATTTGAAGAATTAACCTGTACATTAAATACAGTAAACCCTTGGTTATCCAAACTGATGAGGGGAAAGACTGGTTTGGTTATTCGAGGGTATTTATTTAAATAGCCTAAATAAAGCATGAAGTTCAGAAAACATTAATAACACAGCACTTAAATGTATGACTCATCAAGTAAATGTTTAATGTTTACACTCATGGAATTTTCGTATTGTTATTTAATTGGCATTGCGCTTACGGTAGTTACGAACCCTATTTTTCAAACGCATGCTCTCAATAACTAGGCCTGCAAGCGCTCAGACAATCAGTTCAGTACCCAATGTAGTCTGATGCAAGCTGAATTGCAGTGTGAAAGTTCATAAATTAAAAAAAAAAAAACTACTGTACTCTACTTTGTTCAATCACAACATTACAGTAGCAAAAAGCTTTATTTTTACAAGTATTAACCATTTTAAATTTCCTATTCTAAATGTGTTCTTTAAACTAATATAAAGTAGCCTATGTTTTACTAAAAATAAAAATTTCATGTAGGCAACAAAACAAATCTTAAAAATTTTATCTTTAACCTTTTTATGATCAGTAATTACTGAATTGTCAAATGCCATAAAAACATTGTTGAATTGCAATTGCCAATGGTACAAAAACATTTATTATTGCTTGACAAATGTTTTTAGCAACTGTAGTAGTCTATTATTCCTAGAAATCTGACAACCTGCTTAAACTTCATAACATATTCACAATTATGAGTGGTGACAAATTGTGCTGACAGTGTGATTATCAGTAGACATACGGTATATTATAATTAACATCAGTGTCATTGTAAACAATGAACATCAATCAACTGATAAATAACTTAGACAAAACAAGTACAGTACCTTATATAGGCCTATTTGTTATTGTAATACAGTACAGTAAATTAAAAAGTTACTTTCCCTTTTGTAATATTTTCTGATGTATTTTTGAAAAATCCGATGTTTTTGAAAATTAGATTGCGCTTTGATAGTTTTCCAATAATCCGGGGTTCCGTTATTCAAGTTTCGGATAACTGAGGGTTTACTGTATTTATATATATTTTTTACTTTCTTTTGGTAGGTGGATTTCGATAGACCCGATTTGACAAGATTTCCAAAGTTTGCTGACGCTCGAGGACAAGAAGCTGTGGTAGGACCTGGAGATGTCCTGTACATTCCAATATTCTGGTGGCATCACGTGGAATCACTAATGCGAGGTGGATACTCAGTCTCTGTCAACTTTTGGTACAAGGTAATAAGGCCTTTGCTTTAGAGTTCACTAGGGACTCGACTATCCAGATTTGAAGGGATCAAGGCTCTTTCGGATAAACAGGATGACCATAAAAATATAATTTTTGGTATGGGTGAGCATGATTTATAGGCCAAAGACAGTTCCCAATGTTCTCCGCAGTAAAGAATCATCATCAGTTGTGGGTTTTTAGGTATTCCTAATAAAACTTAACAACACTTAAATACAAAGGTAACATTTATTAAAGAAGACTAAAAACAAAGATAAATTAAATTAAAGTTGTACATTAAGTATTTGTACTAATTTAAAATAATACTCAACATGATAGTCCAATAACTATTTTTTAACTATCTCTATTTAAAAAAACCAAATTCTGCATTGGTGCGCAGCCCTCAGTGTTGCACAGAATTGTTAGATACTTATCATAAAACACTGTCACTGTTGTGCTATTTGTTTTGACATTTGATATGTTGTTGAGACATACATATGTGATTAGTTGATGTGATATAATTTTGGCGATATCAGTCAGTAATACCTATTAAAAATTATTCCTTTATTTTGAAATATTTTTCAGCATGTATTGAAAATATTGCTATTTTGAAATATTCTTAAGTTATAAAAGCAGTAAATTCTGTAGAATAAAATAAGGTTTTGTTTTAATTTTATTTCAGAATTGGTGGGCTTAAAGAGTTATAGCAAATAGGCCTTACAGAATGAATAACTATCTTATTCATTTTGTAAAAAATATCTTTTTTTAGCTATTAATATTGCTTATGTATAGTGATGCAAGTAAAGAGACTGACAACACTAATTAATAATTAATAGAAAGCAAACCTACATTTTTATTTCTTTTTATGTATTTATTGTTCCTGTGTACATTCTAGGCGGGGCCTACAGGTCAGATCTCGTATCCTTTGAAGGGTCACCAGAAAGTCGCCATCATGCGCAACGTTGAAAAGATGTTGGTTGAAGCTCTTCACGACCCTAAGGAAGTTGGTCCACTACTCAGAACTTTAGTCCTCGGTAGATATACTGATCCATAAAGTATTCAGGTACACTTCTCTCGGGACTAGTAATAGCAACCATGAATCGCTCATTTTCATACAACGTTTGGAAGGATGATTGAATCAAATTTGGAATTAAAATTTTATCTTTCATAACATTTTGTGTTTTCGGTAGACACAACGGTGTATTTTTTTATTTGTATAGTTGTTTAACTCGTAATAATTGTGTAGTCGTATAAATCGTATTATTATATAGTTTTTATCTTATAAAGTGGTGTTTTAATGCAAGGGACTTTTTTTATTGTTTTAATTGTTAAGAATCAAATATGGCTGTAATAAGGCACACTTATCTTCCCGGCTAAATAACTACTGGAAATGTTAGGACTAAGATGGTAATACTTGAAATGGTGTTTTCTTCTTAACATTCTCCTGTCACATTGTTGAAGTTCTTGTTTGTTTGGGATAATTAATGGTTCTTTATGCAGTTTAGTAGTTTTCAAACTTCTCTCTTATTCCTCTAGCAGTGTTTTATAATACAGTTATCCACCACTTAAATTTTACTTTTAACTTCAATGACAGTATCTAGAAATTCAAGTGTCAGTTGATAAATGTGCAGACTTTGGATGATTACAGTGAATTTTAAAAGAGCAAAAAAAATACATTAGTTGTTGGAAAAATGTACTGTTATTAAGTGTTTTAAAATGCAAATTCAGGTAGTTAACTATGAATAAAATACTGCTGTCTATAAGTGATAGGCTTGGACAGAAATAGTCAAACAAATAAAAAGTTTGGTTAAAGAAATTAATTAATCCAGTTAAGAATGTTAAAAACAAAATATAAAGATCGTTAGGCAACTTGAGAAGACCTTTACAAACAAAAAGAAGACTTCAATTTAGACCAATCCTTTGTTGTTTGATTTATATGTTTTCAAACAATGTTCATTTTTTTGGTTCATGTCCTCCAAGCTGCTAAGTACTATTTACTCATACTGTTGCTAAATACTTATGAACGTGATGACTCTGTATCACGGTCCGGCTTTGTGATGACTCCTTATCCACGTTCTTCACTTAAAACTTTTAATTGTTCTTCCATTTCTGTCTGTAGCTGATCATCTAAACCTCCATTTAAAAATACAGTAGAGTCTTTGTAAATCAACACATGCAGGACTGGACAACTGTCGGATTACAGCAAGTGTCTGGATTTCTGAGGGTCAGCAGTAAAATATACATTGTCCTGTACTATGTTTGAACTTTAATGAAAATGAAGAAAAAAATAACGATAATATTATATAATAGTACTAAATACATTAATCTTTTGCCAATCTAAACTCATCAATATAAAAAAGGAACTTATTTGAATAAGCAATCTGTAACTGAGATACTTAAAGGAATTGAATGCCTTGTGTTTATAATTAGCTGATTAGCTAGTAGATATATTTGTGTGTTGACATTTCCATTTGAAAATAATACTTACCCTTGACACTAACTCATATATAAACACAATCATTTCTCTTTTAACTGTAAATGTTCAGTCATAATATAGGTTTATAATGTCAAATTTGGCAGATAAAGACAAAGTTATGCTTAGTGCCTATGGTTTTTATCTGACCTTGACTTAATGACTCTCCATTGAATGAGGCTAATATTTACACAAAAAACATTACAGTGGTACCTCGACATACGAGTTTAATTCGTTCCGTAACCTTGCTCGTATGTCAAATTGCTCGTATCTCAAAGCACTTTTCTCCATTGAAATGCCATTAATCCGTTGCAGCTCCCAAAACACCACCTCAGTTGTTTTTGTTAAATGTTTTTGAATAAGAAAATTTTATTTACAAGAAGAAACATTTATTTATAAATAACAAATAACATATTCTATAAAAACATTAAAAAAAAGTTAAGTGCTTGCGGAAGCGCTTAATTTTTGTTAATGGTCTTTGCTTTTTTTGTCATGCTTTGCTCATTTTCACCTGCAGATCATTTAAAAAAAACTGTCCAAGGAGGTTTGTTTCTCCTCTCTTTCAGGATATTGCGGAAATGAGTTAGGCAAGTTTCATTGAACAACTCCGATGCACGACTAGTTGCAACTTTTTCGGGGTAATTTTTATCCACAAACTCTACAACTTTCTCCCACATTCCCAAGATCTTTATATCTCTTGTAGAGATAACCTCCTCCATCTTTGGCTCCTCTTCAAAACTAATTTTTCGTTGAACCACCGTATGTTGCTGCGAATGTAGATCTTGTAACTCCTCGGTTGTCAGCTCCTGAGACTGTTCCTCGATGAGTTCGTTCACATTTCTCTCATCCACCTCCAGACCCATGGATTTTCCTAGAGAAACAATCTCCTCTACCACAGACACTTCGGGTTCCAATCCTTGAAGGCCCTTTCAGCTACAGCCTCAGGCCACAGCTTCTTCCATGCAGAGGTTAAGGTCCTCATTGTAACACCCAGTCAGGCCTGATCAATAATTCTTAAGCATATCACGATATTAAAGTGGTCCTTCCAGAACTCTCGAAGGGTAAGGTTTGTGTTCTCCGTCACCTCAAAGCAGCGCCGAAAAATGTGCTTGGTGTACAACTTCTTAAAATTAGAAATCACCTGATGATCCATGGGCTGCAGGATAGGAGTAGTGTTGGGTGGTAGGTAGAGAACCTTTATAAACTTGTACTCTTCGAGTAAATCATCTTCGAGATTTGGTGGGTGAGCAGGGGCATTGTTGAGGACGAGAAGGGTTTGCATGGATAGGTTGTTTTCCTGTAGATATTTTTTAACAGAAGGGCCAAACACCAGGTTTATCCACTCTACAAAGAATTTCCTGGTGATTTGCCCCACGCTTTCGGATTTGCCCTCCACATAACTTGCAGTTTTTTTTTTTAAAAATCTTATGTGACTTAAAGGCTCTGGAATTTTCTGAATGGTATACTAGTAGAGGCTTGATTTTGCAGTCGCCACTCGCATTGATGCAAAGTGCTAGAGTTAATCTATCCTGCATGGTTTGTGACCTGGCATCGACTTCTTCTCTGCTGTTATGTAAGTCCTATTCGGCATCCTTTTCCAGAAAAGCCCTGTCTTGTCACAGTTGAAGACTTGCTGGGGGCTGTATCCTTTGACTTCTATCAGTTCGGAAAACGTTTTGATGTAAACCTGAGCTGCCTTCACATCCGACCTTCCTGCCTCACCATGCCTGACAACAGAGTGAATGCCGATCCTTTTCCTAAAGTTGTCAAACCAGCCCCTACTGGCTTTAAATGAGTCTTCCATGTTTGTGGAAGTGTGTAGGATCTGCTTCAGCAAATCACCGTAAATCGCTTGTGCCTTCTCACATATGATGCTTTCTGTTAAGGTTCCTCCTTGAAGCTGCTTCTCTATCACCTACACCATCGGTAGTTTCTCCATGGTGTGAGAAGAGTTTGTATCATCAGTCTCCATCAGTAGTTTCTCCATGGTTTTCATGGAGAGAGGTCCAGAGCTTAGAAATTATTGTAACGCCTTAGCTGGCGTTATACCCTTTATCAACTCCTTCTGTTTAAGCACAGTACATATCATTGATGTGCTACGCCCGTACATCCTCGCCAAGTCAATTACTCGCACACTTGCTCATGTTTTTCTATGATTTCAAGCTTAAATTCAATAGACATCATCTTCTTCTTCAAACCCATGGTTATAAAAATAAATGTGATAATGTTTTGTAAATGTACAAAAAGCAAAATAACATGAACCCAGCTTATCAAAAATGCTTCGAAAACGAGGGAAACAAGCACACAAACTGAGGTGGGAGAAACTGTTAGACGCTGCACACAACACCAATATGCAAAGCAAAATATTATTCGCTCAGCGGCTCGTATCTCAAAACACTTGTATATTAGGGCACTCATATATCGAGTTACCACTGTATTTACAGATAAATCTTCTACCTGTTATTGTAGAGTCTAGAGGTAAGGTACTGAAACGGTGGTTCAGGTGCTTAGTGGACACAATGATTCATCGCTAAGTCATGCCCATTTATTTATGTATTTATTTTTTTTATAGGCGAAAATCCATCTTTACCAGACGGCTATATGCGTATGCGTGTTACTATTAAAAAAACACCTCAACCTCATAAGTTCCTTGTAATTGATTTAGGCTTGTAATTTGATGACTGTGTAAAACAAACCAAAACCACACGATAAAGATCCCAGAACAAAATTATCTTTCTTTTTTTTAGTCTATACCTGAATTTTGTTGATTTCAGCACATTGTAGTAATACAGTTACTTTGTTTTGTTTGGACATTATTTATCAAAATCATTATTTCCCTTTTTGGTAATACACAGAAACCTTCTGGTTAGAGGCACAAAAACAACCATCTGCCCTTTTTGTGAGCATTTGTATACATCATGTAGAAACTGAAATTTATTTATGATCACTGTTAAGCATCAGTCAGCCATATTCTGGCTATGGAAAGGTCACTATTAGCCAGCCAAACAGCAATTTTTACTTATTTTTGCATTCACAAGCTCAGCAATATCGTCACTTCAAAAACCAGGCTTACAATTCCTTTGTTCATCATGGATTTTTGATAGGTCTTTATTAAATTCACAACAATATTATATTATTTTGAATTTTAAATAAAACGTTAAATGTTGTAATGATTTTTAAGGATTAACCTATTAGAGAAAGATTTAGGTTAGGATAGTAAATCATTATCTGTTTTGTTTAAAGTTATAAAATAATAAATATATATTGAAGAAATAGTTCAGTATTGTTTTAAAGGGCTTGGTATGTTGAAACTTGAAGTAATTAAATGAGAACAAAAGTGTAATAGCCAATCTTAGTTAAAGACAAAATTATAATTGTTTAGCTTATTGACGGTAATTTAATTTTAGGTGAAAATCAAAATGTTGTATGGTAATGTACAGTAGGGAAAGTAATTGGATATTTTCAAATTGCCGTGTGATTTGTTTAAGACTCGTGTGATTAGTTTAGATTTTTTTTCCGGCGAAAAACCGTTAAGGTTGTCATTGCCGATGATTAGTTTAGAAGCTAATAAAATGTTGATAACAGGTGACTGAATTGAATTGATAACATGACTTAAGTACAAGTCACAGATAGACCACTGAAATTGAGATTTATGTAAAGAATAATGAAACTCAAAGGCCGATGGATGGTATTGTCGCAGTCGAAAAAGACCAAATATTGTTATATTAATTTTCTTTCAGTTTTTTTTTTAAATGGCCTACCGGATATATAACAAGAAAATTAATAAAGTCCAGAAAGAATTTATTGCTATTAGAACCTGACAAATAATATGTTTTAGAATAAATGAAATTAAAAACACAAGAATAAATATATAATGTTAAAAGAGAATGTAATTCAAAAGTAATAATTCGCAAGCGTAAAGTAATCTTAAACTGAGCTACAAATAAAAGGTAATGTCAGCCATATACTTTAATTGCAAATGTACAAGAAGAGAACATTTTAATAACATTTTCTAAAATAAAATATAAAAAATTTCAAAATTAATTATAAAACAATTAATTTTGTTTTAAAATTAAAAACTTAAAAGATAGATTTGTGAAATTCTAAACTTTAGGCATAAATTAATAAACACAGATAACTGAAGCTTTGACGTATAGGTTGGAAGATAGTATTTTTCGGAAATTTTTTATGTGTAAATAGTATTTGTGATTATAATTTTAAATGTAAATACAGTGGAAATCGTTTATAGTAGACACTCAAGGGACTAGGCAATCTCGTCTACTATAAACGATATCTACTTAATGCGATGTATCATGTTTGTTGCATGTTTCCTCCAAACATTAACATCACATTAACATTGTATGATCACCAAATCTAATGTGGTAATAGAATTCATATATACATAGTTGACAGTCTATTGTAAACGATGCGCACGAACAGGGGCTCATACAATTTAAAATACACACATACTGAAATTCAAAAGCTTTTATTTGTGAAATAGGTATATACATTTAAAAATGTGTAAATGAATTACCTTCTCGGTATATACTCGAACATGAAGATTGTATGTAATAATGAAAAAATGAGAACAAGAATTAATTTTTATTGAAGTAAAGAGTTATTAAAGTTTGTTTCTTTTTCGCAATCACTTCTTGGGAAAACTGATGCTCAATATCCGTACATATGTAATCAAAATTTCCGTTAATAGGCTTCCCATTGGTTAGTTGATATGCACGAAGAATCTGACAATCAGCATTTGCTTCAACTGTACTGAGAGGCTCACCAAAACTTCTTTCTTCCTGGTCGTTTTCTTCATCATGGTCATTCTCATTATCGTTAGGTTGATGAGGTCATACGTTATCCACAATGTCTTCATCAGTCAAGGATTCACATAATACAATGTCATTGTCAGTATTCAAGAATTCTTCAAGTGGACAAGGGGTGTTGAATTTTCCGATTGCTGTCTGAAGATCCAAATAAGCTTCATCTTCTTTAGCAGGTGCTGCACTTTGGACTTCGGATAAAAAGCCGGCGTGAGCAAAGCAATGTGCAATATTTTCCATAGAAACATTATTCCATGCTTTTGATACCATAATGATACCTTCCAGAACATTAATTTGCGTGTGATCGCCACTGTCCAATTTCTGAATGATTTTATACACCAACTCTTTTCTGAAGGACACTTTTAGACAACGAATAATCCCCTGATCCATTGGTTGGAGGACGGAGGTTAAGTTAGGGGATAAGAAAACCAGTTCAATATTTTTCAATTTCTCGATGTGGGGATGAGCTGGACAGTTATCTACGGTCAGCAATATTCGCCGTTTTTCCTCCCCAAAGTCAGAATCCCATGATCTGAGGAACTTCTCAAAAATAAATGATGTCATCCATGTCTTTTTGTTAAAATCGTAATCTACAAGAAGGATTCCAACATTTTTAAAACAACGAGGGCTTCTTGATTTTCCAATTACCAGCAAACTTTTTTTATCAGTTCCTCTCATGTTCGCTGTTACCAAAACAGTGCGCCTCTCCTTAGACAGCTTCCCCCCATTGCACTTCTCTCCTTTAAACTCAAACGTACGATCAGGAGGCATTCTAAAAAACAATCCCATTTCATCAGCATTATAAATCTCATTGTCTGTATAACCATCCCTGATTTTCGGCCAAACATTTGAAAGCCAGTTCCCTGTAATAGCACGGTCGACATTAGCTGACACACCCGAAATTTTGCCAAACGAAATGTTGTGACGAGAGCAAAATCGTTGTATCTAAGACAAACTACAGTTGAAATTTTCCATTTTTAAAAGAATCGCCAGATGGTTAACTTTTTGCTGAAGAATGGGCCACTTACCGGTACATTATTCGCTCGCTGCTGGATGAACCACGATAATAATGCACTGTCCAACTCAGGGTGATGAAAACACCTTACTCTTTTCTTCTTCTCACATTTCTCGAACTGCTGAAAATTTTATCTTTTCCTTTCACAATTTTATAAATTGCAGCACGACATACACTAAATTCACTTGTAAAATCTTTGGCCTTCTCACCCAACTCAAAACGGCAAATCACAGCGAATTTTTCTTCTATGGTAAGTTGTGTTCTTCTCGACATCTTGGCTAAAACTAATCTAAAAGTGAGTCAGGCCGGTGTCAAGTGGAGGTATTGAAAAGGAACTGATGAGTAATCAAAACAAACAAACATTGAGAGTCTACTCTATCCGATTTTTTGCTCCCAACAAACCTCTCTTAACGTCTACTGTACGCGATTTGTCTACTTTACACGGTGTCTACTTTATACGATCCTTGTATGCATTATCTCCATAACACTCGAAGGGACCCGAAGGTTTTGTCTACTGTAGACGATTTTCTTCTTTATGCGGTGTCTACTATAAGCAATTTCCACTGTATATATGAAGTTGTCGAACCAGAATCCCGAGATTAAGAATAACTAAATAATCAAATAGAGGCTACATTGAAAATAAATTAACCGATATAAATCAAACTCATTGTGTACTATTGGAAAAAAGATTATTCTGAAATAAAAAAGAAATTATTTTATTTAATTTATCGTTATATTGTACAATAAAATATAGCAATAAGGAAAATTGAATTTTTTAAGAATTTTATTATATTCACATTTTACACATCTGGTTTAATAAATTATGTTTAAGTTCATGGGTTTGGTATAAAAACAAAGTTATCTATATGATTATTGATCTTATGCAAAATTAAAAACATTAATCCCTTTACTATTTCTAGGGAATTTCACTTTGTGAGCTCACATAAAATGATTTCAGTAGATTGTTGTGATTATAGATTACTTTTCGTTTCATTCAGTCCAATTATTTGTTGATTAACAATGATTTAATGTGAATACATAATACATAGGTGATTCTGAAGATTTCAATGAAAAAACGATCATGTCTTATAACACTTATGAAGAATCAAGAGGTTTGTGATACAGTCAAAACTATCAACCTTGTAAATCGCATCCCCCTTTTGCAAATAAAAAAAATGATTAATTTTAAAAAAATCATTTTAATTTATTGATTTCCAGAAGCTATATACACTGTTGACGTATTAGAATAGAGAAATTGCAATTCGACCTTTCACATTGTACTTGTTCTATTACTGTCATGAGTTGACAATAGTTGTCAAGGAAAATATGCAAAAAGTTAAAAAGGTATTTTTGATGGATTCTTAACTTAGCTTTACTGTTCCAACATTAAGAGATACTAATGTCACAAAATATATAGTTCTTCTAAATCCAAATGTGACGATTTATCAGCTGACACACTTGTTGCTAGAGATCCTATACAAGAGTAGCATGTATAATTATTGTTTTAAAAGTTACCATTAGAAATGCAAAGCTAGGTATGTCAGTGTTTATCTATGCATATGAAAATTGAACACAGTTATACAAATACGAGCAATAAATATTATTACAGACCTATTGTATTTTATGTAACTTAAAAAAAACAAAATATTTATACAATTTTGTTTTATAAATTACTTTATACAGTTGTTGGCTAATATGGATTTTTATGTAAAATATGTATTTTATTTAATCATGTAACTATAATGTGAAATGCACAGATTTTATCAAGTTGACAAAATATTTTGCTACTGGTTTGTAATATGTGTTCAAAAATTATGTGTTTTGAAAATAACAGTGTGTTAATACATATTTGCGAATCAATAAAATGTAATCGACTAAATTGTACATATTGAAACTTAAGGACTAAAAAAAATCACCTCGAAGATGTTGCCATTGTTGAACTAAAATTGAATTTATGCTTTAAACCTTGGAAAATAATATAAAGTGAATTAAATATATTTCTACGATATTAAATTAAATAATAACTCCATTAAATTCAGTATTACACTATTGTTATCCTGTTAACTAATTGTTTTAATTAATTATTTAAGAAAACAAATACAGCATAATATAACAAGAATAAGAAGCAATATTTTTGAACTAGAATAGTTATAAACGTAATATTATTTTATCAGTTTTATAGCTTTAACTTAGAAACATTATTGCTTCGTTTTGCTTTATTTATTTTTTTGTTTTATTTTTGAATTTTGTGTAAAATAAAACATCTTGTTTTTTTTATTGAAGATTAAAATTTGACAAATAACTAATAGAGATTTAGTGTGTTACGGTATATTTTTAGATAGTTTACTACAAACTATTGGTATTTGTAAGTAGAAAAATTATACTAAAGATTTATAAATTTTATTTTACATATAAGTGATGTTAATAATTTTTTAACCAGCTTTAGTTTTAGCAACATCTTTACACATGGTTTTTGTGTATTTGGTGAATATTTCCCAAAAGACTGAACTGAAGGGAACGAAAACTAGCCTACCTTAAAAAATCCTGGTGCTCTGTCAACTATTAATTAACATCTGAAAATATTTTGTATAAATTCTATAAATCCTATGTATTGTGTATCATAGTTTTAGGTCTTTCATATTCGGTAAATATATGTATATTGGTATGTGTATATAATTTAGCACTTTTTGTCATTAATAATTTATTTTTTGTACAGAATAAAAATATTTCATTATTGTCTTACATTCAACAATAAAACTTTGTTTTAAAATGTTTTGTTCTAAATATTTTTCTAGTATTCCTTCTGCATCTGGTTTAAACACTTTTAGACTATGTTTGCACTTTTCCATGTTGAAGTTTAGAGGGAAGGTGTAATAGCTTAGAGATATATTAACTTAGAGACTCGTTTTTCCTTCAACGAGGTCACAAAACAAAAATTATTTTCATCATAGTTAAAAATTGACAACATGTTTTCCAAAAATGTCACACTATAATGTAAATTAATAGTTTTAATAGTGCATGTAATTATTGGTTTGAAAAAATTATATTAAAGTATAGAACAGCAATAATTAAATTAAATATTACAACAATGCATTTGTTTTGAAGCGGAACCATAGAAACTAATCCGTATTAGTTGACAAAAGTTTATCGGAGCTTCTGGACGCAATAAATGAACACATGACCATTAAATTGAATTAAAACCAATTACTTATCACAAGACGATGGTGTCACATTAAACATAACATGCATATTGAAGTAAAGAGACATTGTAAATAATGAGAAGAATTCATAATACGATTCAACTTCCACGAGTCACTTTGAAGATGTGTTGAAGAATTGTTTTTTATTGAAGACCGAAAGATACCCGAACATATTGCACAGTTCTGCAACTTCGATCTAAATGTGAAGGAAACAGAAACTGGCCGTTCATTTAGGAAATACACGTCATAGCAATAAATAATTTATAAATTCAAACATTTTCTGTTATACAGCAACGTTTTGGATGATTATATAGACGTATTTTTTGTGAAAGTTAATGTAGTTGAGCCCTTTTCCAAAGAAACTGCATCTTTGCTTTTACAATTACTGGTTAGAGAGAATAAGTTTCCACAAAAACACAAACTAAATATTTGGACTTTTGTTTTGTTTAAAGGCACAAGATGAAACTCTACTACATCCTTCCTGCATTAAGTCGTTCCTCCCGCCACTACTTCAACGCCGATCTTTACTTTTCTAATTTTCATTTTTTTTATCCTTTTTTCATCTTTTTTAATTTTTCATTATATTTTTTATCTTTCATTTTCATTTTTCTAAATTTTCAAATTTTCGTATCATTTCTTCCATCTATTTTTAATTTTTCATTACATTTTTATCTTTAATTTTTCTAAATTTTCATATCCTTTTTTCATTGTAACTTGGTTACAATCTTGTGTATTGCCTTTCGTGTGTTGGACATAGTGGCGGTAATATTAGATGGGACGTGATCAGTGCTGTTTGGAGGAAAATCTGCAAGGCGTTGTGAAGACTTCTACAAGAACATGTCGACAATAACTTCAGGAGAGCGAAGAACCTTCAACGAATGACGTCAGAAAACATCGAAGAGAAAGTGTCTGCAACGAAGTGAGGAGCAACGGAACATCGGCTACGAGAGCATCCAGGTTACCACAGAGACCTTCGGACGATAGAACTGTCACATCATCAACATTCCTCTATGATCACCCAGCTTCAACTAATACGTCAGTAAACATCGAAGAGAAAGTGTCTGCAACGAAGTGAGGAGCAACGGAACATCGGCTACGAGAGCATCCAGGTTACCACAGAGGCGCACAGAGACCTTCGGATGATAGAACTGTCACATCATCAACATTCCTCTATGATCACACAGGTAAACAGTCCTTTAAATTTTTGTTTTATTAAAGATGCAGTTTCAACTACAAGGAAAATTGTATAAACTCAGTTCCCTTTTGTTTTGTAATTAATTGTCAACTACATAAAAAATTGTATAGCCACAGTTATATTTTATTATATAATTTACTGTATTATGTATAATAATAAATTATAGTAATAAATCGTTTTTCATTTGTTCTTTATTTGTATTATTAAATCCTTGGCGAGAATTATATTAGACATGGTCGTAGATGTTACGGGGTTCCATAGCCGCTGGCACCGCAACCAATAAGTCTATTGTACAACTAAACCTCTTATCAACTAATTCAGTAGATTGGTTCCGTCAATTAGCTGAAACAGTCCACTGAATACATTCTGCTGGAGGTCCTTACAGGTCCTGGAAGACAAAATAATTCACCACCTTCTGGTAAAGCCTCACAATCGTAATTTAAGTGACCAGCTTCCTTATCCATTCCGCATAGCCTACGCATGGATAAATCTTTGATAAAATTCTTAACCTCTTCAGATGTGTCCTTTAAGCTAGTTCCCAGTAATGAGTTCTTTTGAGTGTATATGTATATTTTACATGTGTTCGCTATTGCTCAATACGTCCACCTAGGGGAACCTGTTTTAATAGATATTTATAGATGACAACATGTCTTTGAATTCTGTTTCTCGTCAGTCCTCATATCGCACCCCTATAAGAGTTGTGTTCCTCAACTAAGGTTTGATCCCTGGAAGGTGTTATGCTTTTAAGTTTAATTAAAAGCCCCTTTCTTACCACTTTCTCTGTTCTCGATTTGCGTGTTTGCGCTCCTGATAGACGTTTGTTTGTCACTTTACTGATTTGAGAAGTTTGACCTCATCTCTCACTTTTGAAGTTGCTCCCCACAGTCTGCTACAATTCACTGCTTGTGGGTTTCCTAGGGTTACGTGCCCCAGTTTCCTTTACCTCCATTCTATTTTCACTTTTCATGACCATTTTTGAAAGTTCTCCAGGATTTTGTGAGCTTTCAGCCTAAAGCTTATGGAACTATCAGTCTCTTCGTTCTTTTAGGAAGGTTTTAGGGAAACTAGTAGAGAGACATGTTAGATGGGGTCATGATTCCTCTTGTCAGTCAGTATGGCTACCAGTCAGGGAAAGGCTGTGAGAGAGCAATTTCAGAATTTGTTTGACAGATTAGAAGGGATTTTAGAGTCCAAGGAATATGCCTTCGGTGTTTTTATAAACATTGAGACGGTTTTCAACAATGCCTCCCACTCTTCGATGCTTCGTGTTCTGTTACGTTAACGTGTATGGCTGAATGAGAACCTCTGAATAGGACGATGGTTGTAGCTAAAACCCTATGAGAAAAGGTCGAGGTGAAAGTTGTCATGGGCTGTCCATAAGGGAGAGATTTGTCCCCACTGTTATTGAACCTGGTGGTAAACTCATTCTTGGATCTTCTCTCTTCAAAGGCATAATATACCCAAGGATATGCAGATGATGTGCTAGTGCTAATCTGGGGGCGGCATGGTATATAATGGTGGATTTCATGAAGCCAGCCCTATCACCAGCAGAAACCTGGTGTTAGGGAACCCTAAACGTTAGCCCCAGGAAAACCACTGGTTTCTTTCACTCATAAAGGGCTTAAGTTTTTTTGGAAACAATCCCTGTTGCGAACGATATGAAGTACTTAGGCTTAGTGCTGGACACCAATTTAACCCGTAATAAGCCAACAAGTTATTGATGGCAGTTAGAATAATGGATGGAAAAACATGGGAATTCAGATCAGGCATGATGAAGTACATCTGTACTGAGATCATGAAACAAATAGTGTGCTATGTTGCAGTGGTGTAATGAACTACGACCGAGTAAAGGAGGGCCATAGGATATCTGACTAAAATCCAGAGGTTGGCCTGCCTCTACATAACCAATTCTACGAACACAACATCAATGGCGGCTATGGAGATCGTTCTATGGTTTCCTTCCATTAACCTATACGTCTCGGGGGAGGTACGCCTTTGCTTTCACCGCAGGATAATGAAATCATGCAGGTGGACTGCAGGATAATGAAGTATGACTATCCTCAACTTTGGAGCAAGCTAGAATCACAGAAAAGATTAGAAACAAAATTCTAATGATGAATCACATTTCCAAACCACACATGGTTTCTATACACTTTGATGTCAAGATGACATTTGAGGAGGAATATTGTGAATTGTGGAAACCTGTTGTGGTATACAGATGGCTCCAAGACAAAGACAAGCATTGGTGCTGGGATGTACTGCCTGAGACCAAGGGCTGTTGCCCTGGTTCAGTGTGCAAGAGTATTCCAGGCTGAAGTAATGGCCATTAATGACCGTGTTTGGGAGGAATTGAAACGGACCTTCAAGAAGGCTCGTATTCATACTTATACCGATAGTAAGGCAGCAATCAGAGCACTTGTGGGTCCTAAAATTGGTCCAAGTTGGTCTGGGAGTGTCGGAAGAACATCAGTGCTCTATCTTTGGGAAACCGAGTTAATAGTCACTGGATTCTGGGGCATAAGGGGGTTGAGGGTAATGAGGAGGCAGACTGACTGGCTGAACTGAGATCTGCATCGGACTGAAACCGAGATCTTAGTTTATCGAACCCAAGCTGGCTTTAGGGATATCTCTATCGTTGGCCGGATCTGCTATCAATAGGTGGATTATCAAGCAACACCAGGCAATGTGGGATAATTCGTGGGTATTCCCATAGCACGAGCCTCTTGGTTAAGTTTCCTTATGGTGGAGTTAGGGGGGCAACAGACATGTTGGGCACAGCACAACTCAGGAAAATCATGGGGCTCATTACTAGGTACTGTTATTTTGATGCAACCTAAAATAAATAAAATAAAATCTTCTAAATAGCCTGCCGAACGCGGCACACACACCATCTAGCGTCGCGATAGGAAATTAAGTAAAGTAGGAGGGGAGGCCGGTGCGCAAATCAGCGAAACGAGTCCTCTCCAACAAAAGAGTATTGCGGCCGGTGTCCAAACAAAAGAGTATTGTAAATGAAGCAGAAAAAAGGAATAATTTTAAGAAAGCCGATCTTACATGGAATCACCGCTCCGCGGACCAATGATGGAGTTCGAGATGTAAACTGCACCAACCATACAGTGGCAAACTGGTACAAGTTGAAGATTGACTCGGAAGTTTCTATAAGCAACTGTGTTTAAAAAATAAAACTTTAGTTATATATATATACTTAATTACTTAGTTAAGAATAATGTATTGGTTAAGAATAAATCTCTAAGCTATTACACATCCCCTTACTAGAATGGATGCAAAATGCAATAGGTTAGTTTAGGCAAGACCAATCAGACATTACAAGTTTTGGAAGTATGAATGATTTTCTGAAGTTTAAGTATAGAAAATTAAGACTCAGTTATTTCTTGATTTCTAGGTAGTAAATCATGTAATACTTGAAATTTTAATCTATTTTCATATATATGTTCTATTGTATATATAAAATATTCTACACAATCATGTTGTAGACCAAAATAAATATTTCGAAATACCAGTTGAATCATAATTTGTAACAGTAATTTTATTTTAACACTAATATTTTAGTGGGTCAAGGCAAATACAAATCAAACAAAATAATCTAACGATAAACACTTATTTTAACTGAGACATAGAAAAGATTTCTAAGCAAACAATGAGAGAACTTTATTTAATATCTTTGTACTTAATATCTTAATTGGCAAATAGAACAAACACTTTACCTTAATCTATTTTGCAAAATTTTATATAGAATTATTTATCTTAATAATGTAGACAAATACTCCCAAATATCTGATAACAATTTAGAACCCAATTTGTAACAGTTTTTTCCTATAAATCTACATATAAATATTAAAATAATCAGTGTGATTTTGTTAATAATCAATCACAGTAAGTACTCAATAGGCTATGTTATAAATAATGTTAAACATTTCTCAGATGTGGTTTTAAATAACTGTTATTATTTCAGTTAATTAAATATATGTTTATTGGTAAGTAAAATTAATTTTTTTTTCACGTACATACTGAAATTTAATTTCTTATACATTAATTTTAATGGTAATGTTATTTATTTCTAGCAATTAAAGTTACAGTTTTATTTTCAGTGGAAACAACACTTTCAATGTCCTGTCTACAACAAAAAACTAGTTTTTGTAAAACTTTTAAAATTGTTCTTGAATAATAAATCGTTTTATGTTCAAACCTTTTTTTAACATAGAATATATTATTATTATCATCATCATTAATCATTTACTAGTACTGTTATGAATAAAAATACAGTGATATTCATATCAATATTATTTAAACATTCCATCAAGCTTGGAAAATGTTAAGTAGATAGTCAATTATACAAACTAAGTGGGACTGAGAATGGTTCGGGTAATCAAACATTACTTTTTAATTTGTGTTAACTAGGCTCTGTTACAGGCTCAATTAAGTGTAGATAAAATATCGTAAACGAATGAAACAGTACTTTATGTTATACAGTACAATATGTATATCTTTATTAAACACAATACTTGTAATAAAATTATTACAAATACAGTACTTTACTTGCAGAAAAACAGTTCAGTAAAGTATTAAGAGATACATTATGGGGAGTTAAAAAAAATAGTTGTACAACTAGTTCTTTTTTAAATTTAAATATCTTTTCTTGGCTGCCAAATCATGCATTCTTTTTACTACAAAAGTTGAGCAAAACAGCACTCCTCTATTATCTTGAACCACAACAGTGCTGTATCCAGGTCTGCAAAGGCCTCTTCATGACTTGGATTTTTTTACCACTTTCATTGATTTCTTCATCTTCACTAGTCTCCATAAGACTGATGACAACAGATGGCCTATCATTGACTCATGCTTCCGACTGTTGCTAAGATTGATTTTTTTCTGTATATATTTACCCACTAAAATCCGTGTTCGGTTGATTGAAGTTTCAGCTAGTTGATGTTCAGTAAAGCGACTCTACTCTACTCTAAAATCTAGTTTACATCTGTTCCTAGAGAAATCATTTAAGTGGTAATTTGACAAAATCACTACATCTTCAAAGGTAGTTTTGTATGAAGGCAGAACAGAGTAATGTTTCTTCTAGGAGCAGATCTATTTAGTGTATTTACACCATATTTTAATGTAATACAATACATAAACAATTAACAAAATGTTCCTTCATGTACAGAAAAATGGCAGTTAAAATCTGATAAAATCAAACTTCAGGTCAAAAGGTATGACAATACCATATGAAGGTTTTGGAGAAATATTAGGCCAATATGTCAATATGTTATATACAAACAGTTCTAACAAACAAAGGCACTGAGTTTCAATTTACACTAATTGATATATCTAAACATATCTGTCACAATATAATTTCAACCAAACTGTAAATAAAGATGGAATGGTCCTCAACTGAAGTGCCGAGTTTTATTAGTTTTTTGTTATGATAAACCAATTTTTTACGTTTCTGAAACCAACACTACAATTGATCAGATATTTATAATATTAATATTATATAGTTAAAAATGTCTTAAATTTATTGTATTAGTATCTTGTAAAGGCAATAGCGCTATACATTTATTAATAATGACAGAAATTACGTTTATAATTAATGATTTTACTTTTATGATTTATTTATTTTGGACCTCATCACAAAATTGCAAAGTCTGTTAAAATTGAAACACCTAAGCAAAAAAATACTTAACGACTCCAAAAAATATGCAATAAACATCTATACCTCTAAAAATATATAATAAACATATATAACTCCAAGAAATAATATAATAGGTATACAAATACTGTAAACAAAATATAAAAAAGATGTTATTTAAAATACAGTATTGTTATTAAAACTGCTGTTATTCAAAATACTGACATTGAACACTACTAACTATTATCTTTCATTGCTTATAGAACTTTTGCTTTAATTAAGAAAAAAGTATTTTTTTAGGTCAAATTCGAGATCTAAGTAAAATAAACCTTCAATCATCTTCTACTTCTTACCAGGTTTAAAAATAATGTTTTTAAATTTAACCTTATTGAATCTATACATAAATAGGTTACTGTGAAATAATTTTTGACTAAAAACAATCTTTTAATTTCTATTACTTTATTTTGAATCGTTTCTTATATGAATAATAGACCTACTTTATAAGTTGTTAAGTGTTTATGTATAATTTATTTTCCAGAAAAAATGAATTTCTTCCTATTGTTTTTCGTTTTGGCAGTTACGTTTGTCCGATCATATGAAAGAACGAGTCATAAAATTGCAATCGAAATAAATAGGTTGCAGAACACATGGAAGGTAATAAAAACGCTACAGTTGTTTTTTGGTAAAATGTTATTGTAAATATGTTAATGGTAGTCTAGTTTATTAAGTGGAACATGGTACAAGTACACCTGCAATAACTATCAAAGACTTTTAATTTAACCAGTAAGTTTTGGGCAATCATTGTGTTAAAAAAAATCTAATTTTTCCAATGCTTTCTTCACTTTTAATCCGATATATTTCGAAAACTTGTGTGTGTGTATATATCGATAATTTGATTATTTAATCTGTATATATAGATTGATAATCTGATATTTAAGCATCCGTTTTAGAATGCTTAGAAATTTATAAAAAGTAATTACCAAATTATTAATTAAATTACTAAATTCACTCCTTGTTACACAGCTTATATAAGATCTGTATATTAAGGTCAGTTTTAAAATTAAATTCCGAGGCACTTCCTTGTGTTAGTTTTTCTTGAAACTTTGCATTTATGCTTAATCTAGAGCAAAATAATATGCTTTAAAGATTGTTCAATTAATTGCTTCATTAATAAATAATAATTTTTACATGGAAAGAATGTAAGCTTAGACAACAGATGAAGCTATTTAAGAATAGGTGAGACACCTCATTTAAATTAACAGATTGTTAATAAGTAAAATTAAAGTGCAATTCAATAATTTGACATATTATATAAGAATATTTTATTAGTTTGGTACAGTTAACATATATAACAATGTATAAAAACTTGGGAGAAAGTTCCCTCAGAAGAGATTATAAAAGTGATTGCAAAAGCCTCTTGCAGTCATTATACATAGTGATTCAAAACTACTTCGTAAACTCTCTGAAGCTGATTCTATACTTAAGAATAAGAAAAAAAAGTTCATATAAAAATATGTGTGAAACTGCATCATTTTCCCATTAACCACCATTTTTTTTTTTTTTTTGTGTTTAACATTTGACTATTGTGCACACTTGGGCTAATGCAGACGATGGGATGATTTATTGCATATGAAAATGCCAAGCCCTGGCCGGGAATCAAACCCAGGTCCTCGGGGTGAAAGCCCAGTACGCTATCAACTAGGCCACCGATTTTGCTGCCTAGTTGATAGCGTACTAGGCTTTCACCCCGAAGACCCGGGTTCGATTCCCGGCCAGGGCTTGGCATTTTCATAACTTGTATATTTTGCTTTTTAAGAAAAGTATTTTATATCCCTAGAATAGTCGATAAATAAAATTCAAAGCAGTGCTGGAACTGATAAAGGACTACTTGGAGAAAAATTAACCAACATAATATATTGACCCATTTTGAAGGGGCAGATTTTTTTAACATTTTTAACCAAAATAAATTAATAACAGTAAATTTTAGCAGCAAATGTCAAGATATCTGTATTGTTGCACTAATTTCTTATCGTATGGCGTGAGTTTCAAAACTATGGCGGAAGTAAAACAGCAAAGCTGCTTTTAACCTCCACAATTTTAAAACAGGTTATTGTACGAAGTTGGTTATTTTTTTCCAGTAGGCCTGATAAATCGGGTAAAAAAGCATGCTGGTTTCAATTTTATTAAACTGTTATAGAGGTATAAATTGTGGCTAGTGCAAAAATGAAGTTTTTTTTTATGTTTTATATTAACTTTTTTCGTATTTTTAAATATAGAATCAGATCACGAGAGGCTGTTGTATAGTTTTGAATCAACCTGTGTATTAGAAAAGCAATGGGGTTTTAAAATCATTTTTATCAACACTTGATCCTATTGAGGAACTATTAGTTTTCAGAGCTTTATAAAAGAGTTTTGTAACAAGAGTTTAATCTGCTCTTAAATAAAAATATTTCATTTTTAAATGTACATTAATGCTAATCACAATAAATCTCTTTAAAAAGTTTTTTTTTAAATAAAGCATTTATATTATGATTATGTTTTGTTTTGTCATATTTAATGAATTAACAAGTTTACGAAACGTTATTAATAATGACATTATTGATCCAAACTAACTTGTAAATATTACTAAATATAGTGAGTTCTTTGTCAACTTAGTTTAGTTTTAAAATGTTTAAAATTAAAATTTCCTGGCCAATGTGAAGAAAAATTACTTTCTTATTCAAACTCCAAACCGAACTTCAGAAGGTTCAATAATAATTTGTTTCTTTATAATGTACACTTTTCTAATAATAAAAACTATTACCTTCTGTGGTGCCTTGCCAGACTGTTCCGATGAAATGGCTCTGTATAGCTGTGAAACTGCAATAACAACACAATAGGAACTTAGTATTTCTTTTTTTCAGGCTGAACCAAACCATTTGACTCAAAAGAGTGTTAAAAGCTTAAAGAAAATGTTGGGTGCTAGGCTTGACAAGATACATTTACTTCCAGTCAAAGCTGAGAAAAGAATGCTTTACTGGGATATACCTGACTCATTCGATGCCAGGGAAGAATGGCCTGAATGTACAACGATTGGTTCAGTTAAAGATCAGTCTGATTGTGGATCTTGTTGGGTGAGTATTTATAGCGCTTAGAATATAATTGTATACTATACAGCCTGATTTCTTCTTAAAAGTCAGAGATAAATAAGTTTAGATCCTTTTTATCTCCTTCTTCTTTTCTGCTAGGATTATTGTCACTATGTTCAGTATAATGATCTGCCTTCCCTAGCTTCATCAATTCTACTTTCGTTGACGCGTTTCGGAGAACCTCCATAGATATAGATATAGTTTTAGCTTTAAATATTTTTAAAGTTTCTTTCAGTAGTTGTACCTCGACTTACATTAACCCGTACTTATGTTCTTTTTGACTTACTTCATTCATTTATACTTACTAAATCAAAGTTGTTCTTGTGATGTTGATAAACGAAAGGAAGTCTATTTCCACTACTACAAAAAACAAGACTGTTTATAATCAGAAAAATAAACAATAGGCCAGTTTCCATAGATTTTCCTGTTGTTTGTATGTGCTTAGTCTACATACTATGAATTTCCATCAAGTGTGCTTGCTTTGTTGGTTTCACTAGTACAGTTTAACTTACTTTATTACTGCATAATATTTTTTGTGTCCTACTTGTTTATTATGTATTTTCAAATTTATTTATTCGTAATGGTTAGTATAGAGTAATATATAATTCAGTAATTAAATCTTTTTTCATAAATTTTAATTTTGTTTTATTTTTTGTTAAGTGTTTATATAATTTCTATGTAATACTAGATGTGGCAAAGAAATAACTGTAATGGTTCCAAAATAACAGTTTTTTTAAATCACAAGTTACATTATCCCCTCCATATACTCACAAAGTTTATCCCCATCCATATACTCTCCTTGCTGACCTTTACAGTGCTCAATATGAATTTTCCATTGTTCAAAGCAGTGTTGGATCTGCTTCTGTTATATTGTTGAGAGCCTCCGTAGCTTTGGCTTATTGCCAATTATTTCACACTGTGAAATCCTGTGTCCCTTAAGCTCTAATTTTACCTTAGGAAATAAAAAAAGTCACAGGGGGCCAGATTGGGTGAGTGTGATGAACAGTCCAACATGGTGATGTTGTATTTCGCAAAGAACGTTTTTACAAACAAGGCGGAATGGGCAGGCACATTGTCATAGTTAAGCATCCAGAATTGTTCTTCCACAAATTAGATCTTCATCTTTTCATTTGTTCACAAAGAGTTGTCAGAAACTCAATCTAATAATGTTGATTGACTACCTAACTTTCGGGAACTACTTGAATGTAGACAATTTCATGTTTGTCAAAAAAGTAGTCATCAAAGACTTGAACTTTAATTTGCTCATTTTTGTCTTATTTTGCCATGGTGAGATGGGCTCTTCTAATGGATTGGTTGAGTTTTGTTTCAGGATTATAGATAAAAAACCTCGATTCATCTGCATTTGCCCAAGTGTACACAATAGTCAGACATTAAACAAAAAAGAAAAACACATAAGCACTCACTCTGCCTAACAATTCTGAATCACTATCAGTGCAAAAGTCAGCACAAATATTCAGAAGTTTTAGTTTAGAGAAGTTTTGGTACCATTTTTGCGCAAACTTTCTGCATGTTCAATGATTCATACAAGACCTGACTCACTTTCTTTGTTAATTCCTGAGATATCCGCAAGATTGACATTTGGACAATGATTTCGTTGGTCATTTTACCAATTTTCTGGATGTTGTCATCCATTTTTTGATGTTGGAATCATCCAGGACGCAGATCATCTTCAGTCAGTTCTTGTCCCTCATTAAACCTTTTAAACCACTCAAAAACTTGTACGCACAATAAGCATTCACTTCTGCACATTCCATACTATTTAACATAGCGTGAGTTTCTGTAACAGTTTTTCCCAGTTTCACTGTATTTACTATTATTTTTAATGGTTTCAAATATTTTTATAGAAATTGAATAAAATCAAAGTCAAATAATATAAAATTTATAATAATATTTATAAATATTTATTTATATTTATATATAAATATTTATAAATATTTATAAATATAAATATTTATAATATTTATAAATATTTATAATATTTATAAAGTCAAATAATATAAACTGCTGATTGCCTTAAAAAATGTTGATTTCAAGAATTAAAATGTATGATTTACATGATTTGATTTAGAGATATAGGTCTAAAATTGCATCATTCCTCCCATTAGTTTCTTACCTAAATCTTTAAACATGAATAGTAAGATCAAAAAATTGATTTTAGTATTTTAGGAACATAGCACCAAAAGCAAAATTGTTCACAGTTGCTTAAAGTATTTCAAATGTGATGTTCTGGATCATTTTTAGTGAATAGATAACTGTAGATTTGCAAAAAAAATTCTGTAAGACAAGAAATATGAATTGACTATCAAGAGGGACTGTTGAAGAAATTTGCCTGGAATCAGCAAGTGTATCAATCATGTTCTCTATATGTAACAATGATAACCTCGATAGGCTATTGCAGATAATAATAATAATATAATTACTATTATATTATTACTATAATTACTATATTATTATACTATATTATTACCATAATATAATTACTATAATATGTGTACATCCTCAACACCTCATAATACAATACAAATAAGCAGACAAAGGTAGACAGTTCTGGTCTTGTATAATTCCAGGCCGTAGCCGCAGCTTCGTGTATGTCAGACCGCCTGTGCATAGTATCAAGTGGAAGTATAAATATAAATATATCTGCAGAACAAATGCTAAGCTGCTGTTCCTACTGTGGAGATGGTTGCCATGGAGGTTATCCTGAAAAAGCATGGATGTATGCTTATCGCACAGGTGTAGTTTCTGGAGGTGACTATGGCTCAAATGAAGTAAGTACTTAAAAAAGATTCACAGTTGTCGCGTCAGGCTTATTTAGAAATGTTAAAAGGTAAGACAAAATTTAACGTATTCCCAATGAAATATGCTTACATTTTCTTGAGCCATTCATTATAGGAACATATCTTTACATGAATTTTTTTTTAAATAAATAGAAATTTTAGGCAAAAAATATATTCTTGTACTTTTCAATGTAAGTGATTGTAAATTTGAAGATTATTAATTTTTTATTACGTTTTCCAATTTCTATTTGCCATAGCAGTTTATATATAGCACTTTAATGCTGTACTATTTCTAGACTGAAAAATCTTAATTAGTTCTATTCTGAATCTGCTGCTATCAGCGTAACATTTTGTAAAGGGTAGCTTCATCTCAAATATGCTCTGTTTAGGTTGTGTTATATCCAACCATCCACATTCAAGTTGGTTTTGTTAGCTAAGACATCAAAAGTTAATGGTCGCGCATAAAATTGATAAAATTAAAATTTTGCTGTTTAAATCATCCAACTAACCAAATATAATAATTTTGTTCCAAGTTGAAATTGTAATTAGTATTCTGTCTGTTATTAAGGGCTGCCAACCTTACGCAATATCACCATGCAGTGTCAGCGACGATGATGGTCTACCATCTTGTGTTGATGAAGTTGACACACCAACTTGCTATAAAAGCTCATGTACAAATGTTTTCTACGGTAAAACATTTAACAGTGATATTCACAAATGTGAGTTTTTATTTTTATTTAATTTTACGCAAAAAACATTACTTTCAATTGTAAAATTGCTGGGTAAAATTGAAAATTTTATAAAAATTACTAGCTTAATGATTGCGTATTTTTGTTAAAATAAATCGTGAAAAATCACTACTTTCTCACATTCACCAATTAATTATTTTACCAAAAAAAAAATCAGCGAAATGGGTTTATCAGATTATGTTTAAATGTTTGTTAGTAAATTTGAAAATAAAAACATTTACTGTTCTAGAGTAAATAAAAAACCAACAGGAGTAACGATTTATTGTAGACTTTTTTTTAAATCTCTTCATTTTTTTACTTATGGAATACATTTATGAAAAAATTTAATCAGAATCATTTTAACCGTTTTGTAAAACAGTAGATTTGCATTCATTTTTATCAGTTTTTTTAATGCAAAAAGAGGTTTGGAAACAAAAAATATTTAATTCTAAAAATTTCTCAAAGATCTACATCTACTTGCCAAATTTCATCAAAGTTATTGAGTCTCCAGCCTAATGTCAAACTTATTTATTAAGATCATATGGTTTCTTACAGTCAAAGGTCCATATAGAGTAGCTCCAAGAGTAGAGGCTATTCAAGCTGAGATCTTGGAAAGGGGTCCAGTAGAAGCAGGTATTGCAGTCTATATGGATTTTAACTTTTACAAAAGTGGTAAGTGCATGAAGATTCTCTTACCAAGCTGGATAAAATTTTATCCCCAAAGATGTTTGTTAATTTTTGTTTCTATAAATTATATTCTCAAAATACCAATATAAAAAAAGGATTAGAACAAAGGGTATCCAATACGTTTGCAAAATCATTGTGTAGATCTAGTCATAATGGAAACATTATTGAAATATATCTTTAGTAACTTGAAGTACTTAAATCAAAAATGTAAGACACAATATCTATATGCAGTAACATTTGTTCCTTAGTAGTGAAAAAACAGTCAAGGATATTTTAAAATGCTAATTTTTACATTGATAACTTTAGAAGACTTTTATTTAAATGAATAAGCAAATTTCAGTAGCTGTTGTATGAATCTGTCATTAATTTCAGTGGTTTGTACCTTTCATATGTCCTTTGTGGTATTGTGTCCTTTGCAAATGTATTATTTTTAAATAATAAGCACAAAAGATATGGCAACTAACCAAAATACGATTTATTATCTTCAGAATGCTGATTGTTTGATTCGATGTAGGCTGACCACAAATATATATATGAATAAAATATATAAAATATATAAAATATTTTTACACACACACACACACACACACACACACACACACACACACACACACACACACACACACACACACACACACACACACACACACACACACACACACACACAGAGAGAGAGAGAGAGAGAGAGAGAGAGAGAGAGAGAGAGAGAGAGAGATTTGGTATATATTCATTTTTGGTGCAGTTCTTCCTAATATCTATAATTTAAATCCTTTAAATTGACCTAAATATGTATTATTTATTGTTTTGTATATATATATATATATATATATATATATATATATATATATATATATATTTGCTTGAAACACTGTACAGGAGTGCTCATTAAGTTAATAGTAATTCTGAATCCCCCCCCAGGACAAAAATGTTTATAACTATACTTGCACTTAAATTATACTTAATTAATACGTTGTTTAAGGTAGAAGGCGTATTACCCCTTAAACAGGGGTTTAACAGGAGCCCTCTGTTATACTCCTAGTAGAGGGCTTCTATAGGATTTAATGAAAGCTGCATATATGTAAATTACTTATCCAAATTCATTTCCATCTCTAACCTCTTGGAAGAAATGAGAACCTAAACCCATTATCCCATCCACTTACAGTCCGTCTCTTTACCTAACCACATTCCAAGTGAAGGCAGAATAACTCATATACCAAAGGCTCATATATGAGAATGCAGACTTTGGATTCCAGGTGACCTCCAGTTAATCTATTTGTGACCTCCTTATCTATTTGTTTATGGCTTGGGATGGTTGGTTGTTCATTTCTCCACCTTAAAAAGCAATACTACTCGTACATATGGAATTGAATATTTAACTTGCTAATTTATGCAGATTTTAACACTTGTTACAATGACGATATAAAATTTCAATTAAGTTGTAAGGTAAAAGGTAGTTTTAAGATTTTGAATGATAACCGTTTTGAAACAGATTTTGCTCTGTAATGAATTTTTCCAACTTTTACCAAAACTTATTCTTCTGTCAAGTTTGAATCAAATTGAACCAAAATTTTATAATTTTGGTTATAGCGGTTATAGTTTTTGTTAAGCGTAGTGCTTAAAAATGTATACATATAATATAAATAGAAATTTTAACAACCCTTTATATCATGTTCTAGATGTCAGAATAAGTGCATATTTCAAGGTTTTGTATTTGTATTTTAACATGATAGCTGCTTCAATAGTTCATTTTTTAGTGAACATTTACAAATACAGTATAGTCTCTTAACAGTTATTCTCGGAACCTTTGGGGTGACAGATGACAGAATGGACGTATAAAAGAAATATACCACTTGTAGTTTCGGTGATTTATACAAAAATAATACTCTGTTTGTAGCACATGTTTAGTTATTTTTTTTTGAAAAATATGTATAATGCAAATTGTATACACAGGTCTTTAATACAGTAAATTATCCGTACTTAACCCTTTGACAAGTACAGTGGTACCTTGATATACGAGTGCCCTAATATACGAGTGTTTTGAGATACGAGCCGCCAAGCGAGCGATATTTTGCTTTGAGATTTGAGCAAGATTTGAGATACAAGGAATCGCATACTACACCGCTGCACATGAACCCAACATTCGGGGCGCATGTTGGTGTTGTGTGCAGCATCTAACAGTTTCTCCCACCTCAGACTAGATCTCAGTCTGTGTGCGCATATTCTGGAAGGACCACTTTAACATCGTGATATGCCTAAGAATTATTGATCAGGCCTGGCTGGGTGTTACAACGAGGACCTTAACCTCTGCATGGAAGAAGCTGTAGTCTAACACTGTAGCTGAAAGGGCCTTCGAAGGATTGAAACCCAAAGTGTCTGTGGTAGAGGAGATTGTTTCTTTAGGAAAATCTATGGGTCTGGAGGTGGATGCGAGAAATATGAACGAACTCATTGAGGAACAGTCTCAGGAGCTGACAACCGAGGAATTACGCGATCTACATGTGCAGCAGCATACGGTAGTTCAACGAAAAATTAGTTTTGAAGAGAAGCCAGAGATGGAGGAGGTTATCTCTATAAGAGATATAAAGGAGATCTTGGGAACGTGGGAAAACGTAGAGTTCGTGGATAAAAATCACCCCGAAAAAGTTGCAACTGGTCGTGCATCGGGGTTGTTCAACGAAACTTGCCTAACTCATTTCGCAACATCCACAATATCTGAAAGAGAGGAAGATACAAACCTCCTTGGACAGTTTTTATAAATGACCTACAGGTGAAAATGAGCAAAGCGTGTCGAAAAAAGTGAAGACCAGTGACGAAAATTAAGCGCTTCCGTAAGCACTTCACTTTTTCTTTTATTATGTTTCAATAGAATATGTATTTGTTATTTATAAATAAATGTTTCTTCTTGTAAATACATTTTTCTTATTCAAAAACACTTAACAAAAACAACTGAGGTGCTGTTTTGGGAGCTGGAACAGATTAAGGGCATTTCAATTAATTTCAATGTGGAAAATTTCTTTGAGATATGAGCAATTTGAGATACGAGCAATGTTACAGAATGAATTAAACTCGTATGTCGAGGTACCACTGTATTCACGTAACATGTGGACAGCATCACACGAGCCGCTTAGAGTACTCACATGACTATTACGTAATCGACTTATACGCTGACAATGGTATTATTGTAAATAGTGTGACAATGTTTATTTTTCAATATAAACATTCTTGTAAGCTTTCAGAATTTTTTGACACTATTTTAGTGTTCCTATCTCATTTCACTAGGTTATAGAATCGTTTGCTTTGGTAGCAATCAATGTCAGCTGCTATCACCTACACTATAAATAAGTCGTTTCTAGTTACATTGTTTTATTTTGTCTAGATGGCTACTTTTATTATTTACTATGGAAAACTGTTTAAAAATGTCAGATAACAGAATTAACCTGATGGTTAATAGAAACTGACATTTAAAAGATGACAGTTAATTGAAACTCAAATGTAATGTTAATTATTGTAACATATTTTATAGGAGTGTATCAACACACTTATGGTAGAGAAGTTGGAGGCCATGCTGTACGTATCATTGGTTGGGGGTCTCAAAATGGCATTGACTATTGGCTCTGTGCCAATTCATGGACAACCTCTTGGGGAGAGAATGGCTTTTTTAAAATAGCAAGAGGCACCAACGAGTGTGGCATTGAAGATTATGTAGTTGCAGGTCTGCCAAGACTGTAATCCCTACAGTCTTCTTAATGTTTTGATACAACCATAGTTTTAACATCTGATAGCTTAGTGCAAGTAATACATTTGAAAATAACCATAGAATTTATAATTTGATGTTTTATTTAACTTTTCTAATAGAGTATATTAACTAATTTCTCTAGCTCTTTGCTTCTTTGGTACATGTAGGATAATGAAAGTTTTGTAATCCTACCTTAAGTGTAAAAAATATCTAATGTTTTTTTAAAAAAATCAGTGATTTAAGGAATGTTTTTGGCTGCCTGAAAGATCATTTTGTTTGTTGATATTTGTATGAACGCACACATCTCCTTTTATAATTAACTGACTGTAATGAAGTTCATATTTTATTTGCAGTTCATGCTATTACTCATAATAATAAATTTGAGATAATCTGTTTTAAATTTTTTGGAAGGGAGGGAATACAAAAAAGCCATGAAAATTAATTTTTGCAATGAAATCAGAGTATTTAATAAATTTACTATCTGTAAAGAAATTCTGATATGGAAGTAAATATTCCAACTGAAATTGTTCAAGTGAAACTAACATTAAGTTATTGAAGCATTCCAGTAAAAGGATACCGAACACAAATTGTTAAAGTATCTTTACCGTGATCTTAAACTCAACACCACAGAAAATAAATCCAGAAGTATGCTGTAAAATGTGACTTACATATTACTTCTTGGTACTTGCAACCAGTGCTAAAGGATGCCATGTTGCATTTCAACATCAGCAGGGACGTGGTGAAGACAAGCTTCGATATAACAAGCAACTGCATCTGTACAATAACCAAAAAATGCATTCTGTTTTTGAAGCAGTCAATGATAAACATAGACTTGAAGGCTGTTTAAATTATGAATATTGTTATTAGTTTAAGAAATTAATTGTTATACAATTACTTTTTGACATGTTTTAAGAAATTTCAATTTTGTCCAATCTCAAATTGGACAGGATATATAAAAATAAAGAAAGTTTTAAAATTAAGTTGTTAAGACATTTCTATCATATTTTCAGTTCATTGAATAAATTGTATTTTGTCTGTTAATAACATATTTATGTAGACATTTTCAAACTATATTTCTGTTAAATAATTTACAATGTTAGTTAATGGTTTAACAACAGTGTACAAAAATATAATAAAAAATGTTGTTTAAATTAAGTAATTTTATATTGTAAATAAATAAATATAGAAAGATTCTTTTTAAAATGTTCAAAATAAATTGAGTCATGATCAATCAATGTACAAAATTGGTGTCAGTATAAAGTTATATTTTTCAAATGTTTAAAATAAAAACCATGTGCAATATATGAAATTTTATTCTATACTGTAGTGCAGTGGTTCCAAAACTATGGGCCACGACCCACTAGTGGCTTACAGAAGGAATTCGGCTAGGTCGTGGGAAGACAGATGGATTAAAACTTTTTAAGTATCTTCTCAAATGCAAATAAATAGAAAATTAAAAATATCTCAAGAACATATGTTTTATAATTCCACAAAAATTATTCACTGCCAACTATAAAATTACATACAAAACAGATATTTTCAAATTAAAGTGAACAGGGCGATAGGACAATGCAGGCCTTGGCTACTACTAGAACTATGACATGCATCCAACTTGACAATGAGTTTGAAAAATAAAATGAAACTAAAAAGTCTTCATATTTCGTGTATAATAATGACACTTCATCAGTAGAAAAGATAAAAATAATATAAAATAATTTTTTAATAAAATTATGTATAATTGCACAAATAAACTCACCAAATAAAATTTATAGTAAATTTGTCCAAAATTATACCTCCAAAAAGCAGCTGAGGACAAGGACATTTTGGATTTGCAAGTGAGAAAAAACTGCTTCCAAGCAATTGGCAAATTTATTTCATCTGTAATAGTGCTCCACCATCATAAGTTTCTTTTAAAGTTAAAAGTAATAAAAAAATGAAATTTTCGTCAAACAACAGTTCCAATAGAGAAGAGATATCAAATAGAGTGAATTTTAATTAAATATAAGCTTCCTTCCATTATCTATAAATCAACTTAAGGATTGGCTGAGATACATCCATATTTTTAATAAAAGTAAATTGCTCATTATTATTATTTTTTAAATCAAACTTAAGTAGTAGTCAATATTTCATCAGTTTTATATAAAATACAAACAACTAACCAATCTGAACTTAAATTTACCAAAAAACATACTTTACTTAGACTTTAATAATTTTAAGCAAATTTAAAAAATATGTTTTATTTTGATTTTCATTTAACAGATATTAATTTTAGTGAAATAAAACTGGAATAAGGTCCAATATAACCAACCCTCCATGAGAAAGATACTATTTAAATAATCAACCATATATGTAACTGTTAATTATAACTATAATTAGTTAATGATCTACCATTATACACACACACACACACACACACACACACACACACACACACACACACACACACACACACACACACACACACACAGGCTGAAAGTGATGCCGAAAAAGTTTGAGAACCTCTCTTCCGCTGCTGTAGTGGGAAAAAAAATGCAATACAAGGTACTACGTCTAGCAACAATTCCATTTAAATGATATCATATACAACCGCTAGATTCGCTGAAACTTGTCAAAGAGGTCATTGAGATTACAATCTCCTCGTTTTATATTATATCTGTCCATGATATAACCTGTTATTTTTTATCTATGACCATGACCGCTGCAAATAGTCAATTTTTCATATTTGCATTATGAATTGTCATATAATTTTTGTATGATATGCATGTTTGTTATTTATTATTATTATTATTATTATTATTTATTATTATTATATTTAGCCGCCTCGGTGGCCTAGTTGATAGCGTACTAGGCTTTCACCCCAAAGACCGGGTTCGATTCCAGGCCAGGGCATGGCATTTTCATACGCTATAAAAATCATCCCATCGTCTGCATTAGCCCAAGTGTGCACAATAGTCGGACGTTAAAAAAAAAGAAATTGTTTTTTTGTCTTAATTTTTTTGAAAAGTAGTTATTTGTACAAACTCACATTCATACATTATTATTATTATTAAAAGCCGAAAAGGATTTTGTAATTTATACTTCTAGGAACAGAACTACTAGTAAAATGTTTGGAAAACTTAATTTTATCTATTTGAATTATAATTTTTTCAAATACTGTATTAAATTATTTACTATCAATATATTGACGTCACTGTAAATGACAATTCTAAATAATTGTTTCAAATTAATTGTACTGATAAATATTTGAGCAAAAATACTTAAGTGTTTTTATACAAAAAATGTAATTAAATTGTAAATATTTTGCACACAATAAATGTTAGTGTCAGTTGTTTCTTAATATTCCTTTTTATGACGAAGCATTTATCTAGAGAAATTTTAAACAACTATATCTAGTAAGTATATACAACATTAATAATTAGTATTTTACAACACTATTTCCAAAATAATAGTATGAAATAAAAGATAATTCGTTAAAATAGTTATGTTAATTTTCTAAAAAAAGTATAAAAAGAGTGTTTTAAAATTAATTTATTAATTTTACAAAAAATTTAACTATATTCTTCAATTACAATTAATTAAAAAATATGTTTAAAATTAAAAATTATTTTACCTTACTTGCAGTACGTGAAATAATTTTATTAAATAAAATACTGCAAAGGTACGCGATGCAACACATTACAATGATAAATAATAATAATAATAATAATAAATAATGTATTTAGTAACTGTTATAGTAAACCGCTAGGTTTATGTAAACTCTTTTACATAACCGCTAGGTTGGTATTCCATTGTTTTCCAATCTTTTGTTGGTTATGTTGTAAAATTATTATTTATTTGAGGTTTTTTTAGGTAATATCAAGTGAAGTAATTGTCATTCAGAATTCGAATTGTTTATGTTAATAAATAAAAAAATATGTTTGGCAGTTATGCTGAATAACTTTTGCTTTAAACTGATACGTTTGTTCTAGTGATGGACAAAAGCGCTACTTTTGTTTAGCAGCTAATTCTGTTAATGTCAATTAGAATTAGCAGTTATAAATAACAGGTACAACTGCTAACTGCTAATTTTCTAGACTGCTAACAACGACCCTAGCAGTAAACGCAGCTTAAACAACATCGTCACATTACTTTATTCTTTATTTCTTGACAGCTGAGATATGCAAATACAGTGAGGGTGCAGTTGGTACGTTTTGTCCTACCATTTCTGCACTATTAATTTGCCTATAGGATTTGTGAATAAATCACTGATGATTATGAGAAATACAATGAACACGCTAAGATCAAAGATACAATTAATTGTGTTCGGTTTGTCTTTCAGGCACTGTCAAGTAATATGAAATATATTTTGTAGCACCCTTTTCTAAACCTAATAATAATAATAATAACCTACAACAATAATTTAAATTTTAAAAAATTAAATTAATTTTAATTTGATTGGGGTCATGTTCGATGTTTATAATTAATTAAAGTGTTATTTAAAAATATTATTGTATTTTAATACATGTAAGATATCTGCCTATCTTTTTTTTAGATTTCTCTTGTTTATTTATGTTCCTAATAAATAAAAATGTTCTTGTTAGGTATTATTTCAAGTATTTTATTATAGACTATCATAATGGTTTTGATAGTGTTTATTTTTGTTATAATCACATTATTGTCATAATATTTGTCATAATAATATTGTCATTTATTATATATTATATTATTGTAATTATAATTGTGTGAAAAATCGAAAAAGAAGTGTTTGAAGGACAAATAATTACTTGTTAATCTATAATTCTTATGTTTTAAAATATAATTTTAAGCTAAATATTTTTATAATGTTAAAAGTACAAATTCGACTTGTTATATTTATTATTTATAAAAAACACCCTCATTTAAATTTACAGTTAACAAAGGAAATTATGATAATGTTATGCAATCTGAATCTCAGGACAGTAGCCAACAACAATTAATGGAAAGAAACGCTGACTACGTTTCCTGTTTAGCAGTTACATTAGCAGCTTCAACGTTAAACAGGTTCAGCAGTTAGCAGTTGGCAGGTCGGGAACAGTTGAAACAGTGTGCCATGTCTCTGCTATTAAGCAGTTACATTAGCAGCTTCAACGTTTAAAAGGTTCAACAGTTGGCAGTAGACGTTAGCAGTTAGTAGGTCCGAAACAGTGTGCTATGACCCTGCTATTCAACAGTTAGATTAGCAGCTTCAACGTTTAACAGTTGGCAGTGAGGTTAGCAGCTGCAGTTACGTTAGCACTGCGTAGCAGGTCAGAAGCAGTGTGGTCTAACCCTGTTAACAGTTTGTTTATTATCTGTTATTTTTAAGTGTGATTAGCAGTCTGCTAATGCTAAAACCATTTAGCAGCTACAATAGTGATGGGCAAAAGCGCTATTTTTGTTTAGCAGCTAATTCTGTTATTGCTAATTAGAAATAGCAGTTAAAAATAACAGTTACAACTGCTAATTTTCTAGACTGCTAAAAACGACCTTAGCAGGAAAACGCAGCTTAAGTAGTATTGTCACATTACTTTATTCTTTATTCCTTATCTTGGCAGCTGAGATAAGCAAATACAGTGAGGATGCAGTTGGCACGTTTTAATAGTTTTAATAGCACCCTTTTCTAAACCTATGATACAATAATAATTTAAATTAAAAAAAAATAAATTAAATTAATTTTAATTTGATTAGGGTCATGTTCGATGTTTGTAATTAATTAAAATGCTATTTAAAAAATATTATTGTATTTTCATACATGCAGGCTATCTATGGAGGCCTATCTTTTTTTTAGATTTCAGTTATTTATTTATGTTCCTAATAAATTAAAATGTTCTTGTTAGGTATTATTTCAAGAGTTTTATTATAGACTATCATAATGGTTCTGATAATGTTTATTTTTGTTATAATCACATTATTTAAAATAATATTGTCATTTATTATATACTATATATAATTGTGTGAAAAATCGAAAAATAAGTGTTTGAAGGACAAATAATTACTTGTTAATCTATAATTCTTATGTTTTAAAATATAATTTTAAGCTAAATATTTTTATAATGTTAAAAGTACAAGTTCGACTTGTGTTACATTTATTATTTATAAAAAAACACCCTCATTTAAATTTACAGTTAACAAAGAAAAATATGATACTACTATGCAATCTGAATCTCAGGACAGTAGCCAACAACAATTAATGGAAAGAAACACTGATAATGTTTCCTGTTTAGCAGTTATATTAGCAGCTTCAACGTTAAACAGGTTAGCAGTTGGCAGGTCGGTAATAGTCGAAACAGTGTGCCATGACTCTGCTATTAAACAGTTACATTAGCAGCTTCAACGTTTAACAGGTTCAACAGTTGGCAGTAGACGTTAGCAGTTAGCAGGTCCGAAACAGTTGTTATGTCCCTGCTATTCAACAGTTAGATTAGCAGCTTCAACGTTAAACAGGTTCAACAGTTAGCAGTATACGTTAGCAGCTGCAGTAACGTTAGCAGTTAGTACCGTAGCAGGTCGGAAGCAGTGTGCTCTAACCCTGTTAACAGTTTGTTTATTATCTGTTATTTCTAAGTATGATTAGCAGTCTGCTAATGCTAAAACCATTTAGCAGCTACAAAAATAACAGATTGTTAAATAAAAACCCGTCACTAGTTTGTTCAGGTTAATTACAGTTCTGTGAATTTATTGTGTACCTATCCAACAAGGGAAGAAATTGAATTAATTGAGGTAAATAAATAAACCACAACATGAATTAGTATTTTGGTTTTGCATGATAGTCTTTGCAGGGTATTCATTTGCTGTCAGATTTTTTTGGTTTTAGTGCCATTTAGCATTCTAACCTATAAATTCCTAATATAATATTTTTCATCTTATCTTTTTTTAGGGACTCTTCCTACTCCATTAGCACAAATGAAGACCAAGAAACACAGTAGTCATTTTGTGACATGTGCAACTGTGGTATCTGATAATAGGAGATAGAACAAAAAAGTACCTAATTTGACCAAAGAAATACAGTAACTTTTTGAAGATCAAGGTAAAGGATTTAATGAAATCAACATTAGAATTATATCCCAAGATTGTTTTTGACCCATAAATCTTAATTTCTGGTTATCATTTTTTTTTTTTACTTTGATATGTAACCACTTTAAATATAAATACAACGATCCTCAGTTGTAAGATATATTATTATGGCTCTACAGTTGAATTAGCAAAGACACTGCTTAGTCTGCTATGTCTGAACTGTGCACTTCAAGGTTATAGGTTTGAGCACTGCAGTAAGATTTACTTTTTCTGTTAATGCTATCCCTTACTATATGTCTAATGTATAAAGTAGGGCCTATTGACGTTAAGCAAAATGAAAGTAGGCTAGCACATATTTTTGAAGATAAAAATAATCCATTTATATTTTATATTTGTTATAATTTATTTATTCGATATATATTTATTTATTTATTATAAGGGTAAACAGTATATATCGGAGTATGTAAAGGATAAAATAGAATAGCCTATATGTGGGTTAATACTATTATACTGTAAAAAAAGTTGAAATGTCTTACTGAACTTTGTTAATAAATAACGAGAGAGAGAGGTTTTGAAGATGACTATATAAATCAGTATTTTGTTTTGTAATAATAGGTTTCTTTATATAAGATAAAATTATTGTATGCCTACTTTAACCTGGAAAATGAAGTGTATTTGTTTCATTTCCAGTTAAAATTATAGTAATTGTATAGTAGACTCATGGTAATATGGCCTATTTTGGTGGTCGCCTGAATTAGATTTTAGGAAAGCTAGGTAACACTGATGTTCATTAAGATAATGTAGACAAATTTATCTGTGTCTCTTGTCAGATACGTTTCATTAATAATTTCTTATTTAGGCCTGTTGTATTTATGAGTGTTATGAAAATGAAATAGTCTTGAGTCTATAATATATAGAGCTCCCACCCCGTGTTAAAATCAGGATGCCAGAATGAATAGTAAGTTGCACATAGTACTAAAAACTAACATCAGATCACTCTGAACTTGTTTGTCTACTGCTGTCCCTCTCTCTCCCCCTGTTACTTGTAGCAATATGTAATCTTTTTTTTTATTTTCTGTAATCATAATAAACCAAGAAACAAATGATAACAGTAGTCTAATTCTTATTAAGTAAAGTTGTACTTGTGCTTTTAATAGTGTTATATTCATCACACACACACACACACACACACACAATAATTGCAGGGGCGTGAATATGTTTATACATGATTGAGGTGTCTAATTTTTGTAATTAGTTATTCATATATTAACAAATAACTTTATTGTATTGTCAAAATCTAGCGGAAGTCAGGTGTGTGTGTATACATATATATATATATATTATTATTATTTGCGCATAGACCCTGTTGGATCACGCAAAGCACTCCGACTCATGTCTTGTTCCTTCTAATCCTCCACACCTCCCTCATCCTGTCCCCATGGATCCTCTTCCGCTCCTCCGTCTTATATATATATATTCAATCCATTTTTAAGAAAAAAATTAAATATATTTTTTTCAGAAAAACTAAGAATTGAATTGAATTTTATTGCACAGGGTGTTAAATAATGCCTTGATAAAAAGAAGTATATAAGGTTTGTTCATGCAGCATTATTATTTATTTCATAATTTAAAATTTTGAATGTCTTATTCATTTGGTACATTGTAGAGTTATATTACCTACAGACATCTTTGTTTTTGTAATATCTTTAAAATTGGCATAAAGTCATCTGTCAGGGATTGCTGTTAATTTAGTTCCTCAAAGCACAGGCAAAAAAAAGTAAAAAATATAAATAATTTGCTACAGTTTAAAAATACAAATAATTGCAACAGAACTATACGAGGTTTGTCCAATAAATACGCGAACTGGTCGAATATGGTAGCCATTACGGAGAGTTAAGCCACGGCCACTGGCCTCACGTGTTGTCTGGGACCCAATGAGCCGTCAGTGCTTGGCAGAACGTTACGCCAGCGGATCTTGCGCAGTAGAGTTATTTTTAGTTTTGCATTATTTTTTTGTTCGTCGATATGGAAATTGACCAATTCACTGAACAACGAATTAATATCAAGTTTTTGGTAAAGCTTGGTAAAAATTACCAAGAAATTGCTGAAATGTTGAGAGTTCTTTATGGTGATAATGCTATGAAGAAAAGCGCTTTCAAGTGGATTAAGCGCTTTAAAGAAGGTCGAGAAGACGCCACGGATGATGCAAGAATTGGACGACCTTCAACCTCTTGTGTGCATGAAAACATTGATCGTGTGCGGCGTCTTGTCCTTACTGATCGCCGAAAAACTGTCCGAATGATAGCTGAAGAACTAAATTTAGGAAAATCAACAGTGCACACAATCTTAACCGAGCATTTGGGCTTAAGAAAGGTTTGTGCGAAAATCGTGCCAAAACTGCTGACTCCGCATCAAAAGTTGAGAAGAGTCGAATGTGTTACTGACTGGAAAAATTCCATGGAAAATGATGTTGGATTCTTAAATAGGTTATCACTGGTGATGAATCGTGGTTTTCGAGTATGACCCCGAATCGAAATCGCAAAGCATGGAGTGGAAAGCAACAGGTGAAGCTCGAACAAAAAAATCAAGGAAAAGCCGATCAAAAATCAAAGTCATGCTCCTGGTTTTCTTTGATATCAAAGGTGTTGTTCATCATGAATTCCTTCCTGAGGAAAAACGGTAAATTCTGAGTTCTACCTTAACGTTCTCAAGCGTTTGAGAGATCGAGTGTGTCGGGTGTGCGACCACATTTGACTCAAAGCGATGGATGGATTCTTCATCAAGACAATGCACCCGCACATTCGGCTTTGATTGTTCGCCAGTTTCTGGCTAAAAGTTCAATCACTATCCTTGATCATCCCCTTATTCACGGACCTCGCCCCTGCGACTTTTTCTATTCCCTAAATGCAAAAATGTGATGAGGGGACAGCATTGGGAAGATGTGGACACAATAAAACAAGAAGCAGACGAGGAGACTGAAAAGCCTGACTTCCGAGGACTTCCAAGGGTGCTTTGAAGAGTGGAAAAGAAGATGGGATAAGTGCTTAGCAGTGAATGGAGAGTATTTTGAAGGGGACAAAATCAATGTAGAGGAAATTTTGTAAAATAAACTTTTTATGACCTCAGTTCGCGTATTTATTGGACAAACCTATATATTCCATCATAATGTTTTATTTATCATTGTTTTCAGAAGTAGGGCCTTAACAAGAATGGTGTTACTAGAATATATAAACTCAAATAAATCATCTAATATTCAATGGGTAATCCAAGAAGCAATGAAAATCGGAAATTTAAAAACTCTAGAAGAGGCAATGACCGCAAGAAACAGTGGTTGTGACTTAACCGATATAGTTATATTGGTAAGTTATAAATATTTTATTTTATAAAAACCACTTGTTTTTATATATTTTTTAAGCATGTATTTTGTAGTAAATTCTGTTTTTGAGAACATAATCTAAATAGACATAATGAAGGCATTTATCTCTTGTGAAATTCTTTTTTTTTATTTCAGGGCAAAGTAAGAGAGCTAATTCCTTTAATAAAAGGTGACTGTCGACAACAAATTCAGAGTAAAAGAGTTATGATACTAAAAGAAGGTACTGAATATATAGTATAGGCTATATATAATTTGTAATCTTTAATGTTAGTTACACTTTTTAATTAGGATACATTTGCAGGTCAATGCTGACGGCACTTGTTAGTATGCCTGTTGCTCGATATAGCAGCTGTTATTGAAATTATAATTTTATAATGATAACAAATAATAATAACTTTATATTATGCAACACCTGACAATAATATTGAGACCATTGTGTTAAACATTCTTATACAATCTTATTTTTTTATGTAATCCTGTAGGTGGTTTACAGATATTGCAGGCCTTGATGTCTGTAGAAGAATTATAAATAAATCTGTTATCTTAGTTTCCCTACCTTCTGGAAAGATTTTTTACCGATTTCTACCAGAAATATAATAGTAATGCACTTATTTATATGACTGAAGATATACATTATGCTATGAATCACAAGATGGAACAATATTGGTTTTGTTAATTTTTTTAAATCACTTTACCCTCATTATTTCTAGTTGAATTGATTGAACTAGGATTTGTAGATAGTGTTATTTTGTGGTTTGAGTCCTATCTGAGCAGAAGGTAGACAGAAGGTATCTATGATAAAACATCTTCCTGGATATCCATTTGCAAAGGTGTTCATCAAGGATCTCTTCTCAGACCTTTATTATTTACTCCATATATAAATAAAAATAAAAATTATGTATCTCAACATTCTTCATAACTCAAAATACCATCTGTGCATGGATAACTTTCAGATATATATTTTTTTAAAATATCAAATAAATTGTAATGTCTGTTAAATCTAAGCACTGACCTAGAGAGACAGATTAACATTAAATTGTAATAAAATCAAAGCTATTTGTGTCACTACACATATTTGATTTAACAAATGAACCTTAACTTGTTATAAATGAAATGGAATTCCATTCTGCAATAAGGTAAACATCCTAGAATTAATTATTTATCCCTCTTTTGAATTACTTATGATTCTTTTAGTTGAAATAACGTGTAAACAAGTTTTTGTTGCAGTGTACTCATTAATGAAATTAAAAGTAACCATATGATGTTAAAGCACATCTAATAAAAACCTTGATTTTCTCTTATTTTTCATACAGTGGCAACTTTACAGTAGAGTTACAAAAGTACTAAAATTAAATACTTTTTCTAGTAATCATGTGTTGATTATCATATGTTATTACCTCACTATCTAGGTGAAAGGTTTGTAAATAGGGCTGAAATAACCTTCAACTGCTACACATAGTGGAGCTGCCTTATTAGTTATTTCATGGAACAGAACTGACTTATTAGTTATTTCATGGAACAGAACTGATGCTCTCCGCAAGTCTTTCACAGTGACAGCTTGTAGGCTGTAGAATGCTTAGTGGTCAATTAAAATCATATGTCAAATCATGATCAAAAAGTAAACAATAAAAAAACTTTTTCTAGACTAATGGTAAGCCAGGTTTTTTTAGAAAATAAGAAATTATAATTTTTTTTTACTTGCCATCCATTAGAAAAGAAGAGAAACCCTTGGGAAAACCTTTGAACCTGGAGTATTTTCTGTAACATAAAATATTAAAAAAAAACAACAAAATGTTGACTTAATTCATTTTGTAAACAATATAATAATGGTAATTAGGATTATAACCTATTCTTCCCATTAATGGTCTATCCACTCGAAAGGCTACCGCGGTTTCGAAACTCTATCTTTTCATCTTCTGGTTGTGATACAAAATGTTAAATCCCTCTGTTGAGGTTGTCACGAAGTCAAACAAAACATTAAAAACATGCATCACAAACACTGAGCACAATTACACGATTAAAATATGTACAATGAAATTTGGCTTGGCCAAGTGACATGCGCGACTCGTACATTGTTACATTCCGGGCAGTCCGGAATGCAACCACCTAAGAGTACTGAAGTCGTTCCAAAATTACAATTTCAAGCTAGATTAGAATTGAGCTAATAATTCTTTACTATGTTATGCCACAAAAAAACCAACGATGAGGATGAGTGTGTTTACATAAATTTTACAATTGCTTAGTGTAAAAAAATGTATTTATTTTTGTTCAAATTTTTTTTACAGAAATACTGAAGTTTACAATTACAATTAAATATTTTTTTTTGCTGAGGGCTACATTGGATGATTATAATATATTTTTAGGTAATATTATTTTATTATATTAGTCCACTATACAGTATTGTTTCTTAATAGGCTTGTAGCTGCATGGTTTTCTTTTTTTTTTAAAATATAATTACTATTGTCCATTAATCTGAATTTTTTATAATAATAATATTTTTGTTTTGCTTTAATAAAATTTCTAAATGAGCCTCTGGGTGGCTGGGGGTTTTAAATTTGCTATACCTGCTCAAACCTTATAAAAAATGTTTTAACTAGTTTACGCCAGCACACTATACAAATTTCTATTTAGTTAACAAGTTTAACCTAAAGACATAGACAAATAAAAGGTTAAATTTATTTCTCCTAACACATAATATACATATACAGTCGACCTTAGTTAGAACGCTATCTCAGTTATAGTGCTATTTTCATAATGTCCTCAATATTCTATATTAAGTGTAGGTGTATTTTAGGCTCGGTTACAATGCTTTGTGAACTCGGATACAGCGCTGTCACGCTGCTGTTATAGTCCAGCCACTTTGTAAACGGCCTGTACAAGAATTTCTCAAGCATGTAGGAGAATTCCCCTTTAGCTCCTTCCAACAGTCCAATGACACAGAGTCTGCCAATCTGTGTCTAGAAACTGTTACTACTCGGCGATAGTAAAGGAAAAGGGAGGTGCTATGGTGACAGAGTGGGGACATGACCTCTCACTCGCACATTTTGGTTCTCTTAGCAGTTTTCTAAGCTGCTGACCTAAAGTCACTCTAACTTGAAATACAATTTGTATTCTATTTTTAGAATAAAGTTTGAGAATAGAAACGGACCGTTTCTTAGAATTTTGTTGCAGGCTAAATAAACAATGTAAATTGTGTCATTCCCATAAAAGCGTTCTCTCTCACACACATATACTCTGTACGCCTTAATGGGGGGAAAACTTCAATATCATGAACCCTCACAAGAGTGTATGCACTGTGTTGCATGTATACATAGACTGTACAGTACTTATTTTCTATTAGTTTTAACTAAAATATATTTGAAAAATATATGTAATGTGTGTAATAAAATAGCCTTTACTATCTATACAGTACAAAATATGCTTTTCTTTCACTACATACAGTATTGCCACAACAACAACAACAGTATTTACAAACTCGTTTACAATGCTATTTCGTTTACAGCACTCATATACGTTTCGTCCCCCTAATATATACAATATTATTATATAATATATATTAACACAGTGTATAATATATGAATACACTGCAGAGTTCTTTGTTATATATCACTTACGCTGGATTTCCATTTCTGACCCCAGACCAGTATTTCACTGTAAGAAAATTTCATCTTATCACCACTCTCTTCACAGTGTCCGACAGGCTTAGTACAGCATGTATTTTAAAAGTTTTACATTATTTATCTTAAAAGTTATTTATTTTAAATAACCACAGTACCTGGTAGTCTAAGTCCTCATTTGTACTCACTGTTCAGGAAGTGGTGCTTGTTTTATATTATAGCCTAATGCACTTTGAATTTATTCTCAATGAATTTATTTATTTGGCCAACACATGTACGCCAAAGGAAGTTGGCTGCTTAAAAGAGAGAGGCGGCTTCAGATTTTGCCGATTACACCACGTACCCCACTCTATATTGTTTGTTCCTTATTTTTTACTGTCAGGTGGTGCAGAACTTCCATAATGAGGGTCAAGAGGAAAAAATGGAAAGGGGAATTAGCAGAGCAAGCATCTGCAAGCACCTCATTAAGGGACTGGGAGATCACAAAGGGGAGCTACCTAACTTGGATCCCCTTCAAATTGTAGACTTTATAAAGAAGACTAGAGAAGGCTATTTATTTTACAAATAATATTACGCTTGCTTTTTCTTTTTGTGCAGTGTGCAAAGATGGATCGTATGGCAATAAATTCAGAGCACTTTTATTTGGCGATGCAGCTGAAGATTCAGAGAGAGCCAATGTCTCTATTGGTGATAGGTTTATATTTGTAAAACCATCTGTAGTGCTCTGCTCAATGTTTGAACAGCCTGCCCATCTTAGTAAAATACAGCTTGAATGTGGTGTCCCATATTATGAAAAACAAAGAGTAATTTTAATTGTTAAAAAGTTTCAAGTAAGTAAAAAAGTATTACCAGTATGTTAATTTTAAATATAAATTTCCTTTTTTTGGGTGATTGAAGAGCATTGAATATTTAAAAAAAAATTATCACAAGTAAAGCTGATTCAAGAAGGGCTTAAAAAACTTTGATTTTGAAAAATTAAAAAGTGCTCTAACATGAAGGCAAACCAGACCTATTTGCCAAATATCATTTAAATATCATTTAAATGAACTTCCGATGTGAATAGACACACATATAGTCAGACAGACGTTCTAGTAAAAACTGCAATTTTTCAATTCAGAGAATCTGAAAATATATCCATCAAAATACCAAGATCATTTTTTTCGCTGTCCGTATAATGTTTTTTACACTTCAAATAGTATAAAATAAAAACTGTTTGTTAATAATATACAATTTAGACAAACCATGATTATAATAATAAATTCTTATGTTTCAGGAAGGTAACACTGTTGGTGAATCAAAAATTAATGTAGTACTTTCCGAAGAAATTGAAAATAGTACAAGCAAAGAACAGAATAATGTTGGGAAGGGTGTTGATTCAGAACATATTAAAAAAAATTCTAGTTCAAGTCAACAACCATTAACTGAAAGTCACAATAAAAAGCAAATTGATGTAGATGATTTGAAATTTACTGGAAACAGCAGTCATATTTTAACAAACAAAATGCAAAAGATTTGTGAAAAAAACAATTATGTTTATAAAAAGATCAAGGATATAGATGATGTTGAACACAAAGTAAATGCATATGTTGTTGTTGCAGAAATTTTACAGGTAAGTAAGCTGTTGGTTTTTTATGCCAGGAGGTTTTTAAATCCCTCATCTTCATTTTATTATTTGGCACAATTTATACTAATTTTTTTCAGTTACGCTGTACATTACGCATGTAGAAAAACTAACTTACTTTTGTGGTATTCAAAAAGTTTGGAAGTAGTGTGAGGTGTAAGGTGTAGAAGTCAACTTAAAAATTCTTATTGAGAAAGTGGTCATGTAACGTCATTTAATATTGTCTTTTTTCTGAAAATAGCAGTGAAATCAAAACTCAGTTCTGCTCTTTTCAAGAAATCAGTAGGTTCAGGAATGAGGAGTTGACTTACTACCTAATTAGGTTGGAATAAGTCAACTTCAAACTTAAAAACTTGCCTTTTTTTTAAAAGTACAACTTGTGAGTTTTGATTTCACCACTCTTTTGAAAAAAAATACAATATTGAAAAATATGTTCTGTTATGGTCTTTTTATCACAATTTTCAAATCAACTCACCAACTGTCAGTTACCAACTGCTGATTTTTAAAAAAAAACATTACAAACCTTGTTTACATTGTTAAAATAATATATTATAATGGTAATTACAAATGTAACTTTGGAGAAAGTCATTGAAAATATGGTGTGTTTTAAAAAAAACACTACAGAAACAAATTTAGCATCAAAATACTCACGAAAGAATGAAGTTTAAGGTTCACAAATGTTCTACATGTCCTCGAACTGCGTGGACAACTTCTAGATTCATCCCAAACTTTGCGCGAGATGTCTTCTTGAACTGAAGTTGAAATTTAGTTTTTAAGCGTATCAATATCACAAGTTAAGGGAGAAACCAACATGTTCTTTGATGTATCCTAACAGGAAAAAGTCGTACATACAGTGTAATGTCAGCTGACCTTGGAGACGAAGTCCTGTCTTGCGTTCCTGTGTGCCTAATCCAACATTGAGGCTAGGTTTCATTGAGGAAACAACATATTTCCTTGTGCCACTGTGGTGGTGCTCCATCTTGTTGAAAGATAAAGTTGTCCGAGTCAGCAGTAGGTTGTGAAAAAAGTAAATTTCGTAGCATCGCTAGATAAGATGCTCCATTCACCGTTTTCCTCAAAAAACTAGGGTCCATAAACAAGGGTTTGTGAAACTGCATAAAAATTTCCACTTTCAGTCAATCTCATTCATGCTCAGTAGTCTCATGAGGATGTTTGAGTCCCCATTGCAGTTATGGCAATTAACTTTAGCGCTATAAGAAACATTGCCTCATCACTAAATAACAACTGTGGAAAAGTACCTTTTTCCATGTCTTCTAAAGGTATAATTGCAAAAGTCAATGCACTTCCTTTTTGTGACCTTCACGAAGAGCTTGTATTAGTTTTAATTGGTAAGCCCTTAATGCAATGCTGACAATACACGCCACACAGTTGTAGGCGGTATTGCAAGTTCTGGGCTAGCACAGCATATCTGTTAGTGGGCTTTGCTGAAACATATCTCAAATTTGTTGAACTGTCTCCTCAGAAATATGTGGTCATCTAGGATTTTTCCATTACACAAACACCCGGTTTCTAAAAACTTTATACTACTGACGATTGTTCTGTGCTATCAGTAGATGGTTGAGTACCAAAACGACTATGATGTACTTGTTGAATTTAGTAACTGATTCAGTCTTACTGAAGTGAAAAACACAAAATGCCTTCTGTTGAGCAGACGTCATACAACTGACAATGGTGACAACTGAAGTTGTAACTTGTAAGTCAAGGTCAGTGCTAGTGTAGACATTTAGTGGGTGTTATCTAAAATTTTAGGTCTCCTCTGTTGCAGTGCGTTTTAGTTATTGGATTCTTATCATAAACTTCATGCTGTTATGAATATTTTCATGTCAAATTTGTTTTTTATATAGTGTTTGTTTTTTGTAATAAATGTTGTTTATAAACTTTATTTTGACTCTGTGTATCACAGTTCCTTAACCTGAGGTTGAAAGATTAAGAAATTAGTAAAAACTATCAGATTTAAATTAAATTTGAATCTGTAAATAAATAATTGAAATAATTGTAAAATTACATTCTGAAAACATATGTTGTAAATTCACAGTGAATAAGCAAATTTTAAACTTTTCCTTTCACTTTCAGGTGAACCATCCGGAAGAAAATAGGAATGGATTTGTAACTTTCAGAGGAGTAGATGACACTTGTAAAGGCAAACAACATGTTCTTATACGTATAATGTTTGATCGATCCGATACTTCTTACAAAAAAATCCAGCTTTATTCAATAGTCCGTGTTCATAGAATGAAAGTAAGTGTATCGTAAAGAAAAAGTTCAGTAAAATACAGTGTAATTCTAAATGATTGGCTCAATTTTGTAACTGTATTTCAAACTGAGAACTAATGAGAAATACAAGGTAAATTATTTATATCTTCACATATCACAAATCCAAATAGTAGTTTATTTGGATGGTATTCATTACCATATGTGAAGAACAATTCATGTCTCACTGAGTTCACTGCAGGTGACATACGGTTTCTTAGTTCACCTAAGAGTAGTTGGTAGAAGTAACACTTGAGCGGCATTTTCACAAACCCTTATGAGAATAAATCACATGGCATGAAATCAGGTGATCTTGGAAGCTAGAACTGAAGAGCTAGTCTCGAACAAGTCTGTTCCAATTAAGCCCTGTCCTGTTGAAAAATGACATCCTCCGAATCTTCATTTAGTCAAGATAGAAGCCAGTTCTTATAGACAAAATCTTTTGTTGTATTTTTGCCATCTTGACACAAGCACTCATGTGACTCTAAACAGTAATACTACAACATCAAAAGTATTGAAAAATAGAGTCCCTGTGTTTTATATTATATAATATATAAATAATTTTTTTTTGAAATCATGTTTTTAAAATGGATTAAATAGTATAAAATAAATTCTCATAAATCCATCAATCTATCATGATTGATAATAACAGATAATTGCATTTATTATTCATGCGCCCCACATTTTTTGTTTTTAATTGTACAAGTATTTTCATATCTATAAAAATTCACTGTCACAAATTTTTAAGACAATCTGTGTGTGATTATGACTGTATAGGTTTATAAATCTCGATAGACTGATGGATTTATGAGAATTTATTTTATACCTCTTAGTCCATTTTATAAACATGATTTTTTTTTAAAAAAGTGTTTTTTTATTTATATAATTATTTTTTTACTTTTTAGTATTATTAATTACTTTTTAAAATATAAAAAAAACAGAATGTTGTTATCGAAAATTTTGTTATTTACTGTAAACTTTGAATTTCCAAAGGTAAAATTAGAACATTAAATTTTAATTTTAACAGTGCACTGCTGAATCCTTGACGTCAATGCAACTATAAATACTTTTTAAAACATACAAGTTTTGAAAAAAATATAGGCTTTGCAACAAGAACGAATTACTTTTCTATTAAACTTGCCACAAAATGCAAAAAAAACTCTGGTCAGGTGTTTGATTCGAACCCATGCTCTCAACCAGGAACCAGAGCTTGACGCTGGTGCCTTAGACCACTCGGCCAACCTGGCTAGTACTGAACGACAACAACATTATTACCTATAGCAAGAAAAACAGACAGAATGTCGTTATCGTACAGTTGATCATGCTGAAATAATGGTCAAACAATTTCAGTAATAGTGCCCACAGCACCGTTCAATATTTATAAATAAGCCAATATTATTGTATTGTCGAATTTATAGCTGTATACAAAATTTCAAACCTCCAGCTCATCTTGGAAGTTATTTTAAAACTGACTGCAAAATTCCATCCGGACAAAACCCAAAGTGACTTAATAAAAACGTTATAAAAAACAGTTAATGAGTTTAGTAATGTCTTTGTAATTATAATTATTATAAAATTGTTGCTTCAAATGAAGTGAATAAGGTTGGGTCAACAAGGTGGGCAGGAGTACCCCGGTTATCTTAATTCGTTCCAAAACTAAGACTGTTACTGAGCTGATTGTTGTGCAAGTAAGTGTTTACAATAGACTTATGGAAAACATGTTAATTTTATACATGAAAAAAAATTGAGTACTTACCATTATTATTATGTCAGAGATGAAGAATGAAGAAAATTCACGGTACAGAAGTCACACTAAACTAAATTTATACAACCCTTTCTCAAAGGTTTCAATTATTGATTTTTTTAGTTCAATAGTAATGTTGTCTTGGTACATCCGCTATCACAAGCACTTATTTTAGGACCCATTTAATTCATATTCACAAAAAAAATTGAAAAAAGCATTTAAACAACAATTTGAAACTCGCACACAAAGACACTTAACATTTTGTTAAGTTTAAAAATGAAAAGTATGTAACACGATGGTATTATAACTGTTTCAGTTTTTAACAGGATAAGAAAAGAGTCGACACACTAAGTAAAATGCGGTACTATGACAGAAAAGGGAATAGGAGGAGCATTCTGAGAACAGATAACTAAGAAACATCAACCAAAGCCTTGTTTGTGTTAACTCAGCAGCTTGTACTTTCTGTAGCACAGCACAATGTTCAATGTTTTATCCGAAACCTAAACTGTTATGCGGGTCATTTTTTATTCTGTGAATTAGACCGTTGTCCATGTCGACTGTTAGTCAGGGTATCACTGTATTTTTGTTTTATATGTGTATTATGTCTTTTTCGCAGAATGTTTCATATTTGTGGAGATTGTAATAAAATTGTTTGCTTACCTTCTATGACTTCAGGCTAACAAATGATACTATGTAAAAAATATATTATAATTTATTAAAAAATAATCACTATTTATGTGTGTTTTTCTAGGTAAATTTTCATTACGGAAATTTAAGTGGAATAGTTTTTAAAGGATCTGATGTTCTTATATTTCCTTTCATAAATAAAGATAATGTAACAGCTATAACGTCTGCAAAGACATTTACTTTCGTCAGTAAGTATAACTTTTTCCTTTAATACTTTGAAGCATGCAATACAATCTGATTTGTGTAATTGTTTTGAATAATTGTTTTTTCTAAAACTAAACTTGAAATACACATTTTACTAAGTAAAGACCCAAATTACTATGACTCGTCCGTATTATAATTTAATTTTTGTCCAGCAATATAACAGTTTTGTACATAACTGTTTTTAAAAATGTTCTGGTAATAAAATTATCAACTACCATTAAAAAAGTAATTATTATTTTTTTTTTAATTGTACTTTTATTTCTTTAATTACTATACTGTTATATTCCTCTATTTCTAACACAAATCTGTTTTTTCCACTGTTAAATATTTAATTTTGCAAAATATTTGTAAAATAACTATTATTATCAAATGAGTTTATATAATATGCCTCCTTTACCTCCTTTATATAATGATTTAATATATTATGATATTTAACAAAATACTATCCAAAATTATCATCCATAATAATTACATGTTTTTTAAAACTCTTATAAACTTAACTTCTAAACAAAAAACAGTTTTTAAATTTTTTCACTTATCCACTATTTTAACTAAAGTATTTTGTTTTTTTAATTTTAATTCAAATTTATTTTTTGTTAAATTAATCAACAAAGACATAAAACAAGTACACAGTCAAGGGAGCGTTATCCTCTTCTTTAATAAAAAGAGAACATCTGTTATGTGGAAACCAATACAACTGTGTGTGTGTGTGTGTGTATGTATTATTTGCATATAGACCCTGTTGGATCACGCAAAGCACTCCAACTCATGTCTTGTTCCTTCTAATCCTCCACACCTCCCTCCTGTCCCCATGGATCCTCCTCCACTCCTCCGTCCATTTTACCCCTGCTCTCTTTGGGATTTTCCACCCGAGCATCTTTCTCCTATGTGCGTTCCTGTCTTCAATATCTGTTCAGTCTATTTATATATATATATATATATATATATATATATATATTTATTTATAGATATATTTATAAAAAAATATATATATATAGAGAGAGAGAGAGAGAGAGAGAGAGAGAGCGAGAGAGATAGAGCGCGAGAGAGAGAAGGAAAAAGCAGTATAAAGGATCATCAATTTGAGGCTAATTTGCTCAGTTGGTTCTTTTATTGCAATATCAGAGGGGCCTCCAGACTGCAAAACCTCTAAAGGATCAATCAAAGGCTTTTCAGTTAGGAGGTGCGATTGATTTTAAAAGGAGGGCTTCTTGCCCTGCATAAATACATTTCTGTAGAAAAAAAATCACTTAGTATTTTAGTTATTACATTTTGTACAAAAGTAAAAATATACAATATGATGTCTTAATTATTTCCACAGGCTCAGATCAGAGAAGAGTTGAAGAAATAAGGCAGTGGTTGAAAATGGTTTATTTACCTTCTCATGAAACTTGTGAAGTAAAGTTGCAAACATTGGACAACATTAAACCTGACGAAACGTTTCAAATGTATTGTCGAGTAAGTTGTCTTCTTCATAAAGTGCTTAAAAATTAAAGACAATCTTAAAACTGCATTGATAAGTTGGCATTATTGTAAGCTGAACTTCCATAAACCACGCTTAATATAAACTATTTTATTCATGAAATATTAACTTGACATCAAACATGTTTGGTGATTGATTTGTAAAGTTGGTAACAGTTTTGTGATGTTAATATTTCAAATTTGTGTTTGTTTTTATTTATTTAATGTCATTACTTAATGCGTTACTAACGAAAACTCAGGATTGATGTAACACATGAAAAAGTCCAATGATAGTAATTAGATTTAACATTCATTCAGGTCTGAATTCTAGCAAAGGTTGTCAGAAAAGAACTATTGAACATATTAGAACAAATTTTTGACATTTTTCATTTCAGAGAAACTATGACAAATGTTTCAATAATTGATATTTGAATTTTGAATGCTATAACTTTACCATTTATTATTCAACTTTTCAACTTGTCTATATAATTAAAATTATCCGAGTTGCTTTCTTAAACATTTTTATAGTGGGTAGCAGGCAACACTAACATTACGGTAGAGGATAGGTTGCTGCAGGATTTAGTGAATCCTACCCTTACATACGCTACTAATCCAATTCCACCTCTAGGTTTCAGAGAGGATCCCTTCTACTTCCTAAGATTGCTTCCCATAAGAAATCACAACTTAGTAAATATAAACAGAGATTGTTTTGTTTGAACAGATAGAAGGAATAACCACTTGTTCTAAAACTGGAAAACTAATATTACATGTTGGTGATGGTACTACTTGCTCTTTGAGAACGTATAAATTGCTTCCTAATAGAGACGTTTCGAATGAAGAACCTGCAAACTTCGTATCCGAACTGAAATTAGTTGATGTGATTGTTGAAAAGCCCAGTGAAACAATTCGTAAATTACAAGTAAGTTGTAAGCTATTTAAGACATTTTCCATCATTTATTAATTTTATTTTTAAACTTTTGCTATTGTTTCTTTTGAATTGTTTCTTCTTTTATTTTTTAGAAAGACGATTACATTACATTGGGTCCAATAAAGTTGACTCAGTGCCTGAAGGTAGATCAAAATGACCCGAATTGCTACAAAATGAATTTGCAAAATGATGAAAGGAAAGAAAATGTTAAAATATTAAACAATGGTGACCCTGCTATTGAAATTATAAAGAAGTAAGTTAAATGAGAATATTTAATTAAATATATATTTTAACTTATTTTTCTTCATACAGAAATAGAAGATTTGCAGCACGCTTTAAATGAAGAGGGCTTTGCTTGCAATTTCAAAACTCATCCACAATTTTCCAGTATAGTGGACAAATTTAAAATTTCTGTTGGACCACCTTATACTCTATCGTGTTTTCAGATTTTGCCCATCATGTTAAGGACAGTTTTGTTATTGTTGTAAGTTAAATGAATTATTTTGGTTTATTTTCATTTGTTTGTAATAAAACCTGTTAATTACAATTAATTTATTTGATTCTATCAATTAGAAAACTAAGAAATGAAATTGATTAATTTTATTTGTTCAATTTTTTTGGCTGCTTGCTGACCATAGTAATTCGATTAATTGTTAAATTATAAATAATTGTAAATGGCACTTAAACTAAAGCAAAAAAAAATATTTTGAGGCCTCTAATTTGAAATGGTTACGTTTACAAAAATTATGTCAAGCACAAAAAAGTCTTAAAATGACTTGTGGAGACTGAAAATTATATTCTTTTAGTTGACCACCATATTGGAAAGTAACAAATGAATTTTTAAATTCCATTTTGAGATATTTTATAGTCGCGTAAACAGTAAATGACGTCCTACATTTGACGTTTGCTATAAAACTTGTAGTTTCAGAAATTGCAGTAGTGGTAACAATTCATAATTGGAAAGCTACAAATAGGTTACATTGAATAAGATTGTATACATAAACATATAATTTTAGCAATGGCTGCCCGAAATTCCTAAGTGCTGATGTCACGGCAAATAGCCTAGCAACAACGCAGGTTTATCGCAAATATTAATGTAACCCGTGAGGAATGGCAAGAAAAGGCTTCAAAAATATATTTCAATAACAAAAATGTAATTTATGTACACATCAGGTATCGAGATATAAATATGAATAAAGGGATATGTCAGTTAAATGTACAAAGTAGGCCATTTTCATTTCTACACATACACTGGTACAAAAAAGTCTAATTTGTCAATTAATACCAGACATCAATAGATGGGTGGAGCCTGTACACACATCATTGCATTGCATAGCAATCAGGTTTTGGCACCATAAGAGAGAGAGAGAGAGATGCACAGTGATACCCCGGCTTATGGTCGACCTGGACAACAGTCATACCAGAAAACGGACTAGAATGACAAATGACCACATAACAATTTAGGTTACTGATAAAGGGCTGAACATATTTTAAGAGTATTTTCATTTTGTTAAGATATTTCTTAGCAGATGTGTAAATGAAGAGATAACATTGTGTTTATGTTGTGCTACAGAAATAAACATTTTGCTGAGTCAAAACATTTTTTTTTTTTTTGTGTTTAACGTCGGACTAATGCAGACGATGGGATGATTTATAGCTTATGAAAATGCCAAGCCCTGGCCGGGAATCGAACCTGGGTCCTCGGGGTGAAAGCCCAGTACGGTATCAACTAGGCCACAAGCCTTAGTCTTAATTATCTGTTCTCGGAATGACCAATTCGTATTTCCTTTTCTGTCATCATACCTAATTTTATGTAGTGTGTCATCAACTCTTTACTATGTGTTTGATTTGTTAGCCCATTAAAAAATTTAAACAGTTATAATGTTATCGTGTTACATATTTTTGATTCTTAAATTTAACAAAATATTAAGTGTCTTTATGTGTGAGTTTCACATTGTTGTTTAAATTTTTTTTCCATTTTTTTGTGAATATTAATAAATGGGTCCTAAATGAAGTGATTGTGGTAGTGGAAGTAAAAGACAAACTTTGACTATTGAACTAAAAAAAAGCTGCAGTAAGAACTAAAAAAATATACAGTATTGATTTGTCCTGTATGTATACGCGTATATGTGACATGATTACATTTGTATGGATTTAGTTAAAATAAATTTGAACTTCTGTTGTGTGAATTTTCTTCATTCTTCATCTTTGACATATTAATAGTAAGTACACAATTATTTTTTCCTATGTAACAAATTAAAATGTTTTCCATAAGCCTCAATTGTAAATGCTGACTCGCACAGAAGTCAGTTCTGGAACGAATTAAGATCCAGGTTACCATTGTACTAATTAATTTGCATAGCAACAAACGAATAAATAAAGAAAAAGAAGTTATTTTAAAAAGATTAAAATTTAAAAAGTAAAATAAGTTTTACGATAAAATTTTGTTTATAAATTTAATACACAATAATAAAGGCTGTAAAATCTGCCAAACTTATTTCCCAACATGTGGCCAAGGAAAATATAAATGTGGCAGTGTTGTCTGAGTTTACGAGGGAGAACGTGTGAGTTGATAGATGCCGGTGGGTGTGTGTAGGTGGAAGCATCAAAGCATACTTACATACGTTTAACCATGTTGCATCATAAGTTTAAATTTTGTGATTTAAATAAAAGTGATAGTGTGACAGTATTGTATAATAGTGAAATAGACAGTATATATTTATTTCAGCAAATTTAACTAATTATAAGCTGCAGTTGTATATAACATTTGACAATCTGGGTGAGACAAAGTGATATTTTTAATTTTAAGTAAATTTTGCATGCTTTAATAATTTGTGGAAAATAAATCAAATTACTACTTCTTAATTTTGGATACAGTAAATAAATAATTCATCAAAATTCAAATTTGCCATAGCTTACAATTAAACTAAGACTTTTCAAAATTCAAGTAAATTATTTTAAGATACTATTCTGATATATTTTATGCGATTATCCAAATTGAAAATTCTTAATAAAATCTGAATGAGGTCAGTTTGATCCATCCTGCTCTGAGAATAGACTTGATAACATTGATAACTACATACATATATGTGATTGCTCTAGATTGTATTTATATCCATATAAAGGCGCTGCGAACTTTCCCAATAAACTGTTAGTAATTATATAAAGACTGTGTATGTTTAGAATTAGGATATTAAGTAGTATTAGTTGTGTTGATAAGTTTATGCAGTATATATTTCGTTATAGTAGTTGATGGATAAATTTGTGTTAATTTATCATAAAGCTGATTTCATTTTTTTTTTTTTTTTTTGTTGATCAACAATAGTGTAACAAACTGAACCACATTGTTTAAATTAAGGAATATTGTTTATGAATTAGTAATTAAGTTTAATTTAATGCCAAAAATGACATCACAGACATTAGCAATTTATTTTCAAAGTACATAAACTTTTGGTTTTGCACATATCATAAATGATAACTGATAATTTGTATGTTTTCAAGTTCAATTAAAAAAGTTGTATTAAATCAAACCAAAAGTTCATATTATTGTATGATGGCCCAAATAAAATCAACACTGTTCAGTGATTTCATTTCTATTTTCAACAATACTTGCTCCACTTTCTTTATATCTTAAAACAAAAATTCTGGTTTTATTCTTGATTTGTTGAATCCCAATATTTCATATGAAATATTATAAAACTTTTTATTTATTATTGACAAAATACAGAACAAAAAAAAATTTAAAAAATACAAAATAGTTAATGACAAAATAAGCTTTAATTACTTAACCTCGAGTGAACTATTACGATAATTTTATATTAAAGACATAACAACTTTCAATTCTAAAACATAACATATTAATTAAATTTTATCTACAACATGAAATAATCTTATAATGATACAACAAGGATTGTTATTACGTTGCATTGATTGATCAATCTATATTGAATTCTTTTGAGGAAAAAACAACCATAAGGGCAAACAAAACATGAGACACTCCCTTCAGGTATTATATTGTATGAAAAGTTATTGGTAATATTCAACAACTTTTATAATCAATTGTTACTTGAACGTACAAGATTTATTATCTAACTATTTTCTTTTGAATTAAATTCAGTTGATTAATACAGGTCCGTGAGTCTATTACATTTAGCACTAAATACACAGATGAAAAATTTAAAAGAAATGTTTTATTTATTTTATTCTTGGTGTAGGATGTTTGTGCTGACCCATTCAAGTTAATTATAAGTAAAAAAAAATGGATTTAATTTATGAAAAATTTAATAATTGTATACTTCGCTGAAAAAAAAACAAAAGAAGAACCTATTTGTTAGTAGTCAAAATTTTGCTGGAGGCTTTACCTGGTCAAATTCGGGTTTTATTTTTTTATCTGAATTTAGTAAATTTTAGTTTGTGATAAGTTTAAAATTACCAAGTTCAAAATCTTGGAATTCACTTTTTGAATATACAGATATAGTTAGATCTCACCAAATCTCCCAGTTATTCCCAACAATCTCAGTAGTACACAGTAACATTTTTTTTTTTTTTTTTTTTTTTTTTTTTGGTGTTTAACGTCTGACTATTGTGCACACTTGTGCTAATGCGGACAATGGGATGATGTATAGCGTATGAAAATGCCAAGCCCTCGCCAAGAATCGAACCTGGGTCCTCGGGGTGAAAGCCTAGTACGCTATCCACTAGACCAGGGGTCTCCAAACTTTCCAGCCTTAGGGCCATACTGATTACTCCAGTAAGTTCCGAGGGCCAAAACCATATTATTGTGTTTCTTTATCCAACTTATCACAAAAACAATAACAATAAGCCTACAACAATGTTATGAGTAGTTAGCCCATGACCATATCAATGTAGATGTCATATTAATAATTATTCAACATAAAATTATAATACTTCAGTAAACTAAATGTAATTTGCTATAAAAAATATGTTCTCTAAAAGGAGTTTTCAAGTATGCTAGCTCTCCGCGGGCCGGATGTGGCCCTCGGGCCGTAGTTTGGAGACCCCTGCACTAGAGCACCGAGGCGGCTGTACACAGTAACATTCGCTATTATCCTCGCACAACTAATATGATTTTATTTTTCAAATTATGTCACTTTATTTATAACTCAAGATAACTTCAAACAACTTTAACTGGAGCCGACAACATACATGCGTCCTTACTGCTCAGTCACTACAACTCAACTGACAGTCTTTCTGAAAAGTCGTGTTCACTAAATTGTTCAATTGTTCAGTTTTCATTGCCATCTAGGTTATCGAAACATAGCTTGACTAGATGGTATGGGTTCTGAATTTTACTAAATTGAATTTATAATATATTTGTAGATGATTAATTTGTTAAAAATGATTATGCTAATTATATTTTGACTTCTGAAAAGATAATTTCCTTTTTATTTGTATGCTCAAGTTTGTTGTTTGGCCGCTTTATCTCTGTCTCTTGCTTTCTCACATCGCCCCAAAATTCATTGATATGATGAGTATGCATTGTTCACATGCTCGGGCCATCTCTCCCAAGTTGCAATATACATTCAAGATGGCTTACTTAGTTTATTCATTTTTGATATATCCCTTTCCTAATTTTATGTTTTGATAAAAATGTTTTCATTCCTGAAAATTTATTTGGTAATTTTATTATCCCCATCGATTAAGTCATTATTTAAAAAAGTAGATATGTTTACATTAGGCTACATACCATTACGTCCATTACTTAGGAATGTTGTCAGTGGTTGCCTTGTTTCACACGTTGTTTATATAGTTCTCATTAATATAAACAGCATAAAGGATGAACATTAAGCAACTATATATATACACGAGGGTGGTCTGAAAAGTTTCCGACCTAACAAAGATACAAGACATTTTTTCAGAAATTTTTTTTTTCAACATGGTCTCCTTGTACCTCTACACACTTCTCTCAGCGATGCTCCCATCTCTGTAACCCGTCCAAATAGTACTCGGTGTTTTTCTCTGCAAAATAATTGTTCACGAAGGTGATTGCCTCTTCATTTGACAAAAATCTCTGTCCTCCGAGTGCTATTTTTAGATGAGGGAACAAAAAGAAGTCGCTTGGGGCTAGATCTGGTGAGTAAGGTGGATGGTCAAGCAGTTCAAACCGTAATTCGTGGATTTCTGCCATGGCAACCGCTGAGGTGTGAGACGGTGCTTTGTCTTGGTGAAACAGGATTTTCTTTTTCTGCAAATGTGGCCGTTTTTCCGCAAGTTCTGACTTCAGCTTGTCAAGTGTTGATACATAGTATGCTCCTGTAATGGTTTTTCCTTTTTGAAGATAGTCGATTAAAATATCTCCATGACTATCCCAAAAAACAGTCGCCATCACTTTCCCAGCCGAAAAAATAGTTTTTGCTTTTTTTGGAGCAGGTTCCCCCTTTGCAGTCCGCTGTTTGGACTGTATTTTTTTTCGGGCGTATAATGGTGTATCCAAGTTTCATCTACAGTAATTAATCGATGCCAAAACTGGGATTTATTGTGCCTAAACTGCGCCAACAGAGCATTGGAAGAAATGTTCATTCGAACACGTTTTTGGTCTAACGTGAGCAAACGCGGCACCCAACGTGCGCGGACAGCTTTCTCATGTCTAAATGTTGATTTTATATGTGACAAACACGTTCTTTTGACATGTTCATAACATCTGCTATCTCTCTCACTTTAATTCGGCTGTCATCTAGCACTATTTGGTTTACTTTGGCGATGTTTTTGTCGGTAGTTGCAGTTTTTGGACGTCCCGAACTTTCATCGTCTCCCAAGCTGTTACAGCCACGTTTAAATTCAGCTGCCCAAAATTTCACTGTGGTAAATGATGGTGCAGAGTCCCCATACACAGAATTCAACTCATCTTTGATTTGCATAGGCGTATTGCCTTTCAAAAACAAATATTTAATGACAGCTTGATACTCGATTTTGTCCATTTTCATAAAAATACATCAACTCGCTCAAACGACTGTTACATAACAACTGCGTGTCCAAAATGGCTGAAACTTTGGTGAGTCAACAGATGAACAACGAAATTCGAGTGCTGCTATCTTCATGTTGAGGTCGGAAACTTATCAGACCACCCTCGTGTGTGTATGTATATATATATATATATATATATATATATATATATATATATATATATATATATGTGTGTGTGTGTGTTGTCCATAACCGTATCATCCAAATCGTTAAAACTGTGTTACCTTGTTTGCCTACTTCACAGAAAGGTAGTCTGTTAGTGCAATTCTATTTAAATATAATTACTGTATATACAAAAAGCCTGAGGTTGTATTAAGGTAAAATATACAACGATATTTTGAACATTGTAAGTGGTGAAACCCGCTGGTATTGATCGTTAATAACTGCCTTAAAAGTAATGTTATTTTACAAATGAATCCATCCTTTATGATTTGATCAGTATAAAATGGCTGATCAATTTAATCAGTGATTGTAATTTGTTGTATTGACTATTTTCCACACACGCACGTGCACGCGCACGCACACATGCACACACACACACACACACACACACACATTTATGTTGCAATGGCCATTCAGTGACTTAGACAGTTAACATTTGTAAATGTTTGAAAAATGAATTAAATTTTTATTAATTTTTTTCAGGAGGTGCGTAACACTTACTTCAGCTCTTCAAAGTAGTCAAAAGGATGGTGTCAGAGAAAAAAGGAAATTGTTTAATGTAAATAATAATATTGAACATACTGAACCAAAGAGGAGCAAAAGTGACTTGTCTGAATTATGTGAATTATTGAGTGAAAGAGAGCAAGGAGATGAACCTTCAACAGACATTAGACCAAAATCACCATTTGAAGATGAAATGTTTGATTTTACACAGGCGGTAAGCACTGACGTTTATACTGAGCAAGTGAACCGAAATAACAGGAAAAACCCTAATTCAAATACATCAAAACAAATAGGGAATTTGAAAAAGGAAAGTTTAAGAAATAAAATTGAAACAAGACTTGAAGTCCAAGGAAACACTGTACCACCAGTAATCGAATCCAAGGAAACAGATAATATTACACAGATAACTGAATTGAAAAGAAAACGAATTGATACAATGTCTCGAAAAAGTGTTGAACAATGTTTTGAGGAGTTAGATTCAGTGATTACAAAGAAGTATGTGCTGTCCAAGAATAAACAGTCCAGTCCAGGAACCGATACCACAAAACCAAAAACAAGCCCTCTGAGCAATGAAAATGTCAATGTTAGTTGATACGGTAACTTTTTTATTAATATGTTGTAAAGTTGTAATATATTTTATTAAAATAGAAGAATTTTTTTAATTAAGAAAAAATTGATAAAATTGTGACTTTTAGCTACTGATATTATTTTTTCACGTATTATAACAATCTCTCCACATTAGTCTAACCGATTTAAAATCAAGTTGATAAATCACAAAAAAAATTGTATTGCTTTCCGTTTGTTGTTTTTTTTTTTTATTAAATCAAACAAGTATTTTCTTATTAAATTTTGGTCGATTCATTATATTTTTTACAATTTAAATTGTTATATTTAATTATCATTTTTTTAAATAAATTTTTAATGAGAACTATATTTTTCGTTAATTGAAAAGTACAGGTATATGCCAGTGTAAATATAACAGAAAGTATAACTTTACAATGCTTTATATATTCAGAAAATACCATGGTGATATAGATATCCAATTTCTTACAAAAACGTGTTCTGTATACTCTCAGTTCATTTCATAACAATTACAGATAATGTCAAAACATACTGTAAACTAAAAAAAATGTTGCTGATTTAACAATCTTTTCTTTTAGTTCAACGATGTTAGTTAATGGATGACCACAGAAAATGCTTTCCATTAGTATTCTTCAAATATATGCGTAAAGGGGAAGGGTGTGGAAAATTGTTTTCACAGTAAATAAGGTGATTCGCAAAAATAACAGCATGTTAACACATGCTTCATGCTTATACGTGGGTAATGCGTTACAGTACTAATTCTATAGTGTTAGTTGCATCATTTTGTTTGAATAATTAGAAATTCCTATCACAATAAAGTTTATGTTTTTTTTTTTTTTTTTTTTTTTTTTTTGATAGCTTACTGTGAGAACAAAAACTGACTTTTGAAGATTTTTACAATATTGTTTATTTCTGATCACTTAAAATTCATTACTCTTGAGCTTAAAGTTTTTGATTCAGAAATTTGAATAATAAAACAAATGTGTGGAATGGTTTATTGCACATTCAGGTATTTTGGATAAGCTAATTTTAGTTTATTGTAATTTTTAATGGTCATAAACGGTGATTTTGTTAACCGTACATTATAGTAAAATTGTGTACAATGGGGCCTAAACTTATGAATGACCTTACTAACAAAAATTTCAACTTACGAAAAGGGATTTCCTAAATTTTCCACCCTAACTTACGAAACATGTTTCAACTAACGAAACGAACTTGCAAAAACTTGTATTTTTCTTAATGATGGAATCTCATATCCACAGCCACAATAAAGGAATCCTTGCAAAATTCCACAAAATTATTTAATTCATGAAAAAAACACCCCGAGAAAGAGTTTACGAATAGGGCAGAAGCACATTTTGATGACATTTGCCTAACGCATTTCAAAAGCATTCTTATAAGTCAGCCAAAACAATTGTTGCTGGACCATTATTTCATCAAATTTACATCAGAAGAAACTGAGAAAGGTGAAAGTGAACCCAAAAAGGCAAAATGAAGTGTTGATAATTAAAAATTAAGATAAATTTACCTACTCCCAGAAACTTCATTACGTATCCGAATCTTTAGACATAAGAAATTTTATTACATACATTATTTCGTATTAGTATTATGTATATGTAATATAGTACATTATGTGTAAATAATACATTTTTTTTTATTTCAGGTTTTATCTGTGTTTTATTAATGCATATTTCTTCCATATTTGACATAAATGTATATTTTTTTCATTGTATAGGGGAGTTTAGGGGCGATGGAACGAATTAGACAATTTACATGTAAAATGCGCTTTAACTTACGAAACGACTTTTGGAACAAATTAAATTCCTAAGTTGGGACCCCACTATATTAGTTTTTTTGTTTTTTTTTAGATTAATGCAGAGCAACTCACAATACCATCAGTAATCTCATTATCATCCTCTTCTTCAAGTGTGGTAGCATTGGATGGAGTTGAAATTGAAGATAAACCTGGAAAATGTATTAGCAAGCACGAAGTTAAGGCTGACAATTTTACAAAAGATAATCAAATGTTCATTAAATTGATTCGTCTTCCGCCAGGTAAAGAGCCTCGTGTAGTGAGGAAAGATAATGTAGTAGAAGTTGAAATGGACAACAATTATGTGGATGTTACCAAACAGATCAGCCACGCGTTCTCATTGTGCAATACTCAACTACAGACAAACAGTGACGATAATACAAGTCCAATCTGTGGAAATGAAAACAGCCTGGAATCTGAAAAGGAAATACGTGGCAATATATTAAAGCAACAGATATCAAAAAAACTTGAAAATTGGACGAAAAAACATGAGACCGCAATGTCAGTTACCGATCAGTTAAAATTAAATGAACCGAAAACAAAAGAATTACGATCTGATAATAGATCCATAATAAGCACAACTATTAAAAGTAGTGTTGATAGCTCAGGGCAATTGGAACCAAGGTCATTACATCCAGCTTTAACTGAACTCTCTCTCAAAAATACAAACGCAGTCGGTGTTGATTTTTGCTTTACAAATACAAGAGAAAGTGTTGTACAAGAAAAAGTGTGTAAAAGGCCTACAAAAACTTATTCTGTGTCGTCTTCAGCAACAACAGTTAAGAACAAAGCAGTCGCTGAAAATCACGGTGAAGACTTGTTGGCATATCAGTTAGATGAGTCTTTAAATAGTGTGGTAAATATCCATATCTGAAATAAAAGAGTACTGAACCCATTTGGGATACCTGTATATGTATTCCAGTTTAGCAGTAAACATTCAATTCTGTTATACCAGGGTATTGGTGGACATATTGTATATCCATGTTATAATTTACCCAATGATAAGCCGTGAGGTTATTCGAAAAGTAAAGAACATATTTTTTTCTCTAGACACTTTATTAAGATAATGAAAGAAAACAAAACATTTTACAAGACATTTGATATCTTAGTTTTTTTTTGTGTTTAACGTCTGACTATTGTGCACACTTGGGCTAATGCAGACGATGGGATGATTTATAGCGTATGAAAATGCCAAGCCCTGGCCGGGAATCAAACCCGGGTCCTCGGGGTGAAAGCCCAGTATGCTATCAACTAGGCCACCGAGGTGGCTGATTAGTTATTTCTCTACATAGTCGCTGTTCAAATTTAAACATTCGTAGTACTTTTCACCAGATTTTCTATGCCTTCAATTGTCGCCAATTTATTAAACCATTCACTAATGCACTCTTTCATTTTGTTGTCACTTTTGTAGTGGGTTTCTGCCGAAAAAAAAACCTTCAGTTTGGAGAAAAGATGGTAATCACTTAGATCCAAGTCTGGGCTGTAAGGCAGATGTTCAAAAACTTCCCACTTAAACTACTGAAGCAAGTTTGTCGTCAACGCAGCAGCATGTGTTGTATTTATGGTCTCCCATTTAGGCATGTAGTTGATGAGTACACCTATAGCACCCTTTTAATCACAAATAACTGTAGCCATAAGCTTCTTTGTGTTCAGAATTTGTTTTACTTTTTTCATTTTTGAAAAGGATGTGGAATTATGCCATTCCATTGACTGGCATTCATGTTACCATAAACCTCGATTATCTGTGTAAATTTCGATAGGGTGGACTTTTTTCACATTCAGTAAGCATATTACACTACCAACCTTTTGGCTGAATTGTTAATTTTCTTACAAATTTTTAAGTTGCACAAACAGTAAATGACTTGTAAGGGATTGTATCTGACTGGTGTGAACAAGTGGGAAGGTCAGTGGCACGACAAAAGCAGCTGTGGAGGAACTGAACAGCTTGTCAGATCAAAATGTTCTTTAATTTATGAATGATCCTTATGTACACTTAGAAAATCACGGAATGAATTGTAAACTTTTGTTGTTAAACCATGAAAATTTTAAACATGATACTTCAAAACATGATTCTAGTTGTTTTCTGTATTATTGTCAGGGACCTGCAGTATATCTGATACGATGATAAACTTTACATCTGGTCAGACAGCATGTTCCCTAATAATTCATCCACAGTTTATACTCAAATTTCAGAAGTGGTTGTTTCTATTATAACTGAAAAATAAGTGTACTAAAGTAAATATGCATATCTATAGAGTGTAAGTAATTCTACGAGGGTTGATCAAATATAAATGAGACTGATTTTTTAAAAAATTTATTGCTTACTTACAAATTATTCTTGATACAACTTATTTTTCTACATAGTCTCCCACACTAGTAACACATTTTTCCCACTGGATTGGAAGTTTTTTAATTCAATCTTCGTAAAAAGTTCTCTGGCATTCATTGAGCCATTGGAGCACGAAGGTCTCTACCGCAGAATCGTCTTCGAAACGCTGGCCTCCAAGCGCCTCTTTGAGTGGCCCAAACAGGTGATAAGTCTGGACTCTATGGGGAATGTTCCATTGGTTCCCAGCCAATTTGATCTAGTTTAAGCCTCGTAGCGTTCGTCGAATGTGGTCGGGCATTATCGTGAAGAAGAATGACGTTTCTCGCCGGTTTAGATTTCCTTTTCCTACGAAAAGACTGTTTTGCGGCCTCTAAAACATCGCAATAATATTGTGCATTTATTGTGCGTCGTTGATGGAGGAAATCGACGTGAAAGGCGCCTTGATTGTCGAAAAATACAGTGGCCATTACCTTCCCGGCCGACGATCGTGATTTGGCCTCTTTCCCCTCTTCCGCCACTCCATACTTGCCTGTTTCGACTCGGGAGTGTAATGGTGAACCCATGTTTCATCACAGGTGACAATCCGGTTTAATAATGCCTCACCATCTCGTTCAAATTGGGTCAATAGTCGCTGGCAAATCTCCAAACGATTCCGTTTGTGAACGTCGGTCAAAATTCGTGGAACCCACCTTGCAGATACTTTGCTGAGTTCCAGGTTTGATGTAACGATTTTTTGAACGCTACCATAGCTCAACTGGAGTTCATCTGCAATAAATCGCAGCGATATACGTCTGTCTTCGTCCAGGAGCTTCCGAACAGCATCAATGTTTTCGTCCGTGACGGAAGTGGTCGGGCGACGATCATGGTTTTCTACTGCTTCCCGTCCTTCGGCGAATTCCTTGTGCCAAGCAAAAACACGAGCTCTTGACAGGGTCCTGTCCCCGTATTGAGCCGTCAATCTACGAAAGATTTCAGTCGGATTGACCCCCTCCTTGGCCAAAAACTTAATAATAATTCTCTGCTCCACGGAAACGTGCACTTCACTCTCACTCATTGTATAGTTTTATACCGAAGGGTCCGAATGGAAATGTTGCCCGTCTACGCCCGTCCCAAACCTCCCAGGCTACCTGAAACCCCACCCTTTAGAGTTCAATGTCCAACGGAAAAGTTTTTAGAAAGTCAGTCTCGTTTATATTTGATCAACCCTCGTAATAAAATCTATAAATTACAAAAAAAAACATCGTGAACTATTGCAAAATAGTATGTGCATATTGCTAGAGACTAAATTAATATATTTACATTTTTCTAATAATAAAATTTTTTCATAAAAAAATGTTTTTATTCAGTTATATGTAAAAATACAATGTTTTGTTAAACATTTAGGTTTTTTAGAACTTGGTACAGTATGAATTTCTATTACACCATGTTTAGTTTTTGATTAACTGAAACGATTAACTCAGTACAATAAAAACAGTATGTATCAGAATTATTTAAAAAAGTTATTGAACCCTTTCACTGCCATGATCTATCCAGAAAGTTACTTCAAATACCACCAAGGTTATTTGCATGAGACATTGCCTCGGATGTGAAGCCATAGCACGGCAATACAAAACAACTGCCTGTATGACTGTTTTGACACAAGTGCACGTAAACAGTAGAAACATCTGATATTTTGCTAATATCAAATATAGAATAATGAAATTCTTAATGAGCCTAGATTTAGGGAAGTAGTGCAGCAAAAAGTTTAGATTATAACGGTATTCTGAAACGCACCAACAAATGTAAAATGTTTACTGAGCTGGGAACGGCAGATGTATGTACTCAATAAAATATAATTTTGATTTCTTTAGAATTAAGTGGACTTCACATGTGTAAACCACACTTAACAATGTTTATAAAAATCTTGATTTTATTATTTTTTTTTAATAGTTTTTAACTAAAATATTATTTGTTTTGTTTTTATAAACAATTTTATTATTACAACTCTGAAAGAACGAATGAATGACTTTCTGGGGTTACTATTGCACTGTGACCTTGTAGATCTATTGTTCCCTCTTTCTGTATTCCTTCTATATTACAGCACCTTCTGCAGTACTAGTCTCTTCATAAAGTCTAGGATATGGAGAGGAGGATAACTCCCCTACTTCTAATTGGTGACTTCCCAATTCATTATTGCGATACTTGCAGATACTAAGCTCTGTTGCCTTTCAGTTTCTTGCTTTTACTCTTGACCCTTATCATGGAAGTTATGCCTCATTTGGCCAGTCTTTTGTTGTGTGGTGAGTTCCTACTCATTCTGTTTATATTCTTACTCGTGGAAGCATGAGTAGGTAGGTAAATTATGTCCACCCTTACAGAGCCCCGTATGCATAGGTAAGCCTAAAGTAGTACACTGGGAGGTTGTCACATATCTCAGGGCTCAGATATGTTGGTACACCATTAAGGCCAGTGTTATGCACTCCCTCAGTTAAGGTCGTTTTACACTTTAGTTAGAGTTAGCCAGGTTATATAGGGTAGTGAATGTGTGTCGTGAGTAGATAAATTACAGTAGTATAACTGTAGGTACATGGGATCAGTTCTCATTTCAACTGCCTTCACCAGCTTTTACAACTCTACAGTTATATAAGAAAAAATATTTTGTATCAAAGTTTTATGTGATATTTGTTTAACAATTATGTGAAAACAAATCCTGAAAATGTCATTAGGAATATTAACATTTGACCAATACATATCATCTGATATAAACTGTATTTTTGAGAATAATTAATTTATAACAATACTGTATGTTTTTTAATGAAAATATTATTTTGTCGTAAGGAATGTTGGATTTATGGATGTCTTATCTAATGGTAAAGCAGCTGACTATGACCTCTGTAATTGTGTCACATTTATGTATTTGTTGATAGTGAAGTAAAAGTAAACACGACATGTAAACACTTGACATCCTAAAATAATGTTGGCTTGATTTATTTATATGATATCGCATTTCCAGCCAGTAATCAGCACTTGTAGACATGATTCAGTCCAGATTTAGGTATAATGAACAGTAGTTTAGAAGTATGACAAGAGAATGATAAGGCCGCCTCAGTGGCCTAGTTGATTGCTTACTTGGCTTTCACCCTGAGGACCTGGGTTCGATTCCCGGCCAGGGCTTGGCATTTTCATACGCTATAAATCATCCCATCGTCTGCATTAGCTCAAGTGTGCACAATAGTCGGACGTTAAACACACAAAAAAAAAGAATTTTTTATCTCAAAATTTGAAATTATTACTTCAGCATACAATTTTCTTTGTGTGTATGTATGGTGTGCGTGCGCACATGTGTATTAAAAAGTCATGTTAAAACAGTACTGTTGTATAGTATTACTAATAATACATTAATGCACTGTTGGTAGTTTCAGCCTTCGTAGATTTTTCTTATGTTTGGGTTTTTAAATATATGTGCAAACACCACAAACATCAATAGCATAATGTGTTTACAGAAAAGTTGGTTGTACCAGACAGACTTCTCGATAGCCAACAATACTTTATCTGAAGATTCTGTATGTGCTGCTACTTCTACTACAACACCAAGTAAGCTCTTTTATCAAATCATTACTAAAATTACACACCACATGAGGGTGCAGACTAGCTGCACCTATTGAGAGGATTTAGACGTCCCTCATAGTACCCGACTCTAAAACATACTTACACTTGTAACACTACACTTACGACTTTAACACTTTACACTCACACTTATATTTAGGAAGGCATTTTTCGCTTTAAAAAAAAAATTAAAATTACGTCTGCACAATAATAACCAAGTAAATTATTGGTTTATTTTTTAACAGAACTCAAATACAGTTTTTGGAACCTTGATATGCTGCATAGAAATCTTTGCTACAGTAGCGGAAAAATGTGTGCTAAGCTTCGTTGTTGTATAAGAAGCATAGCTGATCAGGAACGATTTAATATGCTGTGTTCAAATTAGTAACCATTATACGACTAAAACTAGTCAAAAGTTTTAAAAAAAGTCTGAAATTAATAATTTATATTATTATTCATAAAAGTGACATGATCAGGAAAAACACTAAAAAAATTAATTAAAAAACTTTTCTTTAATATGTTTCAAATCGACTTTACAATACAAATCTTACATTACATTTACAATATTCAAATGTAATGTTTTTAGTTTTTTTTTTTTTTTTTTTTTTTTTTTTTTGTCTTGAATATACCAGTATGAACATAATGTTCTCATCTATAAGGAGCGATGTCATTTTTAAAATGACATTGTAGAGCAAAATTACAAAAATCCTCTACATCTTTACTGTTACTCCTTGCTACTCGCTACTTGTCTGCGAGTACAGGATACATTGCAGTACTGAGCAAGTAATAATTTTGTACACTTTGAATATGTTTGCAGTTGTATGTTGTGGTAAGTACAGTATAGTAACATGTAAAATAAATAAGGTCATGACACAGATATTTTTTCCTTTGCAGCATTATTCAGATACATATTTATCAATAAAATAATTACAATTTCTTAATATCTGAAATTTTTAAAAGTATGCAATTTTTAAAACATTATTTCTACCTCTGTAAGACGGATACCTCTCATGGGCAGACAAAAAATTCAGGAATGTCAAGTGACAGTGAAGTAAGAGGTTTCACTGTACACTGTTTTTATGTACATTGTTTATACTCTTATTAAAATGCTTGAAATTCTAGCTATAGCAATACTGTTTGTAAATAAACTCATGTATCATGTAAAAAAACTAAGTTCTATAGTTATATTTATACTTTGCCAATCAGAATTGTGGAATGTGTAGCTAGTCCATACCAAGGACTTCAGCATGTATCATGTTTCCCGATCTGCCGCTTATTACATTCTAAATATGCAGTCCCTTGATATAATCACAATAACCGGCAACTAAACTGTTACAAGTAACTATAACCAGTATTTTACTGGTGAAATGAAAAATATACTCATTTTTTATTGTTTTTTCATGTTACAGGAAAACAATTAGTGCAGTATATTCTGTATAAGAAGCCTTTTTCTCATATCCGTAACAGATCTAAGACTGGGTAGCCATCAGATTCGAAGCGGAGTTGTGCTGAGAGGAGCGCACTACGCATTCAAAACCAATAATGTAAGTGTGGCCACTGAAACCAAAAGCTCTCTTTTGCTTCTAGTGGCCGTACTCATATTAAAAACAATAGTTTAGGTTTTAATTATTGTAACACAGCCAGTGGGCCACAGGTTTATATAATTAGGCTTAGGACCTATTTTTCACCATCTAGTGGTCTGTAATTTACTATATATAGGCTACTGCAGTTTTGAAATGTTACAACTTTCATCTTGAGGCTATACAATGGGTCAGGTTCCACTGGTAAGGTTGTTACAGGGCAAACAAAATATTGAAACATATTACAACACTACACAAGTGCATGATTATATTAAAATGATAAAATTTCAGCCAAACATCACTAACATTCGACTCATATAAGTTCAGTTCAGACTGCCTAGGTTTTTGAATGCCTAGTTTGTTCTGCTCTGCATTTGGTGGCTACCCAGTCTAGAACATTAATTTTCATTGTGTTTCTTCTATATACATTGTGATTCACTTGTTTTTTTTCATATTGCATGCTTATGTTTCATTCCAGTGAATAATCCACTGCTATTCATGGATAAAGAAGATGTTGTTCATCCAGCTAAAGGGACATCGAAACTGAGAGTTTTCGTTATGGATATTCAGCCAGACTTTAAAAGTAAATTTTGTTATTAAAGTACATGAAGGGAACACCCTGTAATTTTAATCAAACTTGCTTTCAAATTCATATGTAATTATTTCCGCCCTCAAAAAATATTTTGGCAGCTACAAAGAAAAATCCGCAGACAGTCAAAATTAATTAGACTTTTCTTAAACTGTAGTCGTAATTCAAGTAATACAAATAAGTATGCCAAATATGAAATAAAAGAAATAGTATGGTTTAAGAGTAAACTGAAATAAAAATACAAATATAGCAGTAGTTACAGTGTATTTTTGGTGTATTACTTGATTTACTTCTTAACAAAAAATCTCTTTGAATCAGCACTGACTTTAGTTTTGTTATGAAGCTTCAATATGACCAGAATTTCAGCAAAACCTATTTTGAGAAATTCAGCTATTTATTTAATTTTTGTCATTAGCTAACTATCTTAAATATTTATAGAGATATTGTGACTAATACATTTTGTTTAGGTAATAATACACTTCATTTGAGAAAAATGTCATCAAAATCGTTAGTCAATTTTGTGAAAATTTTATTACTAACCATTTTTTTACAAAAAACTGGCTCCAGATAACTTTTCTTTGGAAACATTAAAATATCGGTCCTAAGATGTAGGCAAACAATGTTAAAACTGTACAGTAATCCCTCGAAGTAGCATGGTTTGATATATACTGATTCAAAGACATATTGTTAAACAGTGCAACTCTCTCTGAGATATGACCATCAAATTCGATGGTAAGGTGTTTTGGTTTGTTTATCAGTTTTTTCGGTGCTAGCACGTATTACTATTAGTCTATCAGTGTGTAGTCCAGACAGCGCAGCAACGGTGCATTTGGGGGCTTTTGGCAAAACAATACTGCTGGAGGTCAGAGAGAGTATGGAACCTTTTTTTTAAATTAATTCTAAAGTTGCAGTAACGATTTCAGAATATTAAAGTAAAATGAATAGAAATATATTGAGTATTTTAATAAATTAATCCAAATAACTTTCACGTTAAAAAAAAATTAAAAAATCATTTCAAAAATAAATGGCGCCTATTTGGCAAGTTTAATTCTATAGCCCAAAGTTCCATATTTCATATGTGGAAAGTAAACTTATTACTTTGCAACTAATCTTCTTAATGATAAAAATGTTTAATTAAAAAAAAATACTGTTAGGTTAGGTTATGTGGTAGGTTAGAAAATTTTGTGCCCTCTCATTGCAGCACTGAGTCCAGAGATAATATGAACTGGAGACACTATGATTGGAAATGATCAATAACACAGATCAAACATGTCCATCAGGCTGTCACAGCGTATCATATGTCTAATATTCAGAGCTATCTTTACTGTTCCATCCTTGTCTAGAACATCTTTAAGCTTATTAACTTTTTTAGAACTGTAGGATATACCTAATATTTTATTTTATTAAAATTATATATTATAATTTATGTAATTAATTTTTTCTTTCCTTGAATTGAAGTTTGTAATTTTGAATTGTAACTTATTTTTAGTGATAAAATTCAAAAATGTGAAATATATGTGGAATTTTATCCACAAAAGTGCACTTTTTTCTGTTTTCCAATATATCATATATTGTACATATTTATTTTATTTATAAATAAAAGAAGTGGTAAAGTTTTCCTTCATACAATCATTTTAGTTACATAAGAAGGACCTACAGGGGGCATAGAATGCCCATACATAGGTTGGTCCTGCAGCTTATATTCATGGACACAATCAGGAGTGATACAAACCTCACCAAATCATATTATATACAAAAAACAATATTATTAGTTATGCATATCATTCAGTCTATTTTGTTAAAGTCTTTGATTTAGTTCATGCATATATTTCAATATAATATAATAATATATGCAACATATATCGTGTAGCGCTCATATATTTTGGAAACACACACATTTACAATTCTTTATATATAACCAAAATTTAAGCAAAATCTGATGAACTATTAAAAAAAAAATAAGGTGATTTTCCAGTTCTTTTATTGTTGTTGTTAAACTGGATTTTTAGGAAAATAATGTCAGTGTCAGAAAGTATTATGTAATGTTTTGGCCCCATTTTAAAACACAAATTTTGTTTACAGAGGAACCTTTGGATTTAATCAGCGGTTACTGCTACTCTGGTTGCCATAAGTTGTACCTCTTGTCCACTCTTCTATGGTTACCCGATGTAAAACGTATTCTATGTGCCAAGTGTTACAAAGATGGTAAATCTATTTCATTTCAAAGCTAAACTTTATTTTTAGATGACTGAAACTGTTCTAACCAATTTTATATTTACAGGTGAAGAAAAAGAAGTACATTTGATGTTTACTGTGCAAATGAGGGTGTTGGACCAAGAAGGCAGCCAGGAAAAGTTACTTTTAATTAGGGAACATGCCGAACAGTTCTTTGGTAAGAATGTTTTTATAGAAAGTATTTTTAACTACTCAGGGACTCGCACATTGTGAGTAGGTGTTGGGAAATTTTGAGGTGCTCTAGCTGGATCTAAAACGTTTTCATGTATCTGCTCTTGGGTTAAAATCCTTTATACGAGGCGATCTCCAGTTTTAAGCTTGTCTTACCAATGCATGCAGGGCTCTGTAAAGTTTCACATTTTATTTCCCTAATCACTTGAAGGATTTGTATGATCCCTGGAAACAAACCTTAAAACCCAGAAAATCTTGGAGAACTAGCAAAAGTGAACTTGGGGTGTAAAAAGAGACTTGTGCCAAGAATCATTGAAGGCATCAGTCTAGTCATTCCAACAGTTGCACAACTTTGATCGTGGAGCCACCATAACCTCAAAAATTAATCTATTAGTGAATTAAATTGTTCTGGTGGATAGCACTTTGATCGATGGCGTCTTACATTTGATGTCAAAACAATAATCCAAAAATACTTATATTTTCATATTTCAAGAAACGAACCCTTGTTAACTAAACATATAGAACAAAATGCACAGTGCAAGGTCATTGACTGTAATAGCCCCTCCCCGCTACTGTTCTGTCATTTTGTTTCCAATTGCCAGTGAGAAACGAGTGTTTTTATTTAAACTTGTATTGTTTGATAAGAACTTAGTTGTTAAAAAAATACCTCTTATAAAATGTCTTCAAAGAGAATCATTATAGTGCAGCAATGAAATAAAAAGTCACTTAATTCGCTGAATAAAATGGAAACAGAGTTGCAGAACGGGAATTTACAAAGTTGAGCAAATTTTTGCAGGTGGTGCAAGGGCAGAAATTTAATTTTTGCATGTAGAGCTATGTTAAAATGTTTTACTGGACTTAAAAAAAGGATGCTATCCTGCAATTGACAAAGCCATCCTACAATTCATGACTGATGCTAGAAATAAATGTCTACCAGTAATGCGTCAAATGATGCATCTGAAAGCAATGGAAGCAGCAACTTAATACGGGATAAGTTTATTTAAGGTTACAAGAGTTTGGTACAATAGCTTTATGCATTGTCAAAGTTAATCTCTACAATGACAATCTTCTGTCAAAAACTTTCAGCTGATTTTGAAGTAAAACTTTTGAACTACCAATGTCATATTATTTAACTTCATAAAATGTGTAACTATACATTTAGCCAAATAGGCAATGCGGATGAAACACCTATTTGTTTTGATATGCCATGAAATTATACAGTGAATTTTAAAGGTGCTAGAGAAATTAAAGTAAAAACTACCAGTTATGGTAAAGAAAAACTATCCGGATATGAAAAATACTGTATCACATAGTATCACCAGTTATTATATCACCAGATTATATATCAGATTATATCACCAGTTAGCTGTGCATAACTGGTGACGGATATAAAATGCTTCCTTATATAATCCTTAACAGGAAAACTATTCCAAAAAATGAAATCTTTCCCAAAAAATGTATTATTCGTGCACAAAAAAACAGATGGATGACAGCAGATATGATGAACGACAGAGTTAGTGTCATTTGGGATAGGGGGCCAGGAGTATTTTGGCACCCCAATAACATGCTAGTCATTGTTGCATTTGAAGGCCATACATCTGAAGAAATAAAAAATAATCTGAAAACTAAAAACTGTGATTTGGTAGTGATTCCAAATGGAATGACGAGCCAGCTTCAATCAATTGACATTCCAGTAAATAAACCTTTCAAGGACTATGTGTGGCAGTGAAGCGTGGTTATTCACTGGAAACCTACCTATCGCACTGTCTGGCAAGATTAAGAAAGCACCTGCATGGAATAAAATACCAGTGGATTTAGTATAACAGTCTTTCAAGAAATGCTGTATAACTAACACATTTGATGCTTTGGAAGATGATATTTTATGGGAAAGTCCTGATAATGACTGTTCAGGTAGTGATGAATCTTATACTTCTGAAAGTGGTGACACTACTGAAGGGACTGAAAGTGATTAAAAGTGTTTTTCACCAGTTATAAAGATATCACCAGTAATAAAATATGTAGCTTCATTATCAACACAACCTTAAAAAGGACCTAGTACTAGGTATCATAATCCCGAGATTTAGTTTAGGTCATGTACTTTCAAGTAAGTAAAGTAGTATATACTTATTAAATTTGATTTTTTTAAACGTTTTTCACTTTGTAATGTTCTTTAAAAATTGTCTGTAAAATACAGTGTGTCTCACAATTGATGATATACAGTTTTATTTTCTTGTTTTGTAAAAGTAAAGCAATATTTTGAAGTCATAAGTATCATTATAAGTTTTAAAAATAAATTCTGCTGAGTATGATACGGTAATCACAGGTTATTGCATTCACTGATTAATACAGTTAGCCACTTGTAAATTAACATTACTTTAATGGCAGTTATTGCGATCAGTACAAAAGGTTTCACCTTTACTACGTTCAAAATGGCGTTACATATTTTATCTAAATGTGAACTTTAATTCAAGATAAAAGGATTTTTTTAAATTGCGTTTGAATATAATTGCAATGACCAATTACATTTCTCAAGTAGGCAAACAAAATAAAACTGTTACAGTATGCCGTGAATTACACAAGTTCGAGTTGTGCAAATTCGTGTTAGTGATTTATTTTTAAAAAATTGAAAAATCACTATTTTCAAGAAAAAATTGATTTTAGCTCTGCTTTTAAATACTGTAGGTCTGCTGTAAATGAAAATAAGGTATGCACAAAATTGCATGCTTTAGAATATCTACATACATTGTTCTTAGCCAATAGTAAAATTCCAAGAAAGACTGTACTGTGTACCATACAGTACAGCTTATCGTTAAACGACCAGATGTTGTTCAATACAGTATTAAAAGGAATTCTGTTATCTTCGTTTTTCTTTGCTATGGTGGTTCCATTAATAGGTTTGGCGCTTGTTGTATGTATGTTTTTTTTGCTGATGATACTACAGTGATTTCAAGAATAGGATTATCACTTGTCCAATTTTTAAAATTGTAATTTTAAAATTACTTTTATTTGTTGCAGGGTGTACAGTGAGTGAGTACATCAGCAGCCAAAACACAATGAGAAGGGTAATCAAAACACTCTCGAGGTTAAAATATGATAAGTGGAAACAGTTTATACCTGCATTAACTGTTTGTGTTGCTATTGTAGGGAATCAAATGTTTATTACAGATACAAATTTAAAATCCGTATAGTAGAAAAATTGTACATTTAATTTTAACCTATTATATTTATATTGTTTAAAAAGAATTAAGTTTAGGCTTTTATGTACATAAATAAATTTAAAGCATTCATTAAAAATCAGCAGCTTTCTTTTCTTATAAAAATTGATATATCAAAAAAAAAATTAACTGACAACATTTTTTATATTGGGTAAAGTGTACAGTTGTTACCTTAAGTAACTTGTTATATGGTTCTGATTTTAAATATATAGGTATTGTTCATAAATTAAAAGGTTAGTAAATGTATTCTCAGAGAATGGAAAAGCTATAATATAATGTAAAACCTAGGAAAAAAGTTTGAATGGGTAAATTTTAAATTGTTGTGAAATTATACAAAAATACACAGTTATTGGCATATTAATACAGGTGTTAGCAATGTAAATAACTTCTACATGCATGTATATTAAAGGTTTACATTGGATTTTAGTAATTTTAAGACAGTCATAGATCTAGGTTTAGAATATCTTAAAAAGAAATTGTATATTTAAAGAATTTATAGTGATAATTATTAAGAGTATTATTTTATTTATTTATAAAAAAAATAAATAAAAAAAAATAAGATGTAGCTTCTCTTGAGACATCTACTTTTAATTAACAAACATTTATAGCAGTGGTAATAGCAATAATCAAATATACAGTAAACTGTAAATTAACTAAAGGCTGTTTCTGTTGTTTTTAACAAACATATAGTTCAGTTTTTGTTAATTTTTTTTTAAATATGAAAAACTGTTTTCACCAAATAATTATGAAGACCCATTTTTAGTGTATAAAGTATTACACATTAATTCATATTCATAAAGTAATATTTTAATGAAATTTAAGCTAATATTTAATAAATTCATAAAATTATTGAATTTGGGCTACGAACAATCCACATAAGTTAGAGTGCCCCCTGCACTCACAAAAATTAGCTGTTCGGTATGCAATATTATAACATCAAATCATCTTTTTTTATCAAACAAATAGAGAACGCTACTTCAGGTTGTGCAACAGTTCATGAATATCCTCTCTATTGACCAGTGACAGTACATGTTTCAACAGGACAGTGCTTACAGCTCATACAACCAGCAACATAATGACTTTCTTAGAACATTGTTTTCATTGACAAGTGATTACAAGTAGGTTGTGGCCTCCTCAGTCTTCTGATTTATTGCCACCTGACTTTTTTGTGAAGGAACACCTGAAGGATGTTGCTTATAAAACTCATCTTCACACCATTCCCAATTGCAAAGAGAAATTGAACAGTTGTTGAAATTTCTCAACAAATGTTTAATAACATGCTACATCATATTCAGTTGTGCGACTTGCATAATGGGAACCCACTTTCAACAGTTTTATAACTAATAGAATAAAATAACTATTTATTTCCTCATAAAGTTGTGTCACTTTTTAAAAACTCATTATTACTATTATTATTTTTATTATTATTACTTTTGGCTGCCCTGGCCATAATTTGTGCCAATAAACATTTTTCATACAAAAGGTTACATAGTAATCTATTTTTCATACATAGTAATCTAGTTCACATTTTGAGGGGTCATTAAGTTTGTATGTGTGTGTGTGTGTGTGTGTGCATGTGTGTATGTGTGAACTTAGTACTAACTGCACGAAAATCAATTTTTGTAATAGATTGGAGAAGTTTGATAAGTAGCAAAATTTGCCAAAAAATTTTTAAAATAGTGGTCATTCATACCTTCAAGAATTCTTAACATTTCTTAGATATTTAAAAAAAAATCAATTTCACTATTATAATCAGCATTATCTGAAAAAACTGAATAAATTATCATTTTGAATTTTTAAAATCTATCATAAATAAGAAATTTGATCTGACAGTCATTAGTTTAAAATGAACCCTCGTTCATTTTCACTGCAAATTAAAAAACCAAAATGCTGTTATATTTAAATTTCATTGCCGTTTATGCTAGTGAATTTAGAATTTCAAAAAGAGGGTAAGATAAAAAACATACTTTGGGAATTTCCTTCCAACACATTGGGTAGGTGCATGCCATGATTATTTTATTCTGTTGTCAACAATTCACAGTAAAATAATATTTACAGAGAAATCTTCGATTTTTAATGAACATAAAATTCTAAAGTCAAATATTATGTTATATTTTTAAAAAAGTGTGAAGCCCATCCTACAAAAACATGCTGTCAGTCCTTGTCTAATCTGATTAGATGTAGTATGGTGCTTTCTAAATTAATTTATTTACTATGTTTAACAAATAATTATTAAATTCATTGTACCTAAAGGTACAAGGGTTTTCAGATTTAATGTCCTGACATCTATCTTTGTTTTGATCTGTTATTTGATTTATTACTTCCAAGGTTGCTGTGAATAATTAATACAGCATTTGACAAATTCATGTTTATTAATTTTTTCTTGTTTTATATAATTTACAGTTTAATTTATAATCTTTTATACAAAAAAATATAAAATTAACATTATGTGTATGCTTTTGAATAAAATCATTTACCAAAGGCTACTTCATTTTTTTACCATAGTCTGTTGTAAATTTATTTTATTACTTTTACTTATAGTGCACGATTGTCTCCTTCGAAGTACTCATCCTTGCTTGCTATACACCAGTCCCAGCATTTTTTCCATTGTTTATACAGTCCCTGAAACTCGTTTGGTGTGATGTCTTTTAGGTGTGCTAGCAATTTTTCTTCAATTTCTTTTAAACTTTGAAAACATCCTCCTTTTAAGGTAGATTTTAGTTTAAGAAATAGAAAAAAATCTGATGGGAGACATATATGGCGAGTACAGGAATGGGAGGAACGCTATTCCGTTACTGGTCAATCAAGAGAGATGAGTGACTTGGCACGTTGTCATGTGCAAAATTCAGTTCTTGTTTTTCCATAATTCAGGCCTTTTCCATCACATATCTTTCCAATTCTTGTTTCGTTATCTTCTCAATAAGTTTTCATCACTGTTAGCAGGAGGAAGCAATTCTTGGCTAATGTTGACACGGTTTTCTTTTTGTTCATTTGTGAGCAGTTGTGGCACCATTTTCACAGACGCGATGCATGCAAAGTTTTTCTGTTAAAATTTCATGGCACGACCCAATGCTGATCCTGCCCTTGTCCAAATGCATGTCCATTTTTCAGGAAAAGATTTAACCAGGTTAAAGCAAAATTTATTGTTACAACATTGCTCTTTATAGTCCTTCATTTTCACTATGTAGCAAAGAACTGATTGCATGTGTCCACTAAACCGGTTTTGTTTGTTAACTGATCAATTGCCGCTAGGTGTAGCATAGCGGTGAATTCAATCTGTACAAGATTTGGTCATAATTTCATGTGTATTTTAAGAACATAAGTCATCTAGAAAAAAACAGTTATACAAATCTAAATACATTTACAAGATTTGTCTTAATTCTACCTTATATACTGTTTTAGTATATGACTGAATACAAGAAAAGCTCACATACAGTAAAACTTTGATTAGTTGACAGGATAGGGACTGGAAATGAGACAGTTAATTGAATCGATGAACAACAGAAAACCATTAAAAACAACCTGCCCCATTCACTGCATATGAACACACGAACGAGATACATACTTGTTATGCAGTAAAATAAAAGTGCTGCAATCACATTTTTTTCTAAGCGAATGCTTTAATTATATGCTGAAACTAATCACTTCAGCTTGTCTGCCACACTCAGGTTAAATATCTGCAATTGACAGCAAGAGCAACAGTTTATGTTTAGGTGGATCAAAACATGGCTGACTGCATCACTTAGCAATAAAGCAAAGATTATGTTTTTGCTACAATCAGGCTACTGTACATACTGTGCGTAATATGTATTATACTAATTATCATTTCCACTCTTATTTCTCTAAAAGCTATATATTTAAAACATGAAAAATACAGTAATATTTATTTACTGCCTGTGAAGGCATTCTTTATAAAATACGGCATTACTATGCTGGACTACAACCATACTTACTCGACCTGGCACCTTTGTGACTTTTTTGTTTTACTCGTCACATCAGAGCTTAAGGGGATAAGATTTCACAATGTGGAAGTTGTGAAAGCAAAAGTAATGGAGGTTCTCAACAAGCTGACAGAAAATACTCCAGCACTGCTTTAGACAATGGAAAATTCGTGGGGATCGGCAAGGAGAGTAAAACGAAGGGGATAAATTTTGTAATGTAATTGGTGATCAATAAAATGTTTTGTAGCACCAATCTGGTTATTTGTCATATCTCATATGTACTTAATTTATTACAGAAATGATCACATACTTTATTTATATGGTTTTTATAACAGCACAAACATTAATCTGTCTACGTTATATATTTTAGGGCAAATGTTATTTTTAAAATTATAATAATCTGCAGGGGCATTTTACAATTTTATTCTCTATGAAATATACGAGGTTTGTTCAATAAATACGCACACTGGCCTCTCGTGTTGTCTGGGACCCAATGAGCCGTCAGTGCTTGGCAGAACGTTACGCTGTGCGGATCTTGCGAGTAGAGTTATTTTTAGTTTTGCATTATTTTTTGTTCGTCGATATGGAAATTGACCAATTCACTGAACAACGAATTAACATCAAGTTTTTGGTAAAGCTTGGTAAAAATTACCAAGAAATTGCTGAAATGTTGAGAGTTGTTTATGGTGACAATGCTATGAAGAAAACAGCCATTTTCAAGTGGATTAAGCGCTTTAAAGAAGGTCGAGAAGACGCCACGGATGATGCAAGAATTGGACGAGATTCAACCTCTTGTGTGCATGAAAACAATGATCGTGTGCGGCATCTTGTCCTTACTGATCGCCGAAAAACTGTCCGAATGATAGCTGAAGAACTAAATTTAGGAAAATCAACAGTGCGTCGTGTGCGACCACATTTGACTCAAACCGATGGATGGATTCTTCATCAAGACAATGCACCCGCACATTCGGCTTTGATTGTTCGCCAGTTTCTGGCTAAAAATTCAATCACTATCCTTGATCATCCCCTTATTCACGGACCTCGCCTCTGCGACTTTTTTTTCTATTCCTAAATGCAAAAATGTGATGAGGGGACAGCATTGGGAAGATGTGGACACAATAAAACAAGAAACGACGAGGAGACTGAAATGCCTGACTTCCGAGGACTTCCAAGGGTGCTTTGAAGAGTGGAAAAGAAGATGGGATAAGTGCATAGCAGTGAATGGAGAGTATTTTGAAGGGGACAAAATCAATGTAGATGAAATTTTGTAAAATAAAGTTTTTATGACCTTAGTTCGCGTATTTATTGGACAAACCTCGTATATTGAATTTTAACAAGACCAATAAAATAATGAAACTATTTGCGAATGTTTATTATAGTTAATAAATATGTTGTACTTTCTCCAATGTATTTGTAATAGCACAAACATTTAGATTAATGTGTCTAGGTTATAGATTTTAGGGCCAATGTTATTTTTAAAATTATAATAAACTGCAGGGACATCTATAATTTTATTCTGTATGAAATATAATACTAAATTTTAACAAAACCAATAAAATGCTGGAACTATTTGCAACTATTTTTTACTATTGTTAATAAATATGTATTTTTCTCCAATGTATAATTTCTAATGTATTTCAAGGTACATTTTATCACAATTTATTACAAGAATGTTCAATACTATACATTTATAATGCTTTTCTCCAGCATGCAATCTTATGTGTTGTCTAAGGTGACCTGAATTATTACAAGAATTACCACATACTTTATATTTATAATGCTTTTCTCCAGTATGCAATCTTATGTGTTGTCTAAGGTCAACTGAATTATTACAAGAATTACCACATACTGTACATTTATAATGCTTTTCTCTAATGTGCAATCTTATGTATTGTCTACGGTGAACTGAATTATTACAAGAATTACCACATACTTTATATTCATAAGGCTTTTCTCCAGTGTGCAATCTCATGTGTTTAAGGTGATCTGAATTATTACAAGAATTACCACATACTGTACATTTACAATGCTTTTCTCCAGTGTGCAATCTTGTATGTCGTTTGAGGTGACCTGAATCATTATAAAAATGTTCACATGAACATTTATAAGGTTTTGCTCCAGTGTGCAATCTCCTGTGTTGTCTAAGGTGACCTGAATTATTATAAGAATGATCTCATACTATACATATAGAAGGTTTTTCTGCAGAGTGCGAACTTACGTGCTAATTCGGGTGACCAGAATCATTACAAAATGATAACATACTGTACATGTATAACCTTTTCTCTAGTGTGCACTTTCACATGCCATTTGAGGTTACCTGCTTGACTTAAAGAATATTCACATTTATAAGGCTTTTCTTCAGCGTGCAATCTTATGTCTTCTTAGAGGTGACCAAATCATTACAAGAATGATCATTTACTGTACATTTATAAGGCTTTTATCCAATATGCAGTCTCATGTGTCGTTTGAGGTTACTTGCTTGACTAAAAGAATATTCACATACTGTACATTTATAAGGTTTTTCTCCAGTGTGCAATCTCGTATGTTGTTTGAGGTTACCTGCTTGACTAAACGAATATTCACAAACTGTACATTTATAAGGTTTTTCTCCAGTGTGTAGTTTCATATGTACATTAAGGTTATACAATTTATTACAGGAATAATCACATAATGTACATTTATAAGGCTTTTCTCCAGTGTGCAATATCATGTGTCTTTTAAGGTAACCTACTTGACTAAAAGAACATTTACATATTGTACATTTATAAGGCTTTTCCCCAGTGTGTAATTTCATATGTACTTTAAGGTTACCTGACTGATTACAAGAATAATCACATACTGTACATTTATAAGGCTTTTCTCCAGTGTGCAACTTCATATGTCGTTTAAGTGAATTTGATCTCCTGCAAGAATATTCACATATTGTACAGTTATAAACTTTTTCTGCTGTGCTCACTAGTTTTTCAAATTTCTTTGGAGGTGATTGTAATGTAGTGTTAGAACACAATATAACTTTATCATGTATACTTCTAGTGTTTCTATATTTTGATGTTGAATTATCACTATTTATGCAGAGTTCCTGTTCTGTGCACACACTTTCAAGCGTAGAATGAGGAAACGTATATTGGCTTGTCATAGCAGGGTGGCGCATACCTAAAAATAAGTTACTTTTCATTATTGGCTTGTCACAGTAGGGTGATGCATACCTGAAAATAAATAATTTTTTGTATGTTTTAAGATAAAAAATATTTTACTTATCTTCTCTATAGTTCATTTCATAATATTTGGGGAGGATGAGAAAATAGGCACGTGTTTTATGGCTTTGCAGATGTTAACCAAAAATATAACTACAGGCATGTTCAGAAATGTTTGTGCATGACCAAGTTTAAAAGAAAATCTCCAACAAAGGAAACCAGAATGCCAATCAGTTACATTACATACAGTTAGTTTAAGAAGTTAAAATCATAAAATAAAGTTTACTACAGGTTCACCTGAAAACGACTTGTTCACTGATTGTTAGAGAGGTCGGAAGCCAAAAAACTATAAAGAGGTACAGTCTTTTCGTCATAATTAAAGAAAGGTTTTTATATAAAGGAAAACGAGCTTTTGTCATTTATTACATACATTTTTTAAAACCAAAAGGGTTTTCATCATTACTAATTTTAACGTGTTATCAAAAAGAATCTATGGGTGTAATCATCGAAGGAACCACTGTTTCTGTCAACAGATTAAATTTTACTTGGTACGTCTCATATTCTTCTAGAAGTGTATGTGCGAAATGAAGTATACATAAATAATGTGTAATTAATATAGTAAAAAGTAGGTGAATATAGTACAAAACATTTATTATTTAGAAAGTGATTTTATGAACTAATCACTATATTTTTAGTGAATCACTTGATATAGCATTCGTAACAATTCGTCTTAACAGTAGTGTAAGAGTGCTCAAATATTAACTACAGAAAATGTAACGAGTCACTTAACTTACCCTGTGTGCTGTCTGCAATGTCCTCTTCCTTCAATAAATTTAGCTCGTCATTCTGTAATAAAATAAATAATGTATAAGACATCTGTACTAAAAAATCTTCCACTGTCGAAGAGTTGGAGTGTTTACAATATGTCATGTCTGCTCATGCCTTGATACCATTCGGTAATTTAAATAAAAATCTGAATGATTAAGATTATGACCTATTCTTCCCATCAGTGGTCTATCCACTCACCTCATAAAGGCTACCGCGGTTTCGAAACTCTATAAACATCTTCAGGCCGTTATACAAATTGTTAAATCCCTCTGTCGAGGTCGTCACAAATTCAATCAAAACATTAAAACATACATCATAAACACTGAACACAATTATACGTTTAAAATATTCATCATGAAATTCGGCTTGGCCAAGCTACACACGCGATTCATACATCATTACATTCCGGACTGCGGAGTCTCCATCATTAGTAGCGCGCCCGTCATTGTTATCAGTTACGGTGCGTTTGTTAGTTTTTGTTACTTACTCAAATTACTTAGCCTTAGAGCCATGTCATATATTAAATTTGATTAAAAACTTTCATTTACTTTACAGTTGACTTTGTGACGACCTCAACAGAAAGATTTAACAATTTGTATAACGGCCTGAAGATGAAACGCTAGAGTTTCGAAACTGTGGTAACCTTTATGAGGTGAGTGGATAGACCTAATTATTTGAATATGTGGTCCGATGGCTATGTTACAATAATGAAAAATTTGAAGGTCTTATTTGTTAAAAAAAAAATGATTTCTCAAAATCAACTAACGATTTTTATCTAATTATCCAAACAAAACATATAGGTTGCTACATCCCTCAAAAAAACAATAATTTAGCAGTAATATCAGAGAGTGAGAGTGAGGATTATTATTTTTAAAGCTTTATATGCTTTAAAAGTATCTTCTGAAAGCCACTCTCATAATTATAAAGATGCTCCTTAAAACACCCACTATATGTTTTGTCTTAATGTTTTGCGTTTCATATGCACATTTTCTTTGGAAACAGTGCACATTACGCAAGTGTATGCGAACAGAGTAAAAAATATTTGTTGTTTCTATGAATTTGTTCAATAATTATATTATGTAAAAGATTTTTAAATTCGCAATCAAAATACAGACAAAAGGCATGATGAGATAGATTCTTGGGAGGGGATCTACATTTGGGGGAGTGCATGTGCTGAGAAACATCTACAGAATGGAATGTGCACAAAAAACATAAAACTGAATTGTCAAGGTAGTAACATTAGCTTATGTAATAATAATTACAAAAATCTAAAACTAAAACCATATATTAAACTTACAATTTCTTTAGCAAAAGATGTGGCCAAAGGATCGGTTTTTTGTGCTGGATGTTCAGTCCTATACACAAACATTACATTAATATTTAACTACTGCAAGTATAATTTTACTTACAATGCTTTATTTATTTACAAAATGCAATAATGACAGATATCTAATTTTGTACAAAAACATGTTCTATGTATGTTATTGTTGTTGTTTATTTCCCATTATTTGTCTGTATAAAACAATACTCAACGTTTTGAGAGAATGGTAGAAAATAAAATAAACAAATAGTTTAGCGATTATATAATATTATTTATTTATTTGAAATTAATGGAAAGCAGAGATGTTTACATTTATACTTATTTTTTAATAATTTTCTTATTCCAGATAGGGGTTGTCGTGCTGGCAAAGTAAATATTTGTACAAGAAAATTAAAAATTAAAAACGTCTCACAGTGTTTCAAACTCTGTAAAATGTTGAAGTCTTACGGTTTACTTCATTATTTTACATTTAATAATCTGGGTGTATGTATTCTTCACATTTAGGTTTATCATGTAATAGACTTGTGTCTTGAACAGACTACATTATTGTTATTTTAATAATTGCCTTACTGTTAATTAACAACTGGGAAATTATTAGTGCATTCTTGTCTTGTATTTTTCTTTTTGACTAGTTTTACATGGTACATGTTACCCCTTTTGTCGCTGATTGGTCCATTGGTTTGAATTGTGCTTCACTTTTAAGATTCCTTTTAATTATATCTATCTATATTTTTTTAGGAATAATTTAGGATATCCTATTTTTTTCTTAATTTGTATTATTAAGAGTTACGTTTATAACTCTAAGAGTAATAAATATATTCAAACATTTTGGTTCATTGCTTGATTTATTTTTAGGCCTACTGATGAAGCCATAACTTTAACAATTATATGTGTAATTCACTATTTTATAATCAATATAATTTTAACTGTAATCTACATTATATATATATATATATATATATATATATATATATATATATATATATATATATATATATATATATATATATATATATATGGTAATTTATTAATTTTGAATTGGGTTATTTTAATTATTTCCAATTTAATATTATATTTCTACTTCTGGACCTCAATGAAACTGTCTTTTATTTGACTTTGGTATTATGCCTAAACATTATTTCAAAGACGGGTTACTATATTACTGGTCGTCTAGGTTAGTGTTACGTCTTAATTTACATGTAATAAAATGGCCTGTAGTCAATCAGCTGTTTAACAATATCCATACACAGTTTATTGTGTATTGACTTTCAAATCAATAGCATAGACATAATAAATATATAAAATGTTTGTGTTTTTACAATGGATCAACTCTCATTTTCAAATGCCTAACTTAAAATGCCAGTACTATAGGTAATAATTGGTGTAGCTCACAAAGTAAGGTAAAATATTATATGAAATTTGCTAAAAATTATTAAAATAAAAGTATATTTTAACCAAGAAAATGTTTACAAGCGTAAGTCCAATTTACCATTGTTCTACCTGATCCACTTGCACATAGGCAAATTCCATGGCATTGCTTTCATCTTCTTCTTCTTTTATGTCATTAGGTATACAGTTTTCTTCTACTTTTGTTCTGACCTCACTTGGTAATTTGTCTTCTGTATCTATTAATTCAAAGTTAACCTCTTCCTGTTTAATTTCTAAATTATTTTCTTCTTTAATTATTGAAGATGTATATTCCATAATGGTTCTAAAAGAAAATAGTATGTCTATTAAAAATGTGAAAACAATCATATTATAATACAGTCCATTAATTTCCGTGCAAACAAATTTGTTATTCTCATAATATTAATTTATTGCAATATAAAATAATACAATAAAATTTAATTAACTGTAAAATATACTGACATGTCTTCCACTAATCTAGAAGCACTGTCAAGAAGTAACTGTCTTCCCAATCACACACAGTACTCTCTAAAGAACCTCAGGAGTTAATTTTATTTAAGTTTTGATGATGTTGCAAAAGATGAGCAAAACATTAAATCTTTTCTTGGTAAACCATTGCTTTCATGTGATCCTACAATTAAAAATCAAGAGTAGTGAGATCTAGTGAACACTTCAGAATGCCCCTCATCCAGTTTATGCGTTGAGAAACTATTTTTCAAGACTATAACATGTAGGGCCCCTGCCTGCCATTCTGGAAACAGTCCTTCATTCAAATAACTAAATGTAAAACTGACAATAAATATCTTAAAAATATGCATGGATTTATTGTTATGGTCTCATTGAATAGTCACATCAATTTTGGATCTATGTGACTATTCAAGTCACAACTTTTGAGAACATCAAAGAAAACAGTTGGTAAACAAAAAACAATTACAAACTTTTTCCATCAAGTTTGATGATTTAATGTTCTGCTCTTTATTACTATAGTGAGATTCTGTGTGCTGTTTTATATTTAGTACAACACAGTTAATGAAAATAAATAAAAAACAAAGTTTTTTTAACACAATAAATTCAATTCAATACTTTTTAACGTTTTTTAATGGTTTTTCATGTGATCGGACTTTCCGCTAATTCGACCCGGCCGCACCCAATTTAGGTCAGATTAGTGAGATTCCACTGTAAATGATTTCTTTTTCGTTTTTCATGCTTTTTGACATGGTATAATTGAAAAAATTCTCAAAAAATATTTGACGAGTCAAAATTTAGTTCAAACTTGGTTTTTAGTCCTACAATTTTTTTATAATGGTTTTTTTTTGCACGAAAAAACAATATTTCACGAAACAAAACATTTCTGTACATCTAGTATGTTCTTTGGTTCGTTGCTAAAACAACAAAACAAAAATTTTTTAAAAATTGGTAAAAATGCTATTTTACAATGTTTTTTCCTCAAATACTTGCAAAGTAAAACCAGTCTAGAAATTATGCAATGTCTTAGCTAAACTGATGAGGCACTCAAATTATTTTAATATGCAGTGAAAGGTTTAATACTGACTAACAACATATTGAAAGAAAAAATACCAAAAAGTCCACTCTACAACAAAAGAGGTTTTGAGCAGTTCACAACTAGTTTACACAGCTAGCGACCGTTACTCTAGCCCACAAAATAAGCAAATATTTGTTAAATATTGCTAGGATGGATGTATTTTTTTAACACAAGAAATTTTTAAAACAAATCTAATTTACCGTTCTTCTTACTGATCCTTTTGTGCATAGGTCAATTCAATTTTTTTGCTTTCTTCTTGTTGTTGTTCTTTGATGTCATTAAGCATGAACCTGTCTTCTACTTCTGAACTCACTAAGCATGTACCTCAATTATTTTCTTCTTCAAATTTAACTGTTGAAGCTGTAAGTTCCATGATGGTTCTAAAACAAAATATATCAATTAAAAATCATAATATATTAAAATTATAAATAATTTTAAGGTTATATAAATTTATGACAGTCTTAGTATTAATAGCGCTATGTGGAAGAGGGTACTAACCTAACCTTAAAATCACCTCAAATAAATAGTCATTAATATATCGATAATTTGTATGCAAGATCTGTAAGGAAACAGCTGTTAAGAGTGCACATCTCAGAACAGCTAAAACCAGCCTGGGAATAAAACCAATAAAGTTTTATTCTGGGAATCTGATTGCCAGAAAATTCCAAGGAACTCTTGGAATACATCAAGAGAAAGTACAACTTTGAGAAACATTCTCTAACTAAGCTGAGCATTAAAAATTAATGGATCACTAAATCCATAAGTTCACAATCAGAAGATACCACAATATTCATTTACAGATGGGTCCAAGACATTTGAGGAACTGGGTCTAGAACCAAGTACTTTGAGTTAATGGGAACATACCCCAGAATCTTTCCAGCAGAAGTATTTGCTATTGATAGATGTGTGTATATAGAAATCTAGACAGGCAGTACAGTGGGGAAAATATCACCATTTTATCAGATAGGAAAGCAGGCATTAAAGTGCTGAATTCTCCAATCATTAGCTCGGAAATAGTCTGGGAATACCTACAAACGTTAAGTAAGCTGGTTCAGAGAAGTAAGTTTACACTCCTCTGGGTACCAGCACATGCTGGAATAGAAGGAAATGAGAAAGCAGATGAGCTGGCAGGGAAGAGAAGAGGACATCGACCCAATTTATAGGACCACAACCATTTTGCCGAACTGAGGATACCTACTTCAAGGTGAAACTTAGAGAGGAAGAGGCTAGAAGATCTAAGCTCTGGAAAGATAAGCAAAGTTTTAAAACAGACCTAGGAGCTCCTCGGGAACTTTGACAGGTGCAGAGCAAAGTTCTGTATTGGCCTTAGTAAAAATAAGCCAAGACTTCTGACGTTCCTTACTGCAGGATGAAAGAGGAAACTGCTTATCACCTGGTAGACTGTGATACGATTGCAATAACATAAACAATATATCTAAAGGATGTTTAGGATAAACAATAATTTTAAACTATCCAAAAGGCCTCTGTACTTTTTTAGGTGAAATTCCATTTCATGAATAAAACAAAAATAAGGCCTACAAACCATTTTTTATTTTTATTGTTTTTGTTACTTACAGCACTGTCAAGGCAACTTAACTACTAGCTGCTGTACCTAACAAAATCATAAAATAAACTAGGTAAGCTCAAAAATAAAGTGATTTGTTCTAAAACATTTCTTTTGGTATTTATGCAGTTTAAGCACTTTTACTAAAGTTATGATTTTTACTTTTTTATTAAAAAGTAATAATTTTATTTTATTATTTTTTTATTATGTGCTACATTATTTTGATGGTGATATTAAATAGCAGAAGACTAAATTTATTCAGTATAATAAATTATGATTTTTAGTCACTTATTATAGAAATGCATTCTGTGGTCATTCATATATATACCAATGAAGCATGCGTGTCATGGAGCACTCTAAATTTACTACACTAGATTATTACACAAAAGTCACCCATCATGTTATCTACTTTCGCACACTAGTCATTTTGAGGTTATATTTATCATTTTTTTTTACTTCCCGTTGTGTGTACTCTTTTACATTTTGTATTATTAATATTTGGTATATAATAAAGCGTTATGGTACGCAAATTTCCAAAAATGCCTACAGTATATTTTTTTTGTCTATTGATAATAATTTTAAAGATTTAAATAAATAACAAACGTATTGCCTACGGTTGGTATTTATATATTTTTCGATCTTTGCGAAATTTTCGACTGGTTTTTTACTAATGCCATGTACAAACACTCTCAAAAAACAATAACTTTTTTTGAGCGGTAATAAAAACACCTTCAAATAATTTAAAAAAAGAATACGTCCTAACCTCAAAAAACATGTTGAACACCGACTATATTTCAGGCGTCACGAATCAAATTCTACACATTTTTTACAAATAATTTACATTTTTTTACTTTAAACTCTAGTATACTGCAGTTTGTGTCAAATTATTTAGGATATTACACTAAGTAAACTACAAATTTCACTCTTGAATAAAGGTTTCAAACTAACACAAAAGTGGAGACATAATACTGTACTCTAAAATAATACAAAGATAAACTTCTGAATATCAGTATGAAAAGAATTTCCGATTTCTTTGCCATACATTCTATAGATAAATTAAGGAAATTTAAACGTAAGATTAAATTATTTTTAATGTATTCTTAATTACATATGATGTAATATTATAGAAAATAACGAATTATAATATGCAAAAATTTATTTTATATAAATTTTTTTAATTAAATATTTTACTATGTTGTCTTCGCATGCTTAGTTAGTTCAAGACAATGACAATAAAAATAGATTTTAAATTTCGATGTTTTCTCATCAATGGTTAGAAAGCAGTGCAAAATCAGCTGTGAAATATGAAGGGAAATTTTATTTTGTATGCAGAACACAGAATAGTGGTAACCACAGATTGTAAAACAAATCTGTAACTGTCAGCGTCAGCTGTCATTTGGTCTTTGGTTTTGACTTTTACAACTGTAATTCAGTTTTTCAGTTCACACAAGCGTGATTTTATTCTAATAACTGCTTCAACCTGTTGAAAACTTCAGGTACGTTTAGTTTATAAACTTTTTGTTATATTAATTTCTAAAATTTTATTGAAAATGTACTGTATTTTATATTTTCTATGTCGATCTACCTTGTTTAAAATAATTAGAGTAATTTTTCTAACTACTATTTTAGTCTGGACTAACCTTTAATAAACATTTGGTATAATTTTTAAAACAACTTCCTTGGTTTATTTATGTAATATACATACTTTTTAGTGTCTTATTTGTAATTCTTAACATTTAAAAACTGTGTGAAGTCCCTGATATTTTCTAAATATTATTAGAACTAAAAAACTATATATTGTCTGTGTGTGTAATGCACCATAGTCAAAATGTAAAAGTAGTCTGAAATATATAAAGCTTAAAAAATATTAGTAGGCTACTTAAATCTGAAATAAGTATCTAGATAGGCGATGATAAAATTAATAATTTCCGAATAAACAATCAAATCGGTAAAATTGATTTTTCAGGACTTTTGTAAATTTTGGTAGTTTTTGCACCAAGATGCTTTATTATATACCATAATTATTAATAATCCAAAATAAAAAAGTGCAGAAACGATGAGAAGTTACAAGAAATTGAAAATAAAAGTGACAAACATAACATCAAAATGACTACCATGTAAAAGCAAGGAACATGTTTTTCATTGCAAAAACGATTAATTAAATACGTGTTATTAATAATGAAAAGCATATACATTTAAAAAAAAACTGCAGACCCTAATAACTCTTTTGTTGGGTGTTTACTTCAGATCCTGTCGACTCTGATCTGAGATTTAACTAGGTTGCAGGAAACGTGTTTTTCATCACAAAAAAATATGTGTGTTATGAATAATGAAAAGAATATTAACTTTTTTAAAACAAAAAAAAAAGAAGATTCAGAATTTAACTCAGCTTGGTTTTTGGGTGTTTTAAACTCATTTATTGGGTATATCTCATATTCCACAAAAGCCATTATCCTTTGTGAGGAGTGTCATTACAGCGTGTATAAAGCTGCCATTGCTTTGTAAAAATGGATGTCAGAATATATAGTTCCTTAATAAATCACTACAAATTATAATTTACATACATTTATTATAATAAATTTAATCTTTCGCAGATAAAATAATCTCTGCAAAATAATATAGTTGTATTATTACACTTTTATAAAAACCTGAAAAGTCAGAATTATCATCAAATTATATTTCATCATATACCAAGATAAGTGTAAGAAATGTAAACAGAAATAACAAACATGGCTGACCATATTAGCTGTGATGCGAGGTCAGACTTACAGGCCTATAATGATTCTGCATTCTTGTAATATAGTTAATTAACCAATGGGAGTGTATAAAAATAAGTAATACTGACATATTTAGCAGTAAATTTACCTTTGATTATGCACCTCAGCACACAGGGAATAAGTTTAGACGTTTTACAGTTGGAAATGATTGTTGACGATATACTATGTTAAATATTTATTTTAGTTTAATGAGAGTGCTGTGGTATAATCAGACCATAGACTTGTGACATCCGTTCACTGTCATTGTAGAGTAGACAGTGAAAAACATGTCAAGACGCTATCTGTTGGTTGCTAGGATAAACAATTGAAAAACATAGGATAAACAATAGTCTGTTTAAAGTAATGTTTAACTTACTTACCCAGAGTGATGCCGTTTAAAGTAATGAATTATATTCTTTTATAACACATTATATATAAACAATTGCCCAGATTGAGTAGCTAAGGGATAAGCATTTTATTATTGTTATGTAAGTGTATATGGACATATTTGGAAGTAATTTCAAAACAAAGAAAAATAAGTTTACAAACTTGAATTTAGTAATTAGTAGACTTTGAATCAATTAATCTATCCCCATTTGTCTTTTGTTTTATGTTTTTTTATGTTCTGATTTTCATTATTTAATGCATTTCAATTGTCGATTTCAGGGAGTTGTTGGTGTGTTTTGTTTGTAATTCATTTATAATAAAATTTATTTATTGAATTTGTAGTAGCATGACAGTATTTATTAACTTTTTTCTTGAACATAAAAGTTTTTTTCTGTATATAATGAAAAGATTACTTATATTCTTATAATGTTATGAGGAAATGTTTAACTTTAGGTATTTGTTTTATTTCACAAAAAATGTTGTTTGTTTTGTTTTATAAATAACCATATTTTATTAAAAATACGGTATTAAATACACTTCATATCTCTAAAATATAATTACTTTAAAAATAAACGTTTTATTAACCTTCTTATAACTGAGATCAGTAGTTTTGAATTTTCCATTTATCTCCAAGTCGTTTCTGTGTCCATTGTTATGTATTAATCAGAATTTTTTTAACTTTTGATAAATAAATGTGTCACGGTTTTGTGTGAAATGTAAATTTCTTTTATTATTTATGCGGTGTAATCACGACAGGTATGTTTTATTATAAATAAAACTATTGCTTCAAGTGATTTAAGCAACTTTTGTTAAGCTTATCTAATGGCTATAGGATTGCCGATTTTTAAAACAATTGTTATTCGAGTTTTTGAGTTTGCAAAAGAACATTTTCACAGTTATATTCAGATAAACATATTTTTCAAGAAAAAAATGCAATTCTCAAATATCAGTGGTCATGTTAACTCAAGCTAGTTCTCCTGAAATTGCAGTTTATTTTATTTTTTTTAACTGAACTAAATTTAGATAAATGTGGAACTTAAGTAAATCTAAATGGTTCAGAACAGAAAAATCATGAAAACCTTTTTTATTTACTCTGCAAGTAGCTTAATGTAGGCTCTACTTATGTTTTTAAGTATGTGTAAATGGTAAATACATTTGCACTAATTTATCAAAATCTATGTGGCAGATTTTGAAAGTAAGGAAAAAATGTCATTCTAAATCTTAAGACTAAATGTTTCAGTTTCACTAATGTATAGCTTATGATGCATGTAACCAACGTGCAATAAGACTACACAATAGCATTTTGTTTTTCAATGTATCCTGTGTAGTAGTATAGTAAAATTTGTTTGTAAATAATTTTTGATCTCTGAATTAGTCAAAATTTATAAAATATTACACATATGCATCTTACTCAATGGCAAACTTGTAAAAAGGTTGTTCAGTGTTATTTATTATGAGAATCAATATAGTAAAAAATATTTGTAATAAATAGTTATTGCCATTATTATATTTATTATTCTATGTCAACATCCTACAATATCTTTAGTACAACAACAAAGAAGGTAAAATGTCAGTTATTGCTCTGCATCTACTCTGTTCTAGAACAATGTGACCTAATGATAATTATTTTTGTTAATTTCTCCATAGGCACTCTGTGAAGGCTGATTACTTAACCTAATTGCTACTACTTGCAAAAACCTTTAATTTCATACTCTATGTATAATAAGATGTCAAATTGTTTTTTATGTGTGTAATAAATACTGCATAAACAGTAATTAGACCTACAGTAGACAGTAAAAACTATTAGACTTTTATACCATTACAAAAAAATTATAACTAAAAAAATATATAACATTCTAGTTCTAAAAAACTCAAATTCATTAAAAAAAAACTATTTCTCATTTTTATGTAAATTTAATAAGTTTATGAAAATTGTTCTTAACAATATTTTTAACTGCAATAAGCTGGTAAACATTCGGAAATAACCCATAGGATTGTTTTTCATGTTATTTTGTTATTTAAATCTTTATCTAAATCTTGATTTTTTTTCCAGTAATAAACGTCAATGGATAAGCTTCGCAGAGTTTTAAGTGGTGATGATGTTGCAGATGATGATAGTCAAACTGGGATTATTCCTGTAAGCATTTGTACAATTCACTTTGTGAAATACCAGTAGTCAAAATTCTATTCTGAAATTTGTAATTGTGTTGTAATTTTGATGACAAAGTGAAAAACACCTGTAATGGACACATACCATGAATAGTCACTTTCATCCATAACTGTTCTTAAGCTAGTGAGGATGCAGATATCTTACTCAAAAGTAGTTAGGCTAAATGAGCATCAGACAGGCAGTAGCTTCACATCCATGTTTAAAACTGAATTTTCTAAAGCATAGTAGTTCTGTTTTCATCCAATTGAAATACGTTGTTCCAGATTTTAAGTATTTAAAACAACTAATCTACTTTTATAAATTTATAAAATCTTGAGTATATCTATAATGTTTATTAATACAAGAAATCTGTCCCTTGTGAAGCAAATGTTTTTTTGAGTTGATTATTAATAATTAAAGTTCTTTAAAGTAAACTGGAAGACCATAAGTATAGTTTATCATAAAAATTAAGTTTACAGTCAAAATATTACATATTAGTGATCACTTTTTTTTGAGATGTGGACCCAGAGCCGCCTCGGTGGTCTAGTGGATAGCGTACTAGGCTTTCACCCCGAGGATCCGGGTTCGAATCCCGGCGAGGGCTTGGCATTTTCATACGCTATAAATCATCCCACCGTCTGCATTAGCCCAAGTGTGCACAATAGTCAGACGTTAAAACAAAAAAAAAAAAAAAAAAAAAAAAAAAAAAAGATGTGGACCTGCTGGCAATGAATTGTTGAATCTGCATTCCAGAGTTGCTGTGGTAACAAATACACAGTTAATAGAACACAAATATTCATACACACAAAGTTTATTTTCGTATAGTCACTTATGTTCACTTAACAACACTTTGATTGTTTCACAGGATATTGCACTAATAAACTATTAAACGGTAGTATGTCCAAGTTCATAATTTAGCTGTGATTTTGGATAAAGTTCAGTGAGTGATTAATTTGTGTTTAGTGGTGTTCTGTAGTAATCTCATTGATGGAGAAACAATAAACGATTTATCGATATTTTGACATCACACAAGCATATGGTAATCAGAATTGAACAGTAATATTTGACTTATTTGCCAAAATATCCAAAAACAGTGAGGTGATGCTGGCTCAATTTCAGACTGGGTGAAGATGTATTCGCGCACAGTGCTAAATTGCGAGAGTTAAATTTTCCATTTGGTAGAGCGTCCTGGTTATTTTTTTCCAGTGAACTAACCCTGGATGGTGCTATTGGTCAACTCTGCTGATTGGTTCGAATCCTGCTGGCAGCAGTAACCCTTATGTATTTGAACATTATTAAAATTAAGATATTTTTGATTTGGCACTTTATTAAACATACACAATGTTTTTTAAGACCTTCAAGTTTATGCCTTTTAATTCTAAATGAGTGATGTAATATGGTTTTACAGTTTAGTTTTTACTGGTGATTTTTCTCTCAATGATACAACCTGTGACAGCTAGAGAAAAGTATCAGTGATAGCAATTTCAATAGAAGTAACAGAATTGCTATTTACCAAACATGTCCATTCTTCCATCCTGATTCAGTGCCAGTGAGACCATTTTTATTACAGTAAATATAATTAATTATATTTGCTTAAAAAAATGGAAAGTGATCAAAAGAATGGTGTGACATTATGTAGTATGTTTTTTTTACATTTATTTTAAGGCGAAAAGCTTATTGATTGTATATCGCCTCCCTAAATATAAGTGTGAGTGTAAAGTGTTAAAGTAAGTGTAAGTGTGTGTTAGGCTTGAGTACCACAAGAGACGTCTAAATCCTCTCAATAGGTGCAGGTAGTCTGCACTCCCCTGCGGGGTATTATGTAGTGGAAGAGGGAAGTAGTTAATTACAACTTACAAATAGTTACAAGTTCATTAAATCTTGTATTTATCACTGTTAAATGGGTATCACTGTTAGAAAATCAGCATGTTGATAAATACCAACTTTGTTACCTTTATAAAAATTGCTGTCACTGATATTTTTCTCTATCACCGGTTATATCATTGACAGGACTTATGACACCATTTCAAATATAATAACTCACTTTGAATCAAAAAATAAACTTCGAAAATGTTAGGAAAGACACTGAAAATCAAAACCACATATGAATTTATACAAATTTATTTCCTCATCTGTTTAGTAAATATAACTTAGATGATTATAAGTATGGCATTATTTGTATTAATTGAAAATAGTTCCAGCCTTTCTGGTGACTGATATTGAGAATCACTGATTACTGCATGTTGCCTTTTGTGTTGACTATAAACAGTTTCACCCAGCGATTCTGGTGAAAAATTATGGTGACTTCTGATAAAAACTGCCGTTTTGAAGTGTGGCACTAATTGTTGCAATAGTAGACACTATTCTGGTGATTACCAACACTACAACATGGCAATAGTTTATTATGTATCAGAACCTCTATCACCGAATGGTACAGAATCATTACAGTAAAATAATAATAATAATAATTTTGAGTCACTGTCACTAAAATCGCTGAATGTCCATTTCTACTAGCAGATTCAGCATTAAATAATTTCAAGTCATCTACAAGGTGTAAGAGGGATAAATCTGCCATCATTTCACCTTCTAGTACTAGTAGGCCTTCACCATTAAGTAATACGATGAGTGTTCCATCGCGTGAAAGTACCAAAGTGAACAAATCATGAGGTGCTTGATCACCATTAACCAGGTCTCTTCTAATCTCTCTCTCATATAGAGATGAGATGGCCTATATTTAATTTTTTTTTTTTATTGTACTATTTAAAAACATATTGTTTAATAATCAAAATGTTTTATCTTTTTCTTCTTTCAAACATCTGCATAGGTGCAGCATTAATTAAAATTATAGGTCATTGTTTATCTATTTGCAGCAAAAAAATAATAAATTATTTCAAACTAATTGACAATGATGAGTCATAACTTTAAACTGATATAACGAAAAACACCAATTATTTAAAAATTGATATGATTTTGAGTCATTTGTTAATAAATAGCTAAATAAATTAAATATAATGTAGCCTGAACATTTCAATTTGTTGTAGAAGTTAATAAGTGGTGGATGAACATTGCAGAAACTTCATCATGTTCAGTTTTGTTTAATGTAATCATGAAATACTTCGGATCCATCAGATTTCTGGTGTCCAAATATAACTTATTTACGTTTTTTGATCTTTAATCAGCATCAACTCTATTACATGCTGTCAGCACCAATCAGTCTGCTATGTCTGAACTGCTCACCTAAAAGTTCTTAGTTAGAGTGACTAAGTAAGTGTCTTAGTTAGCACTTGTTCCTATTACTTTATCCTTCCGTTAACGCTGATCCCTGTTAGTCTAACTGGCATAAAATATTTACGTTAAGCAAAAACATTTTCATGGCACAAAGTACATTCATCTCAGGACAGTATATTTATTTTACATAAAAAAGCACCAAGCAATCATGTCCCAAGTCGTCGGAATGCGGCCACTGCCTCTTTTCTTGGTTTACCCCAGTTTTTCTCAATACCTTGCAAAGTGTAGTTTGAATATGGTTTTCTTCTTTTGGTAGAACTCACCAGTTGTTTCTTTTTTATTTTGGTCTTAGCTTAACAATGCAGTTTTTTTTTTTTTTGAGTTATGTGCCCTTTTCTGTTAGTTGGTCTGGTATCTTATTTCCTAATACAGTATTCCAACATGGAAAGATGTTTTTTTCATAATGTTCATACTTTGTGCATGGAGCAAGGGAAGAAATCAAGAAATTTAAAGCATATAGCATCTTGAAAAAAATACTATTTGACACTAAATTGAAAAAACAAAACCTGATTACCATCAAGGTTGATTTTTTCCTTAGCATACTCCTATAAGTATTGTACTGCAATTTTTTTGTGAATTTTCAGATATAATTCCTAACCAGTTTGGTGGAAAATATGTTTTGTTTGGGTACTTAAGGACAACATTTGTTAAAAATTCTATAAATATCATAAGAGCTATTATTGAGCAAATACAAACTTGGTTTTATAGAGTTGGATTTTGGAGTTTTGTGATGTTGAATTTTTCAAAATCAGCTCTAACGATGTTGCTCAAATGTTGTTCTGAAGTAGGCCTACTCAACAACAACCTCCCAAAATCCTAACTTCTATGAATTGGTTCATCAGGTTTTTCTCAAATTTTGGTGTCAATTGTGTCAATTTTTTTTATTTAAAAAAACTAACACAATTTCATTGATATAAAGTACTTAATCATATTCATAGTTCAAGTGAATGTACCAAATTTTTAATAAAATATATAAACAGTTCAAGAGTAAATTTAAAATATTAAAAGAAACCACAACTGCTGTTCTTCAAAATTTGAACAGAATCTAATGACCTGAGTTTGAAAAATGAAGTTAATTTTGTGCTTCCTGAACAGATTTTATTTAAATAATTACATATATATTTGGTGATTATTTGTGCAATGTTTATGCTTCACGTCTTATTAATGTTGTTCACAGAACTTTGATACAACAACTCTGAGCTGGTCAACAAGAATCAAAGGATTTGTAATATGTTTTCTTATTGGAATATTTATATCATTTTTGGGGTCCTTATCATTGTTTCTGCACAAAGGATGGGCACATTTTGCCATATTCTATACTCTGGGCAATATAGTTTCCATGCTTAGGTAAGCTGTTTTGTAAGAATTTTTGGTTATTAAGTGTTCAGACATAACATAAATTATTATTATTTGCTAAGCTATGTTTGCCTGTTTTTTGCTAAGTGATATAAACAAAATTGCCACCTAACTCAATCCTTACAATCTCATGGGACAGGAGGCCTTTGAAAATTTGTAACCTGTCTATGGTTTCTTATAACTAAGAGTTTGTTACATTGCCTGTTGTTAAGTAACAAAGTTTAAGTGGAGACTTTTCATTCAAATCAATATATCAAATTTCTAAAATTGTTCATTATTTTTAAATAAGGTGGCAACTATGTGGTCGAGTTGACTAAGGAAAAGAAAAAAAATGTATAGAATAATTTGGAATAATATAATTTTGGAAAATACTAAATATTATTGTGCTTTGATTTCCTACAAATTACTGTGTTAATTCGAACAAAATATTCCATGAAGGTAGTTACTGAAATTATTATTGTAATCTTATATTTCTGCTAGAACATTGCTGCTAGAAATGTTATTATTTTGTTGACGTGTTTCGAATTACCTCCATTATCAAAACTTAGTACTGTGTGCTATCAAAACTTAGTATAGCAATAAGTGTTTGATAATGGAGATAATTCAAAACATATCATCAAATGAATAGTTTACAAAGTTAGGGAAGGCAGAATAATGTACTCAGTAAAAAAAAAGGAGAATAAGGTAGTTACAGAACTAACATTCTTTGACAAACAATTATTTATTTTAAATACCATAAACACATTAGATTTTTTAAAAAAAATTTGAATTTGTTCTAAAGGTATCATATTATTATGCAGAAACTTCTTTATAAACATATTTTTAATGCTCATTGTACCTTCCCACCTTATGTAAAACATCCTTGTTAAATAAATAAATAATAAGAGACAAAAATCTCAACTTTATAAGCAAGCCCCAATGTCAACTCCATCCTTGGATTTTTCATTGTTACTTGAACAATGAAAGTAACAATTGTTTTCTGAAAAATTAACATTGATTTCAGCATTGTTGTACTTCCTCCATATTAGTCCACATGGGCTTATTATACCCCCCCTGTCTTGTCCTGGCCTTAAAAGTTGCTCTTGAAATCCAAAGTCCCATAAACACTAGGAACTTATCAATGAGATTCTTCTTTTCTAATGATCAGTCCTTTGGTCATTATTCCAAAGATACTGTTTCTTTCTTGTTCCAAAATTTACATTCCAGGAGCAGATATTCTGTATTGTGTTCCTACAATTCTTATTTTCTGTATAGTTACTCAGTACTGCTGTCAAGAATTTGTTAACCCAAAATATTCAGTTTTCATAATCAGAAATGAACTTAGCATATATATATATGCTAAGTTTTCCCAAAGCTAAACTTTATCAAGTCTGAGTTGTTTTGTATATGCAACTTCTAACTACAGTTTTCACCAAAAATAATATTTAATAATATTTCAAATAATAATATAATATTGCATAATAGTATTAATATTATATATTAATATATATTTCAAATAATAATAATAATATTTCACCAAGATATTTAATATTAAATAAAAACTAATACGAAGTATAGTACAACTCTTGTACAAATAAAGTCACAGAATAGAAAGAACAATATATATGGAGAATAGATATTAATACAAGGCACTGTCCATATTCAAACTGTGTGTTTACTTTAACAATATCAGCAGTTAGACAAGTTATATCATATGCTTCTTCATGGAATTTATTTTGTGTACAAAATATTGGAATTTATGAGAACGAAATTTGATCCAAACTCGTGAAAAGTCATGTTTTATTTTATATATGGGCAAATGATAGCAAATTTCTGAAAAAAAAAATAACATGATATATATATATATATATATATATATTTATTATTATTATCTGTGTTAGACCCTGTTGGATCACGCAAAGCACTCCGACTCATGTCTTGTTCCTTCTAATCCTCCACACCTCCCTCATCCTGTCCCCATGGATCCTCTTCCGCTCCTCCGTCCATTTTACCCCTGCTCTCTTTGGGATTTCATTCTCTGGGACCTTCCAACCGAGCATCTTTCTCCTATATGCGTGTCTATCTTCAAGATCTGTTGAGTCTATTCCTGCGTCATGTAGGTCTATTATTCTGACTTGTGCGATCCACGACGTTGTTGATTTGACACCTTGTATATACTTAAGGATTCTGTTGGCAAGTCTCGTTGTTGGGAGTCTACTGATGTGTCCATAGAACCGAAGCCTCCTTCTTCTGATATCTGCTGCCAGATTCGATATCTTCTCTGTGGTCTTCCGGGAGTGCAACCTGTATCCATCTTCTGTTAATCTCGGGCCAAGGATCTTCCTCAAGATTTTGCGTTCTTCCTTCAAAATACCCTCCATGGTAGCTTTTGTGTGGAGTGCTAGCGTCTCGCTTGCATATAATACCTCCGGTTTTATGACTGTGTTGTAGTGTCTGATTTTTGTGTGTGTCGACATACATCTCTTATTGTAGATATCACGCGTTATACCAAGGGCCCTCTTCATTCTCAGTAGCCGAACCCTTTGTACAACCTTCTCGCCACCCGTGGGTTCAAGAATTTCTCCCAGATATTTGAAGTGCTTGACTCTGTTTATCTTACCATACTTTGTGTTTAGTTCTTGAATATTTAATTTTGAACAGAAGAATTCGGTTTTTTTAAACAAGACCGACACATTCCTTTAGGACTTCTATCTGTTTAATCGCTGTTGTTTCATTATCTGTGAGTATGGCTAGGTCATCGGCAAAAGCTAGGCACGCGATTTCTGTGTTGGCCTTAGGTCTTCCAAGTCGAACTGGTTTCCAGTGCCCTTCAATTTTTAATTCTTTCTCCCATTCCCTGATAACTTTGTCCAACACCAGATTGAAAAGGAGAGGCGAGAGTCCATCTCCTTGGTGAACTCCAGTTGTGATCAGGAAGGGTTTGGAAATTTCCCCTATAAATTTCACCTTAGCGATTGTGCCTGTCAGTGTTTGTTTGATCAGTCGCAGTGTTTTAGGATCAAGTCCATGTTCTTCCAGGATATTAAACAAAGATTTTCGATCAATGGAATCATACACTTTTTTAAAATCTACGAACGTACAGATCACTGGGACATTTCTTTTAGCTTTTACTTGCAATATTATTTTCAGGTTGAAAATTTGTTCTGTGCACGAGCGACCCGGACGGAAGCCTGCCTGGTACTCACCAATTCTGTATTCTATCTGTTTTTGTGTTCTTTGAAGAAGACATGTTGAGACATTTTGTAAGTAACTTGTATTAAAGAAATTCCTCTGTAGTTGTTCACGTCTGTTCTGTCTCCTTTCTTGTGTAGGGGGTGAATAAGAGCACATTTCCAGTCATCTGGTAATTTTTCTGTTCGCCAGATATCCGTGATGATATTTGTTAATTCCTGTAATGAGTTCGGTCCGAGATTCTTCAGAAGTTCTGCAATGATTGCATCTTCTCCGGATGCCCTGTTGTTTTTCAGTCTATGTATGTGATCCTCGATCTCTTCTTGTGTTGGTGGTAACGATTCAGGGTAAGTGTCAGCACAGTTTTATTTAGGGAACCGTCTGCTGGGTTCGGGGCAGTTAAGGAAGTCAGAAAATATTTTGCTAATTCCTGACAGTTTTCGTAATTAGTTAATGCCAATGTGCTGTCTTGTTTTCTAAAGCACAGATTTTGTGGTGTGTACCCACGAATTTTTTCTGCAAAGGTCCTATAAAAATCTCGTACATTGCAGTTGCGGAAGTTCTCCTCTATGGAGTGCAGTTATACCAGTTATATATATATATATATATATATATATATATATATATGATTAAATATTTTTAAGCCTAATTAAAATAACCTTTAAAATTTTTAATTTTTAATCAGTTTATACAAAAAATAACTAATTTGACATCAACTTTTCAATTCAAATCTTCAAATTTTGAAATATTGATTTTTAGGTTTTATTACACACATGTTTCAAGATTAATGGGTCCAGTAAATCAGATAAAAGAAGATTGCAGCACATGTTTCTTAATGGGTCCAGTAAATCAGATAAAGAAGATGTTTGCGTCAACAAGGATCATTGCAACAATTGTTGTATTAGTCATGATAGTCCTTACTTTGTACACTGGATTAGTGGTGAGTGTTTTTACTTGTTCTGTACACTGACTTTTCTTAACACTCTGCAGATCACATTTATAGCCAATGGAAATCTCTTTGTTGACTCGGATATAATTCACTGTACATTGTCCTTTCTGCTTGCCAGTACTGTTTAGTTGTCTGTTTGTACTCAGCAGATATTTATCTTATTTGCTTATTAAGTTCAGAATTTAAAGTGATAAATGTTAACTGTCAATTTTTTAAACTCTGATAAATATTATCATTGTCTAAATTTGCATTCTCTTGTAAATTATCTTTAAATTAATTTTCCAAGTCAGCAAAACAAATTTCTCATTTTCGTCACTATCTTAATTAATCTGGAAATAGTTAATTAAATTTTGCCTTGTTGATAATCAAAAATACAAAAATATGAAATTTGGAATAATGATGGTGTAAATTACAAGAATGTAATTATAGTTTGATGTGTCTTTTAATGGTGTTAATGCTAGACATTCACATATATGACTACATCCGTACTTTATGCCTGTTAGACTAATGAGGACGAGGGATCGGTGTTAATGGAAAGAGTAATTAATTTGTAGAGTAACTGCAAGCCTCGAACTAATAACTTTGAGGTGCACAATTCAAAGATACTTCAGTCGGACTGGTATCTTAGCCAAATCAGCTAACTCTTATTTAGGTTTATACATCATTGTTGTTGCAGATAGATAACGTTGTCAAAGGATATCACAGGCAGAGTGCCTCATCCCTGTCACTCTTTTGTTTTGTCAGTATAAACAATACTGCAACAACAGTATAAAAAGTGGCATTTATCTAGCCTAGAGACAAACATAAACAGCCATGTGGCATGAAAGTAAACGAAGACCAATTTACAAAACATCTGCCACACTTAGTATATAGTTTGTGTTGATACAAGTTAAAATAAATACAGCAATATTTAACAAACTATAAAATATAAGTAAATAGTACAGTAGTATGTACTATGATTACTTTACCAACTTAAACAATAATCTCTAAGTACAAAGATTACAATCGACACTGGACAGTCTCTGAGGCCTACATGTGAATGGACGTTGAAGTGTTTACCTTTGATGCTGATAACAAATACACACATTAACACCAAGCAGACTTGTTTTGGTTCAGTGTCTCGCCATTGATGAATCAATATATGTACTGTATAAGGAGGATAAATACCAGAAACTACACTTAGAAAATGCCTAGTGCAGTACAGTGTGTACAGTAAACATCTAAAATTAATTTGTGCTGTACTCCAAATTGTTTCAATTAAATATGTTTTACATGGACATTTTGTGTTTTTACACCTTTTAACATGGAAATGTAGCTTTCGTCAATTATCCGAAAATTCAGTTATTCAAAACATCTTCACCTACTTTATTTCAATCAAAAGGATTCTATTATACTATACTAGCATTACCCGTCGCGGCTTCGCCCATGAAACAAACTGTTTCAGTAATGTAATAATTAAGAAACATAAAAAAATATATTAATAAAAGCATGATCATCTAAACTCATTATTATTTTACAGTGAATATGAAAAAATATTATAACCTGAATATGTTGTTTTATTGTCATCAAACGTGTTCCATTTGAATATAAGAAAATCTAATCAAGAATATTTTTGTCCAATACTAACATTTATACCCATTCTATATTTTTGTCCTTTTAGGGGATGAATTCGGGGGAAAATACTGAATAAAATTGCGTGTATCATAATTTGTGTTTTAAAATATATTGTTTACTTTTAAGAAAATTTGATAAAAAATATTTTTCTCCAATGCAAACATTCTTTTTTCTCCCATGATAACTCTTTTTTCATTTTTATTCTTTTAGGGGATGAATTCAGAAAAATGTTGAAACATGTGTTTCATAGCATATTTCTAGAATATAAGATAAAAAAAATATTTTTTAATACAAAATTGTACCCCTTTTTTATATTTTATACCTTCTTTCAATCTCTTTAGGGGATGCGTTTTGGGGAAAAGGTGAAAAATATATTTCATTACTTATACTTAAGAGTGACTATGTTACGTTTTAAGAAGGTCAGATGAAAAACATATTTTTTCCAATAAAAATTGTTGTACCTCATGTTTACCTCTTTAGGGGTTGCATACTGGAAAATCGTTTTTCAGTACACCCCTTTTTCAGTGCATCTCGACAATGTTGTAAGAAGGTACCTTGAAAATTTCAAGTCTCTAGCTATAATAGTATTGGCTGTATGTTGTTTATTAAATTTGGACTGGGTAAGTAGTTTAATGGAGTTAAAATCAATTCTTTGCAAAATCCTTTCTTACTACACCTCTTTGTACATGCTTACATATTAAAACGAAGGTATCCTCAAAATTTCAAGTCTCTAGGTTTTGTAGTTTGGCCTGTATGTTGATCAGTCAGTCAGTCAGGACATTGCCTTTTATATAAGAGATTTCTCATAAATGCATGTATATATATATATATATATATATATATTTTTTTTTTTTTTTTCTCAGTAACGGATATTTTGTGTAACCTGTGCAGTGTCATTTGCTGAAAAGTTTCAAACTAATTTGTTTAATTTATGTTTCAGTATTCTAATTACTGGTGTTAATCTAACCTAATATTTATGTTTGTAATGTACAGATCAAAAAAGCGGGATTAGCTTTCCTATGTATAATAATACAATGGTTGGCAATGACTTGGTATTCGTTGTCCTACATACCATACGCAAGAGATGCTGTAAAGAAAACTGTGACTACATGCATCGCCTAACTTAAGTCGACTGAACGTCGGGTTTTCAGATCTGAGGTACCTTAAAAAATTTACTTTGTATGTCCAGAACTGTAATCAATGTTTGCACAAAACACTTACAATTTCACTCTGTCTTTCAAATTCAATCGACCTACGTCTAATGCTCAGTTCTATTTTTCTATTGTCAAGATAATTATTGACTTTACATTTGTCAACAATAAAAATTGTCATGTTTCACACTTCATAGTTTATTCAAATTAATGTCTATTATTGTATAAAATGTATTTTTCTAACTGACTTAAGTATTTACTATTATGAAAAGACTGTTTATGGATGAAATAGAATTAAGTTAACCATTTACCTTTTAATATTAAACGTAAAACTAATTATATATTTGTACCTATAAAGAATAATTAAATGTATTTTTACTAATTAAGTTTTTACTTTACATACCCTTCATACTATTTGACAATTGATATTTTTATTACATGTAATCATAATAAAAGATATAAAATATCGATATCATAACCGTTAGTATGTTAATATTACATATAAAACTAATAAACTCCAAACTGTAAATTTTTAATGAAGCCTCTGTAACTGTGGTGGATAATGTTCATTTTGTCTTTATCAAAACGATGATTTTTGACAAAAGTGCATCTTAGTTATGTTAATTTTAAGTTTACGTTTATTATGTAACTATTATTAAGTAGTAATAGAACACCTCTTAGTTTTGTAAATAATAATATTTATTTAAAACTATATAGTTTAAGTGTTTGTTGACTATGACTCAAGGTGATTTTTATGTGAATTAAAGTTTTTTATTTCAATATCCACTGAATCGTATTTTGTTAGGAAAAATAAAATGAAGATGAATAGTAAACAGTATCAGGTTACAAACTGTTTATATTTATGGGCATTGGTACTTAGTGAAAATCCATTATAGGTAATTAAATAATTAAAACACTTTTAGAAATTTCACAGTTTGAATTAAGTCTTGCCAACCGAGGTTTCACCCCCGCAGGGGGGGGTGCAGACTAGCTGCACCTATTGAGAGGATTTATGCATCCCTCGCAGTACCCGAGTCTAACAAACATTTACACTCACAACACTATACTTAAGACTTTAACACTTTACACTCACACTTACATTTAGGGAGGCGATAATAGCCTCAGTGTGCTTTTCACCTTAAAATAACAACAAAAAAGCTGAGGTTTCACTTGTTATAACACTGTCAAGGATATAACAGTCTCTGTTAAGATATCTTGACAATGCTGTAACAAATGAAATATTTTTTGTTAAGACTCAGTTAAACAAACTTGTGGAAGTTCTACAAATGTTTTAATTGTTTCATTAAGTACCTAACCAAGTTTTTGCGAGATAAAAAGTAATTAATTCTTAATAGAAAAATTTCCTTCTATTTTGAAATTGGATTTTGGATTAAATCAGGGAGATTAGTGACAGTTTTTGTACTTGAGATCGATTTTTAGAAATTAGCCTAACCATTGCTATCTGGACGATCAGTTTAAATGCTTATCAGCATCAACTGTTAATAACTTTAGTATCATCTTCAATAATAAAATCAGCTAATTAAATGCTGTATTCCGTCAATCAAACAGTGTTTCTCTTTTTTTTCTTTTATCACTGGCTAAAGTTAATCTTATAAAAATAAAAAACTTTTCTTTTAACTCACTTTGCAAATCTGTATTTTATGAACCTTTTAGAATAAGGCCTTACAAATAAAATTGTCGCAAAATGTTTAGGAGTTCCAATCACAAAAATCCTATTTGGCTTTTAATAATATAAACATGTGATAAAAAAGATATCTAAAATAATAGAACTATAAATTAAAAGAGTTTCATAATATAGAATTGTAAAAATATGTTAAAGATTTTGTTAAATTACATTGTATTGTTAATAAATGTACCTATTGTTTTTGGAAGGTATATATATTTATATATATATTTATATTTATTATATATATATAATATATATATATTAAAATCCCTAAAATACAATTAAAAACATATCAAACATCTTTTTTTATGTGCACACAAGTTCGGAATGAGTCAAGAGTAGGCATGAAATGTCTTTTACCCTACTTATCACCAGTCCTGTCAGTAGAAATTAATGTAGTATCTTGCTAGCCGAGTCAGTTGGAATAACCATATGAAACAGTGCCAGTGAATTGCGAGTTTATTTCAAATTTGAATTTAATATCTGAGTAAAGAATAAGTTTCAATCTAACATACGTAAACATCCACTGGTCAAACCAATGGTTAGATTCATCATTGAATGTATACCACTTTGATTACAAAGGAAACTGCAACATCATTTTTATTTTGAAAATTATCAACTATTGTACAAGAGATCTTGTAGTTTGTGTCAGCTAATCCTTGAAAGGCAACCTAGTAATACTTGTTGAAATTTTTAAAAAAACATGAACATATTAAATAACAGTTATACCAGTGTTTACCATCCAGTCAGTCATTCAACAATATAAGGAAAATTACACTAACAATTGGTAAAGCAATAGCCTTTTTTATTTGACATCTGTGTATGCTGCTGATTCCAAAAAACTGTGTCTCATCCGTAACAATTAAGCAAATATAGATAATTGGAATGAGGCCTGGAACTCCTGTGCACTTCCTGATATAATTATATAATGATTTAAACTTACACTTTTCTAAACAATTTACACAAGTGCAGTTAACTTATAACCATGTTCAATTAATTATGTTATTTACAAGTGTACTTAATTACTGTGTAATAGTCAATTAATATTTTGAATATAATTTACTATTGTGTATATCTAGAGAAGCAAACATTTGTCATAATATTTGTTTGAAAAAATATCAGATATTTAGTAAAAATGATGTTAGGATGTAGAAGTTTGAAATGTGATAAAATCATGTAATTGATTTTTAGACTTGAAATAATGTTAAAAATGTAATATTTGAAACAACTTTCAACCTTTAATTCTCATAAATGTGATATTTATTCATGCTATTTTTAACTTTTATAAATGAAGTTCCATAACAATAAATAACCATTTATTTTTTGTTTGATGTGCATGGCTACGTATATCTGCTCTAGACCAAAATAGGTTGTTTTATAAAATAAATTATGATGCACTTTCATGTATGTAATATTTTTAAATTTATTTGGAATTTACTTCCAACATTCTTACTTTATCAGCAGAATGTAAAAGCATAGGTTTAAATTTTTTGTAAAATGAGAATTTTTTTTGCATCTTTGTATCCAAACTTTTCAACTTTCAAGTAATTTAAAATAATTTATTGTTTGTAATACCGATAGTATAATACTTTCGATATTCATTTTCTTAGCTTTTTTCATTTGTAAACCTTTTACAATAATTTCACATAATTTTTGTTATTATGTGACAAGTAGTACTTTGGACTATCCCTGAAAGTTATTAAGGGCTTTTAGAATGTAATTCTTGTATTGTTACTGAGACATAAATTCAATTTAATAATTCACCTTGAACATTGAGTCATATGGTTGTTTACCAAAAATAATATTATAAATAATTTTTTTTTTTGTTATTAACGTTCGACTTAATATAAATAAATATAAAAGAAAAGATTGTAAACTTTAGTTCTGGCTAACTTTAAATTAATTGACATATCTATCAATTGTTACTGTTGTTGTTCTTCTAGTTAGTAATTTGTTTAAATTTTAATTGAAATATGCATGCTTTTGTCTGAGTTTTCCACATTTGGTTCTCATTTACTGTGCCAAAAAAGAAGCACAAACTAGGATCATTATATATAACCTTAGCTTTATTTTCAAAAATTAATTTAAATATATTTATCATCGACACAAGTTTTTATTAGAAGTTTAACATTTATATATCTAAGAAGAAATACTCCGTCAGCAAAGGTTCCATTATAAAACAGGTCTAAATATCTAAATGCATTACACTTTACTGAAATATTTCTGTTTGAAAAGCAGGAATTTATTTTGGTTTAATGCAAACAGTTCATTTTTATGTTTGTTCATTAAATTTTGTTATGAAATAATTGTGAAATAGTGTAATTACTTCAATAACTATAAACATTCAGCTACTTTATATCATAATATAAATAATGTATGAAAAGTAACAATATGGAATAGAGTTGAATGTACATTTTCAAAACAGATATTGATATTTTTTATAAGACATTATAACTAAAAAATGTAATAAAAAACTTTTAACATGGTAGCCATTTTTATGAAAATATTAACTATTTTTTAGCAGTTGGTGGGAGGGATAGAGATAGAACTAGTATACCTAATAATTCTAGTACACCTGAGTATGGTGTGATAGGCACTGAACACAATTTTGGATCTAATTACGGCTGTTGGCGTTTTTCATTAGTCCAACTTGCACAAAGAAAACCAACAACGTCCTTCTAGTTTTTTTACTTTGAATAACCGTTTTTTTTTATATATAACCTGTTTTTAAAAAATGCCAATAACCAGGTGTAAAACTAAAATAGTAGTTTTTTTGTACAAAATCTAGTATTTCTAAAATCTATTTGCTTCTTGGGAGGCGTTTGCCAGCGCTGTTGATCATTTAGCACTACTCAGGGGACACGTACAGCTTAAAGTATGCTGCGGACGTGATCAACATTGTCCCCCAATGCAATGCTTCCATGCAAAATAGCTGTAGCAAATTTACGCTGGAAACTGGTCACGATTGTCTTGCCAAGCATCTCCATAGGATGAGACTAATAACCTCTGACAAGTGCAAAATTTGTTCAAAAGATGTGTATGTTATGGACAAGGATCACTTACTGATCTGCGAGGGCTTGGATACAGGGAAGCAGGGATGAAGGGACTTTCCTGGATTGTATTGGGAGGCAAGATCCAAAACGGTGTGAACCAAAAGGAGCCATTGGAAGAAGAAGTATTTCTAAAATGTTTGGTCGTATATAACTCTTAGACAGTTTTGATTTTGACACATCAGCAGATGTCTTATCTGTCACTATTCTTAAGAACCTTACCCTTCAGTATATTTTTTTGTCTACTGTCACTGTCTAAACAGAAAGCGCTTAAAAAGCTTTATTGTATATAATATATGTAACTCCCTTTGTACTGGCAGCTTCATGAAAGGTATAAATGAGGTGGGTAGGATAGGCACATATTTGTCTAAATTGGATTCCTTAACAAAAACATGACTGTTTCATTTGAGTTCTTTTTAAATTGCTTTTTTAATCTGAAGTCCTATAAAACTCAAATTCCATGCAGGGGTGCAGACTACCTGCACCTATTGAGAAGATTTAGATGTCCTTTGTGGTACCCAAGTCTAACACACACTTTCACTTACAATACTACACTTACGACTTTTTCACGTTACACTCACACTTACATTTAGGGAGGTGATAATAGCCTAAATGTGCTTTTCGCCTTAAAATAACAACAACAAAAAACAAACAAATTATTGTATATCATTTTCTGTAATAATATAAATAAATTTGTTTGTATACAAACATTTTTTTTCTAAAGAAAAACTGGTTATTCTGAGCAGCTACAACCACCAGGTTAATCCGAAGATGAAATAAACTGGAATTGAAAACTGGTTTTTTTGCAATAACTGCTTTTCCCAAATTTAACCCTTTAAGGAGTAATGTTGTTCTGGAACGTATGAATATGCAGTGTTCAAATGAGTAATTATTATAACACTAAAAGTATTCAAAAGAAGTAAAAGAAAACATTTTAAAATGTTTTTAAGTCAAACTATTCATGCTTTTTATTCATAGAAATAAAATAATTATATTAAAAAAACAAACTTAAAATATTACAGATTATTTTTATCTTGTTATTCTTCAAAGCAAAGGTTATATAAATACAAAATACAGCGTTACATTCATGTCACTTTAATGTACTGCCTTATCAGCTGTTTCTTGTCTGTGTATTTGCACGGATAAAATATATTTTTTGTTTTTTTCTCTGTTAGGTACTTGGGTTGGTCGTGGGAAATGCCACACTGTCAGAGGCACGTATTCTTATATTTTGCGTATAAGAATATATTACACAGAGATAATATTAATGTCAACTAAATAAAGTATACTTTTTAAATGAATACTGCAATTGAGACAGTATGTGAAAAGCCATGCCAAGTAGGCTTTTTTGTTTCTCAGAATCAACTGTACACTTGGCTAACTTTGCCTGAAATTACTCATCATATTTTACAGCTACCGAAAGTAGTAAGATGTGGATTCAGAATAAAATACTTGTTGATTCTGAGTATCAAAATATTTGGAACGTTTTGATTATTGATTTCATCCACTCATAGCGTATACAAATGTGGAATTGGAAGCAAAAATTTTAAACAAATATTCCAAGTCGATTCATTTCATTTCGTTATTTCAACATTGCCATTGTACTGACATTCTTGAATTAGAAATGAATACAGTGTCCAGATTTTATAATAAGTTCAACATCCGTGACCAGTAATTTATATTTTTGTTACTTGAAGAGTTTAAAGTATGTTTTAATTTAGTTTAGAGTTAGACAATAATAAACGATAAAAAAATACTTTATTAGGTTTGGACATGAGTATGTGAAACATTATGCAGTGCTAAGACAGTTTGCAATCAGAATGTATTTGCAATCAAACACCACATGTGGACTTGGTGATGCTGGAACGCGCAAAACAATTCTGCACAGCTGATCCAGTTCAAAATTATTATTCCAAATATCCAAGTAATTTGATTTTTATTATCAACCTTAAAACACAAAATGCAGAGAAAGTATTTTTACTTACAAATGTAACATTACGAAGCAGGAATATTGTTTTATGCTCTTTACAATAGGAATGTTACCAGACAGTCGTAATCCTTTAGCAATACTTAGCCTTACTTGTTAAGGGATTAAAACGGCTCCATTTCTTATGTGTTATTTTCTCATTGTCATATGCTTTTTTACAAAATTTGTATAGTGTATCTAACAATATAGATCAACCTAATCTGTAATATATACTGATAAATGTATTTATATTGGTGTTTTAAACTAATTCTTACCTCTAGTTTTAAAAACAATACTTGCTAAATAGTTTTAAAAACAATACTTGATGTTTATCTCTCAAGTTAAATTAATTGAGTCTTCAAAGTAAAAATGTACTGCAGTTTAAATTGTGATAATTTAAGTAAACATTGTTTGAGCAAACATTTTGAGAATTAACTGTGTTATACTTTCATAATTCATTACCAACTTATCAGATTAACTTGTTTAAGTACAATTACAATTTTAATTATATTATTACGTACTTTCTATTTGCATCTCTAGTTTATAAGACAATAATAATTCTAAATAAAATGCTCTTGTTATTTTTTATATTTGAATTACTGTAGTTTTGTTATTATATTTATAAACTACTATATTTTATAATTATGTATATTTTAAAAAATAAAGACAAATTTTTACAAAAAGACACTTTATTCTTGAAGTACCAATTGAAAAAAAGACCAATTTTATGAAAATTACTGAAGTACTTTATTGAAATAAATTGTGAAAGTTTCAGTCCAGTTCAATTTAACTTTCCTCAATTTATAAAATTTACCTGTTTATTTCTAAAATATTAAACTAAAGAAATTAAAAAGTGATATTGTGTAGTGAACAAAAATAATGGTAAAGAAATCTTAATTTATTTTTGTGCCAAGGTAAAATTGTATCATATTTACAAAACAAACTACTTGAATAATGAAATTCAAAATTATTTATAATAAAAACATTTGTGACCAAATTTTAATAAGGAAAAATAGATCCTTAATTACAAAACTTTAACCCTTTGCACGACTATGCTCTAGGAATAATTAAAGCGTTGACAGTCCTTAGAGGTTCACTGCACCAACATATCAACATCCTGAGGCCATATACACAGTAGGCGCTAACAAACTGTTTAAAAAAAATTCCTCCCTTAAAATGAGGTAAAAGCTAACTACATTTTATTTCTTTATCTCCAGGTCCAAAAGATGTAGATAATACAACTAATGAAGGAATCTCATAATGGAGTCCATTTCCAACAGTTTTTGTAACTCATGGAATAAAGCATTTTTCTTATTTGTGTCACTTTTTGAACACTGTATTACAAATTAGTACAAAATTTTAACTTTATGTTTTGATTTTTATATAAAAAAATATTACTTAATTTTTAATGAGTTGAAAGAATAGATTAAAGATATATGACAGGATATGATTATGTATCCATAATACATACATAAAGCCAGTCATAACATACGGAAGCGAAATACTGATTACTGCCGGTAAGCCAGCCCTACTACAATGCTCTGAGACTTATTTGTGGAGCCGTTAAAACCACTCCTATAACAGCAATGCAGATGTACACACGGAACCAACCTATAGAAGAAGAAGTCAAACAACTTGCAGCAGTTACATACTTGGGGCTGCAAGGACTGCCTCAGACATAATGGACCAAATCCGCCTCCAGAAGCAACACATTAAAAAACCATAAAAATCCCATTTCCTTAATATCAGAATACCTCAATGGCAATAAATAAATACATATCCATTACAGAACCATATACCATTCCAACTAACCCAATTCACCTTCTGGAGATAGACATAAATTTGTCTTTGGTTGAGGAAGTTAACAAGAGAGAATGCCCCCCCATCACTTCTCCGACAACTGGCCATCTCTACAATAGAAGAAAGATACCCCTCCAACCAATGGTTGAGAATCTACACAGATGGATCCAAGTATGAGGACGGAAGCACCAGAGCGGGAGTGTATACACCCCATTTCTCCCTCCACTACCCAGTTGGGCTGAACAGGTCGAATTTTGACACCGAGATGGAGGCCATATCTATCTAAGGCTCTTCTCCTTCTGCTGAACACTTCACATAAACACCAAAACTGTGTAATACTGACAGATTCCAAGGCAGCAGTGTAGGCCCTATCATCATCAGCGGGCAACAATCTGAGAAATACATCAAATGTTACGAACGCTTCAAAAATTAAGCAGAAATATAGTCTTCCAATGGATTCCTTCTCATGTAGGTGTGCCAGGAAATGAGGCTGCAGATGAGCTGGCAAAGAAAGGTTCACTCCTACCCCAACACAAATAAGGCAAAAGCCATGCTCAAAAGTACAATGAAAAAACAGCAGATGGAAAAAGTGAAGAGCATAGCAAAAGGCAAACGCTGGGAAAATATAGAGGAATGGGACAGACTGAAGGAAAAACCATTGAGACAGTCAGTGGCACAGTTCCGTCTTGACACGGGTCATGACTGCCTTGCGCCAATTTGAAGCACATTGGAGTCTACTCCTCTGAAATGTGCCCTCTGTGCCAAGAGACGAACTAAAATATGAACAAGGAACACCTGCTGACATGCCCTGGATTGAATGCTGATTCAAGACGACAGAAGAGGCGCTCGGATGTATTGGGAGGCAAGGAGGCTGATGGACTGGAGTCCGGGCTAGCCATAGGAAACAACAACAACATGATTATGTATCCTAAGGAAAATAAAAATAGGCATTACAAAAAATATATTTTATTTTGAAATAAATTACCGTATACTTTTATTACACATGTTGCAAATATTTAAGAAATATTTTCGACCTTCTTCATTAATTTGATAATGTTCTGGGCTTGCCGTAGCAGAGGCATGTCAATCATAGATCCGGCATGAACAAAAGCTCCCTGAAAAGTATAAACAATTTAAAACAATTGTGATTTTTCACTGCTTGGATTAATTAACATTTTTTAAAGTGTGCAAAAAATAAATGACAAATTTCTACTACAATAATCAGAAAGGTCAGAATATGTTTCAAATACTGATTTTGGTATTTAAACAAAATCATATTAACTGAGATAACTTTATATTACTACAGTATATGCATACGAGGTGTGGCTATTTAATAGCGAGACTGACATTGTAGAAAATTTTATTTTCATTTTATATATAATTACTTATTATCACCTTTAATATACACCCCTTCTCTATCCCTACAATGCTCCATACGAATTTTCCATTGTTGGAAACAGTGCTGGAAATCATCTTCTGTCAATTCCTTCAGGACTCTTGCTGCTTTCACTTTTACAGCTTCCACGGACTCAAATCTCGTCTCTTTTAATGCAAATTTCACCTTAGGGAATAGATAGAAGTCACATGGTGCAAGGTCTGGTGAGTAAGGTGGATGTTCTAACAATGGGATGTTGTACTTGGCCAGGAACCTCTTGACAGATAACGCGGAATTAGTTGGCGCATTATCTTGGTGGAAAACCCACGATTTGCCCTTCCACATTTCGGGTCATTTTTTCCTTACTCTTTCACGTAGTTTACCAAGTACCTCAAGGTAGTAATATTGATTGGTTGACCTTCAGGAACCCAGTGAAGGTACACAATCCCATGAATATTGAAAAAAACAATTATCATTGCTTTAAATTTAGGACTTGCTGATTCTTGCTTTTTTGGCTCTCGGTGAAGCTGTTGTCTTCCAATGCATGGATTGGCGCTTTGTTTCCAGATCATACGTAAAAAACCATGATTCATCACATGTTATTATCCTTTCCAATAAATTTGTGTCATTTTCAATGGCATCCAAAGTGTCAGTACAAACATTTTTGCGAGCTGCTTGTTGTTCAAACATGAGAATTTTTGGCACACACTTTGCACGTTCAAACTCACGTAAAATTTGCCTTACTCATTCTTTACCAATGCCTACAGTTTCATCAATTGCACGAATACTTAATCGACGGTCAGACCGAATCAAATTAGCAACTTTTTTGACATTGTCATCTGTTTTTGACATTGAAGGGCGACCTGGCCGCGAATCATCTTCAACATCTTGTCGGCCATCTTGAAAATGCTTAAACCATTCAAACTTGCCCGCAATAAACATTCCCTGCCATACACTTCTTTCAGTAAATTATAAGTTTCAGTAACGGTTTTTCCAAGTTTGAAGTGAAATTTAACAACAATTCGTAGCTCTATTATTACACTAACCATTGTTTCCGGCAAAACAAAATAACAACACTAACGGAAATGAAGGTTATGACTAAACGGTGTTGGTTACACAAATGAGACTAACTGCATTCTGAAGAGAAAGCTTCATACTAAACAGCTGTCGGTCAATGGCGGTTGGTGCATGCGCACTTTTTCTGCCTAAATAGCGTCAGTCTCGTTATTTAATAGCCACACCTCATGTGTGTGTGTGTGTGTGTGTGTATATATATATATATATATATATATATATATATATATATACACACACACACACACAACAGGGTTAGAAGGAAATGCCCTGATTTGTGGGAGTCAGGCGATTGATTCTTTCATCATGACAATGCTCAATTTTAAACTGCTCTCAGCATTCATCAATTTTTGGCAAAAAAAAATGGTATGACAAACCCAAACCATCCGCTCTACTCACTGGATTGAACTCTTATGAGATTAGTGTTTGTTTCCTCGGATGAAAAAACACATGAAAGGAAAATGTTTTGCTCATGTCGAAGAGGTAAAACAAGAAACAAATTTTCCTCATGTCCAGATCTTCAATTATTACTTGGCAAATAGTTTCTCAATTGATGTTGACTTTTTCTGCAATCATTTTTATGGATAACCTTTGATTGTGTCATACAATTTCATGCCTTAGCCACACTGATGTCTGTCAGTGAGGATGGTGGATATCCACTTCATCTTCAACATTTGTTCTGCCTTCACAAAAAATGGTGTGCTAACGAAAACTTGAGCTCTTGACATAACTTCATTTCTAAAAGCCTTCTAAAGGTTACCATAAGTTGTCATCATATTCTCACTTAGTTTAACACAACAAGAAATAGCATATTTGAACATTTTGCAATTCCATTTATGTGTTAAAAATTACAAAAACATGTGAACATATTGCAGCACAACTCAGGAGTAAGCTTAAAAACCAAAACTAATCTTACGTCAAACTAGCTTGATCTTAGGTCAAAGTCTGAATGTCTATGCAAGCTGCAGATTTGCCATGTCTTGCTAAAAAATCAGTTGCATTAATTAACTGTCAAATCTCACACTTCATATAATTAGAAAGTAATTATGTATTCATTAATATTTTTGCTAATCACTGAAATAGTTTTGAAAAATGACAAACGGAAATGTTTCATTTTGAAGTACAATGTACTTTTCATTTCAAGTTAGCATCTAACTGACTGCGTTATATATTTATTTACTTAACATATCTATAGTACTATACGAGTATAAGAACTTAAAATTCATAGTTTATTTCAGTAATATGTGTGTTACTTACTTTTCCCAGCTGCTGATGTTGTTCGAAAGACTTAACTATATCTTGAGCCCATTTTACTTGTTCTGGTGGAGGGAGGAAAGCTTTTTGAACTACACTTATTTGTGATGGATGGATTACTTGTTTTCCAGTGTAACCTAACCTTGCACCTGCTTCACTTTGAATTCGCAAGCTTTCTAAATCTGTAATTTAAAAAAATTTTGTGAAACTTTTAAAACCTTTAGTGTTAGGTATGCCTAACAATCAATTCCTATTCTCGTAATATTTTGATGAATCCATTTCAGGTTCCTTGAGTTGTGTGTCAGTACAATTCACTTGGTTGTGAAAACTAAAACAATGTATAGATTTAATGAAATTTAGCTTAAGGTCTGGTTTGCCCATATCTAAAAAAAGGGTTTTGTTCAAAAAACTTTTTAAAATAATTTTTTTCAAAAATCAAGCTCTATATCAAAAATTTCTCAAATTACATCTGTAAATATAACAAAATTTAGGGTAGCTATATCTAAAAAAAAACTTGGTTTGAAACAAAATAAAAAAATCAATCCAATCTCTTAAAATCGATTTTTTCCAAACCAAATTTTTTGAGAAATAATTTAATATGAGGAAGTTTGTATAATGCTTTAAACTATTTATTTATATTAGTTGTTTAAACTTTCTAAATACAAAAGCAAATTTAATACAAAGTGTGGCTAAAAAATAACTGGATAAATGGTATCACATTCTTTGTTTTTAATTCTTCACAACTTTAAAGTTATCCCCGTCAATATAATCTCCATAATCACTACTCCATTCCATGTGAATTTTCTGTTGATCAAAGCAGTGTTTCAAGTTATTCTCTGAGAGGATGTTCAGGGTCTCCATCTTTTTCTTTCACACCTTCAATTGTCTCAAATCTCATTCCTTTCAACGCTGATTTCACTTTCAAAAACAAAAAAAAGTCACACATAGCAAGGTCTGGTGCTTAGCTAGAAAAGTCTTGACAACCAATGCAATATGGACCAGTGCGTTGTCTTGATGAAAAATCCATGATTTGTTTCTCAGGTTGCTTTCTTTATTATCATTCATGGAGCGTAGTCGGGACCCTAAGATAATAATTCTTATTCAAGTTGACCTTCAGGTATCCAATTTACATAAACAATCATACAAATATAGAAAACATCATGGCTTTGAATTTTGATTTGGACATTTGAGCTTAAATCTTGGTAAATGGAGGTTCTTCCAGTGCATTCATTTGTACTTAGTTTCTGGACTGTATGTAAAAAACCACGATTCATCATATGTTATTACTCTTTCCAAGAGTTTAGGGTCTTTTTTTGATGGATGTCAGCACAAATGTTTATTTGAGAGTCCTTCTATTCAGGTGTGAGATTTTTGGGCCACAATTTTTGAACAAGCTTTCTTCATGTTAAAATGTTCACACAAAATCTGCTAAACTGATACTTTGATGATTGTTGAGCTCAGCGACAGCATGAATGTTCAACTGACAGTCTTTATGGATTATATTATCGATTCTATTAATGTTCTCAGCCATCGTTGATTTCAAAGACCATCCTGGCTGTGGATCATTGTCAATATCTTCTCACCCTTCTTTAAATTGCTTAAACCACTCAAAAACCTGAGTGTTTGATAAACATACATAACCATAGACTTAATGTTTCAGCAAAGAATGAGTTTCTGTGGTAGACTTTCCAAGTTTCACTTCCAAATTAATATATTCCTCTTTTAAAATATTAAGCATTTTTCCAACAGGCAGCAGATACATTGACCATAGCCTGACTGAAGGGGTCGGCAGTCTTATCGGCAACAAGAATGGAGAGAGGGGATGCCATAGTACTCGGCACTGTAGCATTACTGATGCACTCGCTGGTTCTCTTTAAAATCATTCCAGTTATTTTTTTACCCACATCTTGTATTTACTACATAGCATACAAAGAAAACAAAACCAACCTTTATACTGTATATGGACCATGTCTATCGCCTGTAAATGGAAAGCCTTAGCTATAAGAACTAGTCTTTGCCTTGCGTACAACAACTCTGCTCCATCTATGCTCCTAGTTGCACCTAAAATAAGTGCACAACATTACACTATATTACAGTGATTTGTACTAAATAAGAAATTTTTTTTTAAAGTTTGAGCCAAATGGTCACATTTTATCATATATTTGTAATTAAAAAATTAAACTTGTTTACTAATATTCTACGAAATTCAAATTAATGAAACAACTGTTAATTTTCTGTGTTAAATTACATAAACTAAGTATAACGTAATTGTTACTGCCACCGATTTATTTTAGATCATTTTTTATAAAAAGTTTGAAATTTCTTTCACTGATTTCATTGTACTTCTTAGAAAACCTGTAAAATTAATACTGTAAAATTATTTTTTTTTTAATGTGAGATTCTTATAAATATTTCAGTATTGCTGTATCAGTTATCCACAAAATCTTCAATAATATTGTCCTCTACTTTTGCTGATATAAGAGTTGTAAGGGTTATCCTGTGGAGAGTAAGTTACTGACCAAATACAGTAGGACCACAATTACACGAATCCGAAGGGGATTCTGAAATCAAGGAATCTTGGTTATCAGAATAAAATAATCGAGTTACTGAGGTTCAACCATCTCCTTTTGAAATAGCTAAAAAAAATCTCTGTAACTTGAAGTTTTCTGCAATTAACTTCTATAACTCAAATTTTGAAATGATACTATATTCTAACAAGTCATTTATACAGTAAACTTTCGTGTAATCATTTTGTATTGTATTTTTATACAAGGCAACATCTGCCTCCTACCGCTGTCTAACGCCTTAATAAATTTCCTCTTTTATTCCACCATCAAAGTTTTACACTTTCTTCTTTTTACGTGTTATGCTAAAACAACAACATTGGCACAACAATAGTACACTAGCGTAAAGAAACCACAGGATGAGTGGGACAAAACGGAACTATCTGACTAATACAAATGTCACAAACATTCGTGTCCAGCCTTGAGTATAAAACAGCTGAAGGGCTACTACAACTTTGAAGTTTGCTGAGTGGGAATTTCACTTATGAGGCAAACTTCAAATTATAGAAGTCTGTTAGTACAAAACTTCGAGTTACTGAGCTTATTCAAGATACTATCAGAACCCTCGAAAATTCGATTTATCAAGGTTAAAATGAGGTTATAATTTTGAAGACTTCAATGTCTATTTACCACTGAGTGTAGTGAAGATTTCTAGGAGCTTTAAAAAAAAAAATAGTTACCAAAGAATTTGAGTTGTCAAGATTAAGAAGATACTATATAATAAACTATGCAGGTCTTCATCTGTTATCAGTATATGCTACTGTATTAAAACAATATACAGCCACATGTAACTTGAAACATGCAAACATTTTAAAACTGTTCCAGACACGCTGCTAGTTCAAGGACATCAAATAAAGCACTATGAAGTTACTAGCTGTCCTATTTTTTTCACGATCAGTAAAACTACCTACATTCAAACTATCTCATATTTTACAAATAAATTTCAATTCCTAAATTTGTTCTTTTCTCTTTTACAAACAACACATATTCCTCACCTACACTCGCATACAGATCGTCACTTCCTAACACCAAACCCACCGGTGTAAATCTGCAAGTTTTTGAAAGTTCTTTTGCTTTCTGGCAAATCTGTGGAAGATTCATTATTGACTGTGCTGATTCAGCAAACATAATGAGGTTTATTTTTGTTTCCTCAGGCATGTACTTTGACAGCTTTTCACACAACTGAAAACAAAAATACTACCATAAACCGAGCTGCATTCATTTTGATATGATACAGATCAAGTTTAAAGAAATAAATTGCAGTGAAGAAGTTAAATAATTTAAATAAAACAGAAATAAATAGCAACATAATTTCAATTACTTTTTAATGCTACTTTAAAGCACAAAAATAAATGGTGCACAAACATCGTACAATTTTTTTTTAATTAATCATATTTAAAAGGGTTTATATATAAGGCGCAAATACACACAAAACACTTACGGTTAAGTAAAAAATATTTAAAACGATTAATTTTCAAAAGTCAGCTCAGGGGATTTTGGTTATATAAAGACTCACAACTAGTTAAAGGTAGTCTACTAAATTTGAAATTTACATTGTTATATTGTTTACAATAGGAAAGGTTTCATTTAAGTTTTAGCTAAATTATTTTTACATTTACTTTCAAGAATTATAATTTTGAACCATTTTTGTTTTTCTTATTGGCTATTTTTTCCTTTTATAATAGCTATTTGTTCACTATATTAACTGTAATGAAAGTTAATTAGTAATGTTACTCTTAATAAATAAAAGTTTTTTATAACAACTACTTGATCATTTTATTAACTTCAATGTTATAAAATTTCTTTGCAAGCATAAAGAGCAATTACGAAATATTGAATCTAAGGGCAAAAAAGGTTGTTAGTTAATAATTTACTTATAACTTTTTCACTACTGTTACTAGGCTTTCATACTTAAGTAATAAGTCAGGTAGCTAAATTTTCTTTTACGTTCTTATTTTACCCATGTCAAATGATCTTCAGACTCCACTTTAGGCAGCAGTAAGGTCTTCGGAAGGTTGCCTGCAGTAAGAATTGCAGCCAAATCATCTTCACATAAACCACTGTCAACTGAATTCACTCGAACTGATACTTCAGGATGTTGAGGTAGGTTGCCTTCTTTTAAAATGTTTCTTATTGTTTCTCGAGCTTCTTTCTTAAATATATAAAACACAGAATAATAGTTTTTTTCAAACTTTGTTTAAGAAAGCATATAAAATATATTTTAATTGTGGCCATAGAGTTCAGATATATTCATCATTATAAATGACCATTCATTCATACTACAGCACAAAACAACAATATATAATTAGTATCTGTTAAAATTAATATGTTGTAAGCACATAAAACAAAATACATTTATTCGATTTATACTAAATTTCTATCCTCCAAAGGCACAAATATGTACTGTTTTTATGGGCAGATTTATGAAAGGGATTCTGGAGGGGCAGTGACTTTTAGGGTTGAAGCTGTTCCAGTGAATACACCCCAAGAATATTTTGAAAAAAGGGGTTTCAAAAAAAGGATTTCGACAGATCCTTTAAGACTAAAATTTTTGTGTTTGAAAAATATGATTCTGTTTAAAACATAACTAACTTGTCAATAATAACAATATCAAAATTACAAATACTTTATGATAATTGTTGTTATAACAATAAGAAGTAATAAAATGTTCACATTGCATTTGATAATACATTTTTTAACTCATAATTTATAAATCTAAATAATATTAATCTGATCCACATATTACAAATAATTTAAAAATTGTAAAACATAATGAAAGTTTTGTTATTTGTTGTTACTATATTAAAGAACTATCATACTGTAGGCCTCACTTACAATATCATTACTGTTACTATTACTTAAAAGTAACATTTTGGAACAACTCAAATTACAGTAATATTAATATCTGAAAACAGCAACCATTTTGTTTTACCTCAAGTTACTTTTAAATTAATTATAAATTGGACTGAAACAAAACAGATTTTTAAATAAAATCTCATTTTTTTATAAAATTATTTTATTATATTTATACAACTGAGGGCAATGCCCTCCATAAATTTTCCCATGAGACTGTCCAACCACATTTAATACAGACAAGTAGTACAGTACAATCTTGTTAGTACAAAAATTTGCCTCTCCAACATACCAATTTTTAAACGGGCTTGATTTAGCAATTAATTACTGTATGGCCTATTTTACTTGGAGCCTTTTCCATTAAGTAATTTGAATCACCAATTCAGTCTTTTACCTCTCAAACTGCTCTGCAGTTGATAGTTTTGTTATTGTATCTGCTGACTGCATTGATTTAATTAATATACTGTATATTGATGGCTGACTATAATATGTTTTGTGTAAATTGTCAGCCTCATTCAAAACGGAGAGACATTATATCAGAATCAAAAAGACACTGTTAGCCCTAAGCATACCTTTATCTGTCGTTGGACATTATAAACTGATATGACTACTCTCAAAATACTATACTACAGTTCGAAAGAAAGAAAAAAATAGTTGTGTTTATATAGAAGTACGTGTCATTAATGTTCAAATGAAAAGGTCAACACAAAATTTTCTAGCTCGTCAGCTAATTATAAGCACAACAGCATTAATTTCATATAATGTGTAGTTTGTCTGGATTACAGATTGCTTATACATAAAAAGTTCCTTTTTTTATGAAGACTGTCACGTTGCTTCTATACAGTAGTTTATTTACTAGAATTAGCAAAAAAATGTTTGGTTATCAAAGGGTTACTGTTGATAGTCCTGTAATATAATAAATTTTGTATTTTTGCCTTAATTTTCATTAAAATTCAAACATAGTATTATACAATGTATATGCTTTTCTATTGACCCTAAATAGTCTGCACACTCACTATAATCTGACAGGTCTCCCATCCTATAGTGTTGAAATAAAGAGACTCTAATTTATTGTGATTATTTTTAATTTCGAGGCATTTACTATGTAGAAGTCATTACAGCTAAGTAAAAGGCATCTAGAAAATACTTTATGATCAAGTCTGTTAAGACACAGACTTAACATAAATAATAATGTTATTATTAATTTAATAATGACATCTATAAACACTTTTACATTAAATTCTTTTAATGAAAATCTAAATAAAAATACACAACAAACATCGCAATGACCTTTGTTAAATTAAATTAGAGTAGGAATTACTTAATTTTAAGAAAATAATGTGTGTACCTTTTTATTAATTGCAACACCATCTTCACAATCCAATGCAATGCAATCGGCCTCACAGGTTAATGCTTTCTTTATTTTTTTCATATCATCTCCAGGACAGTACATCAATGCTCGCCTAGGTGTGTCACTATCTACATCTGACTGAACATCAACGATTTCATTAAATACACCTAATATTTTAAACAACAAAATGTACCCGAAGAAAAATAAAGTATAGTTCATACTAACCATACTAATTTCCACTTGTGACAAATATCTGGTCCAAGAAGTAATTGCTTTGGTTTTGTGAAGTCTTAACAAACTGTTTAATCTATGTACCAAGGTCATCTTAAAAATGAATTGTATGTGATAAGTGCCTGAAATGAATACTTAATTAATTATGTAATATTGTTTATTCATCTTATTCTATTAGTTGAGAAATGACTAGCAAGAGGTATTAGATTCATTTTGTAGAATAAATAATGGTTGCAAACGTTTTTGCATTTAGTAGCTAAATATTTTGTGCTAGCTAAATAAAAAGTAAATTTCTTAGGATTAAATTTAATAAAGGGTTATACATGGAATACATATTAGCTGCTAAATGGCTAAAAATTTTGGTTCCAAAGCTATCTAAAAAATAAATATTGGTTATTAAATTTCTCAAAACTGGCAGAATGGCCTAAACTTTTATCAGATTTTATAAACATTCATTAAGAATTGTAATATACAAAATTGGAAATGAAAGCAAGTTATGATTTAATTCATTCACATATTCCTTTCATATTGTATTATAATTTATTGAATTGTAACTTAATTATGGAAACAATAAAATTAAATGTCAACTTCTATAAAATATAAATGGCTGATTCTTATTTTTACACATTATTTTACTTCAGTACTTTTTCTAATCAATATCAAACAATTTTGATATTAGTGTTTATTATTTGATGTTATTGTTAGAATAAAAAATATAACTTTTACTTTTTAATTAATTAATGAGGTATACAATTGTTCAAATTGGAATTAGTTCTAGTTATAAATTTAAAATACTAGAACTTTGTGTAAACAATAAGAATCCTATTTTAAAAAAATTATATGTTTGGCGAGCAAGTGCGCTCGAGTTTTCAACTACATTATGAACTTGATGATGTCAAAACTTCAAACAGAGTCCATGTCTCACACTTTTCCTTATTTTTTTCTCTTCTCCTGCCTAATCTAGGGTTAACAGCTTTTAGTTTAGAAAAATCAGAACAGTTTTACTTAAGCCACACACCTTATTTTTTTAAACTTGTTTTTAAAAATGTCCGAAACGGCTGTCATTATATTTTATATTTTATCTTCTTCCTACTTCAAAAAAAGCTTTGCAGCTACAAAATAAAAAGAGTTGTTATAGTTGATCTTCAAGTTTAAATTTATTTTATTATTTTTTTAATAATAGAATGGTGTACGACAGGGTGACGGACTGTCCCCTCTCCTGTTCAACTGTGTCTTGGAGAAGGTAGTCAGGGAATGGGATAAAACAGCCAGTGGCGGGATCCGACTGGGATCGGTAAACAGGGACATTAAGATCAAGTGTTTGGCTTTTGCAGATGACATGGCTTTACTGGCCGAGACATGGGAGGAAGCCAAGGAGCAGTCCCTCGAACTGCTGAAGCAAGCGGGGAAGGTAGGCCTCAAAATCGCCTTTGGAAAGACCAAAATAATAACAAACATTAAGAATCCTCCAAAATATTTGAAAGTGGGGAACAGAAAATGGAGATTGTCAGGGATTTCAAGTACTCGGAGAGTGGATCAGCTGGAATGGTCTAGAGAAGAAAGCCATGGAATCTAGACGAAACAAAATGGAAATAGCTTTCCAGCTCACAAAAGACACCTATAACAAAAATCACTCTCCTGGAATGCCAAGATAAGACATTATAATACTGTAGTCAAGCCTGAAGCCCTTTACGCTATGGAAACGTTGTCCATAACGACTTATGGACCAATGGAAAAGTTGGAGATCAAAGAAAGAAAAATTCTACGGAAAATTCTAGGTTCCAAATTCTATAATAATAAACTTGTGCACATTAGTAATGAGACCCTGTATAGGAGGACCGAAAAGATGTCCCATACAATAAAGAAAAGGAGGATTGATTTCTATGGTCACATCCTACTTAATGGACCCGAAAAGGATAACAAAAAGGATCTTCGACTTTTTTTCCGCAATAAGAAAACCAAACTGAACTGGTTTAAGGAGATAGAGAGGGACCTACGAGAGTTTCAAATTACAGAAGAGATGCTTGCAGATAGATCCGCAAAGAGTATAATCGAAGGTAAAATGAAGAGGTTCCAGGACAGGGTCAAGACCAAAATACCATATAGGATTTCTGAGGCAGAGAGGACGGCAAGATCTGAAAGGATGAAGAAATACTGGGCGGACAGGAAAGCACGACACACTGAACATTGATTGATCAATCGTCCCCCAAAGTGGGTGAAACGTAGAAGAAGAAAGAATGGATTTAAACTGAACTACTCAGACTTGGGTTAAACTTTAAAACTTGTGTTTTACTACTTTCCCCATTGAATTTTCAAAATCATCTGTATATACCCAACACTTAAAGGAAATTATCTTAACGAAAAAACCAAAAATATAACTCTCAAAAATTAAATAGCTCAATAATTTTGATACTTCTGACCAAAATAATCATATGATTTTGATACTGTGACATGTAATCACAGCTCCAAATGTAATCACAGTGTAATAAGAAATAATTCATAGCAATGCTTTAGCTTCCTATGGGTTCCTATTCAACTACCAGCATTAACTGGTACAAAAACAACATATTATTTTTATTTATTTTAAAAAAATATTTAATTAAACAATTTTTTTAACACAGAGCTAAAATTATGTGGTTCACATTTAATAGTTGATATTATATTTTAAGTTAATAATTTCAACACAAATTGTTATTTATCTGTTCCAATTTATAATTTAATAAAGGTAGACAAAAAAGAGGAATTTAAATAAATTTATACATAATTACAACACAAATCATATTAAGAAAATCATTAAATTTTATCCCTTCGCTACTGAGGAAGCACTAATATTTCTTTCAGGATTACTGATAACCGGGTAAGTTTTATAGTATATTGCTATTTACACACATAAAATTAAATCAACATTATTATATTAACAGTTTATCAGAGAACATGTGACAATACAATATAATAAATGATACACATGGTTAGTTCAAATTTCAGTCGAGGATATTATAAAAAAGAGTTTATATGTTAACCGTAGATACTATACTGTTTGTAGTTCCATATATTTATAGTTGTAGCACTAATCAGGAGCCTTCATATATAGGACATTGATTAATCAATGGCTTAACAGACAACGGTCTTCTTATGCCTTTGTATCACATTCTGGTGCTCTACTCTGTTTATAAAATCGAGACACTCAATCAAAACAAATTTGTTTTGTGCATATTCATTATCAAAAGAAGCTGGTCACTTGAAAACACACTTAATTATTTTTTAAGTAGATTTCAGGTATTGTTCAGTGTTGATTGCATAACTGTACTGGGTAGGCTTTGTACTTACAGATTACAGTTGAACTTGGTTAAGTGATCATAGTGTGTACTGTATTGTACATATTTACTGTATATTTATACGGTTAAATATTACTGCATTTATTTTAGTTCGTAGCAATGTCATCTATGTACTACTATAAGTGCAGTACACATTGACAAAAAAAAGTTAGGGGCCAGATTATGATGCCCTTGGCCAATTGTTGTAAGCAAACATGTTACCCTATCCATTGGATCACTGACACCACATGCTATTATTAGGTTTTTAACCTGGGTTTCAGATAATCCAAGTTCTGTTAAAGAGGGCTTTATTATATAAAATAATTGTCACCAAAAGTGATTTAAAATCTTTAGGTTTAATAATGCAATGCTCACAATCCCAGTAATTTTTCCATGAAAAAAACATTTAATGATCTGTTCATCCTTGTTGGGCAGAATCACAGATATCGTAGGTCATACCAGAGAGCATATATAACACACAGATTCCCATTATTGCCAAAATATAACCCTTAAGTATACTATTTGAAAATTTTAGCTCAAAAGCTATCAGAAAAATTTTAAATTAGCAATGGTGAAAATCTCATAGGCCAATTTTGAAACAAAGAATCATAGGTGTAACTCAAATCTAAAGTAAAAGCAAGTCACATTTTTAAAAAATAAGAAAAAATAATCATGTGCACTAATTATTAAAAGGTTAATCAATGGTAACTTTGGCTACAAATTATTGTATTAGTTTTATTAAAACTACACTTTTCCCTGAAAATAATTTCACTATCATGTTATGAAACATATTTGAGACGTTGACATATTTGAAACCACCTAGTTTGACCTGACATGCTGGTTGTCTGACTTCACTAGGCAGTATCATTTTCCCAGCAAAATTAATATACTAAAGCTATTTCTTCTAATGATTTATATATAAACAAATAAGTTTCAAATTACTTTTGATAATATTTTTTCATACACATAATCTGAAAGTTAAAATAATAAAATTATAAGACAGCATAATTAATTATTGCTACAGAACAATCATGACCCTTCTTCGGTAAAACTGCATTTTTGGGCCTCATGTCAATTTCAGTAATGGCACAAAAATACTTTATTGTATGCCAAATATTAACAATCCAAAATTTACAAGTGCACAAACAACGGGAAGTTAAAAAAATGGAAAATAAAAGTGTTACACATAACTACAAAGTGCATGACATACATATGTTTGTAAGTAATGACATAAGCATGACAGTAAGTTATGCTTTTTATCAAAAAATTATTATTAAATATTTTTTAAAAAACTTAACCAAACATTGTTGTTGGGTGGAAAACCTGGCACAGTTGTGCATGTCTACTGTGTTATTATAATGACAATAATATTAACTTTTAAAAAATACTTAAAAACTACCTAATATGGTTGTGGGATAAAGCCAGACATGATTGTGCATTAAAAACTCAACTAACATGTGCTTTATATTACTAGTATTGCATAAAAGTTTCTAACCTAGTAATGATAGTTATTAGCATACTAAGCATGGCTTAATGGTTGGTTAATGACTTAAAATCACAACTTATTGTTATAAATTTTATCTTCCGAGTGAATCTGTCTTAATCCAATGATTAAGTACATAATAAAACAAACCAAAAAAAAATGTTAAAATCACTATTCAGTGAGGCCCAGAAGTGCAGAAATACCTATCTTCTACCTTGACCCAGTGATAATGTAACCTGATAATCACTAGACAGCTCCTGACATTGAACTGATAATGTGGTATAGCCCCTCTTTCATCAGAATCGTACAAAAATAATCAGAGACAAAGACAACCAGGATGCCTGCCTACACATTAAATATATACATAACCACAATTTTATGAGTTCAGAGTTATCTTGAGTTGAAGTTGAAAATAAATGTAAACAGCTCACAGCTGTTCTTTAATAGTCTAAATCAAAAAAACCGGTTCTTTGCAGATAAAAAAAAACTCTTTTATCTATGTTTCATAAGGGCTATTTAGAATATTATCTGTGTGTAAGTACATTTCAAAGTAAATATAATATAATAAAAAGTGGTCTGATGAAGAATATAATCCTATCAAAAATAATATTTCAAATATTATTAAATATTAAATTATAATAGTCCTTTAAATGGTTATAATATAACAATTTCAGCAAATAAATTTAATGTAGGTGAGTCATTCGACCTAAATAAAAATATAAAAAATTTACACTTCTTATTTGCTAAATAAAAAAAAAACATCACTATAATTATTATTTATTTATCGATAAAGAAAATCAATAAAATACTATTTTGAAAATTATAGGATAAATATATAGTGCGCTACTTATACGTTTCTTATACTCTGTAAAATTACTGTTTGTTTAAATAATTTTGGAAAATTATAATAATAGAACATTTTCTACAAGCGCAGTTCCATATAATGTACATTCTACACTTTCAATTTATATGCATTATAATGTATATATGCATTATAATTCTAGTAGTTAATATCTAAGGCACTGATTGTATGGTTAAAGTTTTAGGTACCATTGACTCAACGTCCAATAAAATTAGATAATTTAAAAATTTGAACTTTTAGTTCGTCTGATTGGTGCATTGTAAAATACGTTGGAATTTGAAGAAGAAAAGAGAATACGAGGATTGAGATTTAGAAACCGATTGAACGAGTCAGCAGATTGTGTTTCGAAGTTGAGATAATACATTGCTGTATCAGAACCAGAATTTTCACAATTCGTTAATTTTATTCCCAAGATAGAATCAATAATTTCCAAACGTAAGTGTTTTAAACTTGTTATAAAAATGTTAATAACTATTAATAAATAATAAATTACTACTCAGTTTCCAACTCAAAACAATTTTTTACTTTTCTCAAAAACTTTATTCTTTCTTGTTACGGGTATTGACCTGTGCAGTTCTGCTTTTCATGATAGAACATTTGCTTATAAATTGAAACATTTAAATAATGATTATAAGCTCTTACGTATTTTTTCGTCACTTGGCACTGGATTTTTTTTTCTATTTTGCCTATTACTACTAGATACGTTGTATCTTAGGCGAGTGTAATGTTTTGGAATGGGTATTGGTGAAGAATAGTGTGATCACCGTTATCCGAGAATTTTGTATATATGTATTTTTTTTTAATATTTAAGCCCTCAATGGAGCACATTTAGTCAATTTTGGTTCTTTTAGGCTTTCAACTTTAGTTCTTTTAGATTCTCCCAATACTTTTTCAATCTTATAGATCTCTAGTCTAACTTCCTCGAGTAAAAGGCAACTCTTTTTGTTCATTTAAATTTTAATCTAATGTTTTTATGCCTAAGGATTGGTTTCTCCTTCCTTCCTTCAGACATTGTTCCCTTATCCCTAATTCTTTTAGGTCCTGTTCCACTTCCTTAAGCCATTCATTCTTTACTTTCATCTTGAGTTGGTAATTTATGAGTTTCTTCATCAAGTCTTTCTTCTGGTAGCCTTATAAAAAAGCATTTCTTCTTTCTAATATTATCTAACAAATGTTCAAATATTAACATATTTGGTATTTATGCAGTGTAATTTCTTTTTTTCAAGTAGTAATTTTTAAATATTTTTTTACTTCTATTACATACTTTATTATTCAATTGAGATATTAACCAGTGGAAAATCATTTTCTTGCGATTACTTACCCTTTAGGTTATATTGCATATATTCTATATATTACATGAAGACGTACTATACATACAGATTTACTTATTGTAAATCTAATTTACATTGAATTCATAATGTTTCTAGTAAGGAGAAGTGTAACATCATTGCTGTTTGTCACCCATTACTGTTTACATGCGTTTATCTATTTGTTTTGTAGTAACTGGTGTGCTTAGGTTTAACTCGCTCAACTATGTTAGGTTCTTTTTTTCAAAAAAAGTATTGTTTTGTATGGTTTTTCTGACTTTCCAGGACTTTTGCAAAAGTCTTTTATTTACAATTTTTTTATTTATGTGCTACATCATTTTGATAAAAGATGTTAATACCTGCAGAAGATTAAATTTATTATAATAAATTACAATTTTCATCCATTTATTACTAATCTATATTCTGACATCATTGATATTTATTTTGCATAGATTTACATATATTTACTTTGCATGATAAATTTATTACACTAGATATTAATCTAGTAAATTATTGCATAAGTCACTAATCAAAGTATTGCTCATGCATGTTTCCAGTTTATAATAAATGATTTATTTTCTTAAAAGTTCTAGTAGAAATATCGTAAAATAAATGGATGCTATTATTTTTAATAGTTTTTTCATTATTAATTAGATGCATTTCATGAAACACATCAATAGCCAAGTCGAGTTAGGTTAAATACGCAATAACAAAGCTGAGTTAGGTTTTTTTTTTTTTGTTTAACGTCCATCAATTGTGCATACTTGGGCTAATGCAGACGATGGGATGATTTATAGCATATGAAAATGCCAAGCCCTGACTGGGAATCGAACCCGGGTCCTCGGGATGAAAGCCTAGTACGCTATCAACTAGGCCACCGAGGCGGCACTTGAGTTAGGTTATCAAGTTCTTTTTAAAAAATGTATATATATACATATTCTTTTCATTATTAATAATATACATTTATTGTTAATAATGCCTATTTAATTTCTCACCATTAAAAACATGTTTTTTATTTCTTCACGATAGTCATTTTTAGTTTATGTTTGTTACTTTCTGTTGTTTCTGCACTTTAATGTTTTGGATTATTACAATTAATCATTTTTTGCAATTTTGATGTTATGTGGCTCACTTTTATTTAATTTTTATTTACTTCATGTACTTTTGCACTTTATATAATATTTATATAACAAATCACAATAATACAACTGCTTTATTGCTGACCGGTAATTTGTATATTATCTGAAAATGTCTTTGACTATTGTTATTTGTTATCAAACTGTTATACCATAACACAGTATGGTAACATATAAATATCACAGTTTTTGCTTTGTAACATTATTCTTCTATTCACATCACCAGTCAATAAGACATCATTTTGTTTATTCAATTCATAGATTTACGGTGGATACTATTTCACATTGTGTAAAGGGCTTGTGGTCAGTGTGGCTTAGACACTGGTTTATTTTGCATCTCTAAACTGCATACCTTAAGGTCATGGGTTCAAGACTTGTTACTGCTGTAAACTTTGTTAGTTGATAGACTTCTGCATTATTTAGGACTGGAAGACATTAACTGAAAAACATATAATATAAAAAGTACATTTTTGTGTTAAGGTAGTGTTTTGCTGCAAAAAAATGACATCACCGATTATTTTGAGAAAAATAAACTAAATTTAATTTACAAAATTTTAAAACGTTACTTCTTAATTACTGCAAGCAAATATATCACTTTTTATTTGATTTCCAAAATTTTATGCATATAGTATAGTACAGCACTGTTAATAACTTTCAACTGCTAAAGTTGTTATTAGTTTGTTCTACAATATTTTATTCTAAATATAAAATAACATTCGTATTTATGTAATAAATTTAGTTTTTACTGTTTACTCTCTCTCTTCAGATTTGTTTAAACGGTTTGCTACAAAGATATTTTACCTTTATCTTCATACCATAAATAAGCAACTGGTAAATTGGTATTTGCTGAACACCATTATTATTTTCCCAAACATTGCTTAATTATATACCTATCAATAGTAATCCATAACATAAAAAAAGAAGTCACTACAAGACAGGAAAAAAATTATCTTTATAACCTAACCAGTACTATTGTGTAAAAGTTATTAACATAGGCTATTTGTTTTTTTTTCATGAAAGAGTTTATTTAACGTTTTCTTAAATAATAATGAAAACATAAAAATTGTAAAAGTGCCAAAGTATAAAAAAAGAATAAACTTGAATAATGTGACCAATACTATTATATGAAAGTTACTAACCTTGTAATTATGTAATTATCGTATTGGTGGATATAAATCAGCTTCAATAATGCAAATTAATACTACATCAGTGACCATGGCATATGATATCTTTCTTGCTACTTTCATTGCAAACAACAATAATAATCACAAAATAGTTTTGTTAAAAATTGTTAATATTGTAACTAGTCTTAAGAAGTTAAATCTTCTGCATTGTCCAACAAATGCTAAACAATTTTTATAAAACAATTCTTATTAATAAAATCACAACTCTCACTGGCGGACTATAACTCTGCTCCATATTAATGAATACAGTTGTTCCTCGCTATAACAAAAATTTGGGGAATAACCATGTCTGTATTATATGAAAATCCAAGTAGCCTATCTGTGACAAGGAACATCATGTATTTTTAAATTTAACAAATTTTAGACTTTTAAATGAAAAATTAATGGGAAACATTGTTTACATTTTATTATTAATAGTTATTCATAGTTTATCACATATAATGAAAGTGCAAAATTTTAGTGTGTGTGGCCTATAAAAATTGCAATCTTGTTACTACTTTTTTCCTTACTACTTCTACTGCTTCATTGAGGACAGAGTGCCTAGGCCCTTCTAATAATGTAAAAAGATCAGTTTTTAAAAAATCAGTACAGTATCAATTATTGATCCTTCAAAAAAAAATATTCATCATTATATTTACGAAAACATATTTTCATTTAAAAACATTTTTGAATATTGGTGGTCATGTTAATAGCCACATCTACATTTTGTTTAATACAAATAATTATGACATCTCCAAAATTGATCATTGATTGCTTTGAAATTTTGTCACAACATTGCATTTTAATACGCACATGTTTTTTATGTATCTACTATTATATAGAGATCACACCAATGACACGTAAAAATGAGCTTTTTTTGAAAATCAGCACCATCTGTTGGGACGTAAAAGCAACACACTATACTAAATATATTATGATTCCATTTTAATGTTTCCAATTTATTCATTGTTAAATTGAACCAGACTGAGCCACAGCAGTGTGTGGCCAGGTACAGCTAGTATGTAATTAAAGTACTTATTTTACTTAACCTTGGTAATTGCTTTTCCTAGATTTGTTCTATGATTTAATTAGCAGTACAGTATTTAATATGTATGTGTACATTATTTTAGAACCTTTTGTATTTATTTTTACCAATGCTATCTTAAGTTAGGTTAGCAAGTATTTATTTATTTTTTTAAGTATTTTTTTTTTAGTAACATTTTTTTAATTTTCTATTTTAAAAAATATATATATATTTTAGTTTTTGTGACCATAATTAAAATACTATATAAATATAAGACATTGATGTTGTTTCAAAATTGTGTAATTTGTTGCAGGATCTTATATATGAATTAAATATTTTGCCTGTGCTATATTAAGTTAGGTTAGCAAACTTTTTTTGTGTGTTTAACGTCGTATGAAAATGCCAAGCCCTGGCCGGGAATCGAACCTGGGTCCTCGGGGTGAAAGCCCAGTACGTTATCAACTAGGCCACCAAGGCGGCTCCTATTTTTTTTTTTTTTTTTTTTTTTTTTTTTTTTTTTTTTTTTTTTTAATATGTTTATATAATATTTTTCAGTACAGTAGAATTCTCTTTTTACCAAATAATCGATAGAAACTACATGTTCATGTGAAAAACACAAAATATCCATGAAAAACAAATTCAATTAAAACAATATAGAGTACAGTACTGTACATTAATTCATTTTTAAAATGTAAAACGATAAAAAATTTTAATGTTATTTTTACATACTCTAGTGCAACTGTACTGTATTTATTTTAGTTCATAGCAATATCATCTATGTACTAAAAGTGTAGTAGACATTTGATGAGTTCGACTTCATTCACTTACGCATCGCATAGCTGTTTATGTTTGTCTCTCGACTTGATAGGTGAACTTTTTTATACTGTAGTTAAAGTATTCCTACTGTGCTGTATTAACAAAATAAAAGAGTGAGGGAGGAGATGATCTATTCTGTCTGTGATTCCTTTGGCCAATTATTAGCAGAAAAGTTATTTACCAGGTCGTTGATACTCGCATGACAACATTAGGTGTACGTGTGAAGCAATTACTCTTTTATTTTTATGATATGTTTTAGTTAACCAGAGTTTGGTTAAAGAAGGTTTTACTGTATATGAAAAAAAGTTCGATTGCAGGCATCAAAACATCAATGCGATCTTACTACAGCTGGTCTAATCAGAACATCGCAATTGTGCGCGATAGTGTTGCTATAAGTTTATAAAAATCAATTCACCATTTTTCATAACAGTTGGAAAACTCGAAAAGCTCTCTTCAGCGAATATTCACAAATGATCTCCATATGCAGGCCTACAAAATTTAGTTAATATCTCAAACCAACGGAGACAGTTTGTTGATGAATTTTGGAGAGATAACATGCAAAATGATAATTTTACAAGACCATAAATAATCTGATGAGGTACATTTTTATTTACATCAGGCCACGTTAATAAACATATCTGTTGCACTTGGGGGAGGAGGCAGAAACACATCCCAAGGTAACACAGTATCTGCAATCAGTAACTGTGTGATATGGATTTTGGGCTAAGGGCATTAGGCCTTATAATTTTGTGAAGATGAGGATGGAATTGCCATAGCAGTGCTAAAGTAATATGATTGAAACATTGATGACACTACAAGTTTATCAAAATAATCCCTGAAAAATATTATAACTAAAGGGGTTTGCACTGTCATCGCCCAAATTGAGAATGCCTGTCTGAATGTTATAACAAATTTCATTGATCGAGTTAAAACATGCAGAGTAAGTCACAAAGGACATGTCAGATATAGTATAACATGTATCCTTTGTATTGATGTTGAAATATGTTGAATTTCATAAATATAGAGTACTTTATTCAACACTTAAAAATTGGCATTCTTATTTGAATCATTTTTTTATATTTGTAAATAACTCAGTATTGTGTTAAGTATTTAATATATAACCACTGTCTACATGAGAAATACTGAGGGAATAGTGTTTGCATAACAGATAAGAGATAAAGTTATTTACATTTGTTTAAAGTTCACATCATGTTCCAGTACTAATCTGAAATTTTTGTCTTGTTATTGATTTTACGTTTTGTAAGCATAATAAGTGGTGTCTCTCGTACTTGAATACATTCTGATAGGGACTTTTGTTACATCTCCATTAGTCTCTTAATAAGTTATATGAGGACTGATTATGATATTGTAACATAAAAGAACTGTGAACAGTATTGTTTATAAACTTGTATAATCTTTATTTTGTTTCAGAAGACTTTGAAGTACAAATAATTTAAAAATGCCTTCTGAACAAGAAAACTTCAATCGTAAAGACAAGTACAAAAATGCTGGTAAAAACTCTGATGTAAGTTGTTTTTTTAATTTGTTTATTTATATATGTACTGTAGTTATAGAAAATACTGATGCACAAAATTTAGATTTTTATTGTATTTTATGATACTTGGGTTAAAATTTGTTAAATATGTTTTTACCTAAATATGCATCTACAGAAGTTTAGAATAAGCAAACTAATTTCAATGACTTGTCATGTATGTAAAGTTTGTGTATTTGTAGACAATCTTAAAATCTTGAAATAAAAAAAACAATTTAAAAACCATCAAAAAATTGCATTTAAAGGTTTAAGGAGACACATTTTAAGAGCCACCTACAAAAAATTTGAATCATTTGTGAATAATTTAAAAGGCTGAATTTCTTGAAATTGGCTAATCAGAGGTTGCTCCAAATTAGGTCTTATATGAAAACTCATAAGTCAAGTCATTGTAAGCACTATTGAAAGATAAGAAATGGATAGTTAGGTAATATAGTCTAATTATCCAAATCGATTTCGGCACAAAAAAAATCTAAAATTAAGTAAACTGTGTTTTGAGTGCATTCAACTACCACGACATATTCAGATAATGGTATGATGAGATTGTAAAGAGTAATGAATGATGAAATTTAGGAAGAAGCAGAAGATAATGTTCCTACACACACGAAGAAGCATTTATTTTTCGAAAATGCCTTAAAGTGGATGGAGCGGCAACTTGAATACGATGAAACAGCTGCTTGCCGTCAAGCACCTGTGGGGACCTTGACGCACAGAAACTTGTTACTTTTATTCCAAATTATGAGTATTTTTGATTTACTTCTTTTTTTTAATTATTTTTATTTTGATATTTGTTTGAAAATAAGATTTATACAGGGTTTTTTTGTAATAATCAAAAATAAGACTGAAAGAATAATGATGATTAAAGGTTATTGTACAGCAGATTCCCAATTATCCGCATGCAGGAGCTCTAAAAAAAAAAATAATAATATTTTTGTGTAAATCATGAGATTTTATATATTAGCGATAATATATAAAGGTATATAAACATAAAGGTATTTATTTGCATAGATTTTTTTATTTATTAAGATCCGACCTCTTAAGGACATAGCCAGGATCTTACCTAAGAGTAAGAGCAGGTCATGAAATTTGAAGGATGGTTGGCTGGGAGGGGAATAAGTAAGATAAGGTAAAAATAAAACACAAAATTTAAGAAAAGCCTAGGTATTTGGTTGTTATGGATTTAATGTAATAAAGAATTGACAGATTTGCTGAAAATCTGCCTAAAACAATCTTCTATATGATCTTAGTTTTGTTTTATGCACACACTAACATGGCCCAATCAGCCCCTCTTCCTCCATTGTGCTTCTCACTCTTCCAGCTGTGATGAGGTTGCATTCTACCATGTCTGTAGTAGATGGGAGAGCTAGCAGAATGGATAAGGCTTGTCTTGTTGCAGGGTATAAGATATTTTTTTTTTGAAGAAATACTCAAACGCTTTTAAGTTTTCCTCTGTTAGATTTTGTCTTCCACAGATGATACCAGAGATCCAACTCATCCTTTATATCATCCAATCCATAGAACTCTGTAAAATATTTAGATATTTCATGAACATGCTCATTTTTAGCAAGAATTGGTAGAGTTTATTAGGGTAAAGGCTGACATGTTTTCTATTGAGAATTGAAAATTTAAAAATGTTATGGAATCTAAGTTTGGTGTGATCAAAGACTGTCTCCAGTACTTATTGAGAGTGTCTGCTGGAGGATTACTCGTGTTTTTGTTGCATAGCCTGATGTACAGAGATTTACATCTCTAGATCTTAGGCAATATCTTCAGCTTTCGTAAGTAGTTCTTTGGTTATTTGTTTCACATCACGATTTGGTTTATGTGATTTCTCAGCATAAGGTTCATGCTTTTCATTTGTAAAGCATTAACAACAAGTTGAAAAATGGCCAAATATTTAGCAATAATCACTAATGCTACAACAAATGATGGCTTTTTGAGATAGCTTAGTGTAGTTGATAAGCAGATTTTCTCGTTCTGTAATTACCAACTTCAGATGGATTTTCTAAACCTCAATAATTTCTGAGAAACATTGAGAAAAAATTCTGATACTTTTATATTTTTCAGCCTTTGTAGTCTCACAAAGTTTTGTTAGATTTGGTGCCAAGCTCCTGCATAGTGTAGTCACTCTTTATGGTGACTACATACACATAGTACTGCTTTCAATTGTGGTAAATTTTTATTAGTTAGTTCATAAAGTTTGTTTTTATTAGTTAGTCCAGTTTTTACTGTTACTTCACATTTTTAACCTTTTTAAAGATTGGATATCTGCTGTGTCCGAGCCACCCTATGCCATGAATTAGAGAGAGGGGGGTAAAATATATTTTTATACATTTTTCTGGTTCTATCATGTAACAATATTTTTGGAACTTGTGAAATTATTGTTTGTGGACAAATTAGTCAATTGAGTGTTGTGAAGAATTTTGATAATCCTAACCCATCATTGGGGGAAGCGTTAACTAACAATTAAGATGGTTATGTGAAATTGTTTTTCTTGTTTGTAAAGTTATAATTTATTCCAGGAAATGCGCCGCCGCAGATGTGAAGTAACTGTTGTACTGCGTAAGGCGCGGAAAGATGATCAGTTGAACAAAAAACGAAATATTTCTTTTGATGAATCTGAATTTGTTCTGCAAGAGAACTCGAAATCCCCAATCGCCATGTCTCTACAAGAGATTATGTCAGGTTTGTTAATCAAACATGTTGATTGTGCAATAATTTTTAAGTGGTTTTGCTACTGAATGTTATAAAATATTGTATGTAAAGGAAGTTTTTCTTTTGCTAAACAAAATTACTCATGGTATTTAAAAAAAATGTCTGACCAGAATAATATTGATTACAGTTTAACTATAGCCTTTGTTACTCTTTAGCCAAGCACACTTTTGGATGTTTTTGTCGTGATTTATTGTCACAGGTCTGAGTGTGCTATCTTGAAGTTTTCTTTTAGAAATACCTTTGTCAAGAGTGATGTAGCATTTCTTTTGCTGAATTAAATAGTTATCTGTAAACTCATCAGTTATTTAAAAGGAAACTCTTTATGCCTGTGGTCTATTGGTTTTTAAAAGTTTAAGGATTCCCCTACTGATTGAAATGTTTTTATGAATCGATGTTATCCGTAGTATTTGTTTCCATCATATCATCGAGACAATTGTATGCTGTGATTACTCTTTATTTTGTTATAGAGACACTTGTTAATGTTTGTGAAATAAAATTTCCAAGATATTTTTATATAATGCTTGAAGTCAGTATTATTTATTATGGTTTTCGAATTGCTGAATTAAACACTGATTATAAAGTACTTAATAATGTAACTGTTATTATACAGTTGTCCTTGGTTATAATATTCATTTCTGAATGGCCTTATAAAACCAACAGTATATCCAAGTCAATACTATTATATTTCAGAAGAGTGTGAATATCTTGGTGGGTTATGTAAGTACTTATATTATTAAAGAGGAAGATTTATAGAAGCCTGTATTGGGGTGATAAAATAAATAAATAAAAACCCATATACAATTATCGTATGAAACCATATACAGTCGACCTTGGTTATAACGCCCTCTGTTATAGCACTATTTTCATAATGTCACCAATATTCTATATTAAGTGTACATGTATTTTAGGCTCGGTTACAACTCTTTGTGAACTTGGATACAACACTGTCATGCTGCTGTTATAGTCTAGCCACTTTGTATACTGCCTGCATGAGAATTTCTGGCGCATGTAGGAAAATTCCCCTCCAACAGTTCAGTGACACAGAGTCTGCCAATCTGAGACTAGAAACTGTTACGCATACACACTGTACGCCTTAGTGGAGGAAAACTTCAATCTCATGAACCCTCACAACAGTGTACATGCTGTATGTATAAATACATACAGTACAGTACATGCTATATGTATACATACTACACTGTGCAGTACTTATTTTCTATTAGTTTTAACTAAAATATATTTCAAAATTATGTAATATGTGTAATAAAATAGCCATTAACTATGTACACAGTATAAAGTATGCTTTTCTTTCATTACATACAGTATTGCCGCTGTTTACAAACTCGTTTACTGTAAACTCAGTTACAACGCTATCTCGTTTACAGCGCTCATATACATTTCGTCCCTTCAATCATGTTAAATCCGAGTTCGACTATGTCTGGAGAAGGTTTCATTTGGCCTCTGTGTTACATTGAAATTAAGTATGTTCAGTTTGTTCCAAAATAAATAATTGTGGCTTTGATTTCTTATGTGTACTCTGTTCCCTAAACTAACAATAATTGATAGTTAACTTTATTGCTGAAGGTGATCTTGTTATGTTTCTTAATTAGGAATGCAGAGCAGTGATGAAACAGTCCAGTTCCAAGCGACCCAAGCAGCCAGGAAAACTTTAAGTAGAGAGCGTAATCCACCCATAGATCAAATGATTGATGCTGGCTTAGTTCCACGTTGTATTGACTTCCTCTCAGTCAAACACAAGTATGTTTTGTTGACAATTCTGAATTGTACTTATAAGTTTACTCATTTTTAAGGTAAAGACAATTTATCGTTCGATAAAACCAAGTCCAAACTTTTAGAAACATTTAAATAACTCAGATTTTACATAACCTCCGAATCCATATAAATAATAAAATCATCCCAGTATCCAGTTAACCGCATTAAAAACTTGCTTAACACATTCAGTGCCTACTTGTATTCATTTACTGCACTGTGTTGCCCCTCTGTTTCGCATTCAACCAGGATCATGACATTCACGTGTGCGTCATGGGCTTGGCAAGACAGTTTGCTGCTTCTATTGGTCCTATAATGCCCAATGATGCACACGTGTGTGTTAAATTTATAAGCAGTTTAAATTTTTAAATGTGTAATTAAAGTTAAAATGTTTTAGTTACAAAACAGTACATTGTTATTTGAATTAATTTATTTAGTCATTTAAAAAAAAATTAATATTTAAAAAAATCTTAAGGACAAAAAAATTATAAAAACGATTAAATTACTTTCTTGATTTATAACATAATATTTGTATATGTTACAAATTATAGACAGTCTGGGCAGAAATAGATGTATCCTTGCGAATGTTTTGCTTCTAGCATTGTCTACATTTTCTTTTTGCTACTGTTCTTTTTCCCGTTTTCACTCTCCATCTTTTCTGGCACATGCATATTTCCATCTCTTCCGGCACATGCATAAAGTCTTTTCATGGTGATGGCATGTAGTGTAGCAATATTTCCCATATAATCATATCCACTCATGGCAGAATGATGTACAAAAATTGAATACAATACAAAATAACAACACAAAATTTAACAAAATATAAAATACAGTACAAATTACTAAACCAAACACTTTCTAGAATAAAATAAATTTTGAATGAAATAAAATTTCACTCAAGAGTAAGAAACACATACTTATCAAACAAGCTAGTAATAACAACATAAACCTAAAACCAATGGTATTATCTCAAACAATAGACTGTCCCAAATGAAGAAAGGCCTTTACCTAAACCTGGCCAGCAAAGCCCAATTTCTCAGGACTTGATAAAAATAACTGCAGTTTGACGCACACGTGTTCGTCATGGGTACTCAACGTGTTAACTAGTTCAGGAACATTGGAACAGGTGGAAATTTTAGCAACAAGTGATTGTCCTTGTATTATTCTTAAAAATACAGTTTTTTCAGTTGTTTGAAAATAGACTTATTTATCTGTCAAATGTTAATATTTCTTAATGAAATTTTCACAATCAGGTTTTACTGTATATTGGACAGTTGTTCAGTTGTAGAAATTTACTTTACTGACATATAATAAATTGTTTTTGCAGTCCATCTTTACAGTTTGAAGCTGCTTGGGCTTTAACAAATATAGCTTCTGGGACATCTGACCAAACAAATGCTGTAGTCAAAGGAGGCGCTGTACCTAAACTCGTAGGACTGCTGGCCTCCAAATATTCACACGTAGCCGAACAAGCCGTGTGGGCTTTAGGAAATATAGCTGGTGATGGTGCAAGTGCACGAGATTTGGTTATTTCTTACAATGCAGTGCCAGCATTATTGGAACTAATCAAACCCGATACAACTGTAAGCAGCATATTATGTGCTAATTTTATAAGTAATGCTTTTATCATAATAATTTAATTGGAAAGGCTTTAATTAGTGCTTTAATTAATGTCATATAGAAGCAAAATGTAATATATGCACTGTACTACATGTCCAAATGATGAACTTCTGTTCAGGCAACAATATCTCATTAATTTGCCTGTACTTTTTCTTCTAATACAACTAATGTTGCGCATAAGCTAAAAGGTTTACCAATAACAATTTTAATCACATATTTATTCAATTTCAGAATCACATCTTAGTTACATTTTTAGTACATATAATCAAACTTGGTTATAAGAGTCTCGAAAGCAGTGCGCAACGTGGGTGCCGTGGCATCCCCAAAAGGGGTGCCGAAATGTCAGAAAAAGAGGAGGAAAAAAGAAAGAACTAGCTTGCTGTGAGGAAAGACAAAATAAATAAAAAAACCTATTGTTTTTGGGTGAAAACTCAATTTTCAAAAAGTATTTGTGAGATTTGGTTAGGGGGTTTATGCAGGGAGATAAAAAAGGCGCCATTTTTTATGTTGGCACCACAAATTCAAAATCCTGCACATGCCAACGAAAGTAACGTTTTTTATGAGTTCAGCCAAAAAAGACTACTTAAGAAAACTGTTATAGTAACACAAAATGTAATACTGCTTATGTGGAATGTCAAAAAATTCTTGTGTATTAGTGTTTAAAAGGAAAAGTGTAGGTGGGAAAGAAGTAGATAAAAAAGTTGCCAGGCAGAAATGCTATCAGAATTACTACTGCTGATAAAGGCAAGACGCCGCTGTCAACATTTGTCGTTATAGTTGAAACACAGAGGTGATTGCACAATTATTCTTTCTAGAGAAAGACAGTTAAATTGCATGACTTTCTTTTTGATATTGTATTTTGTGTTTTTACGCACAAGTACACTAATTAATTACCCGAACTTGATGGGACAAGGGTCCTTTCTGATTTAAAAAAATTGGATAAGCACGAACACCATAAATGCCATTTTTATAGGGCTCAAACAAAAACAGAAACCATTACCACCATCTGCCACACAGCAGTGCCAATGTCTGATGCGGGCAAGCATAATTTATAGGCAAAAATGGTACCTGCCTATCATGGATGTTTTTCGTTGTGGTAAAGAATCATCAGAAGTTTGTTTTTGGTGGCTACAAAGAGAAAATAAACAAAAGTTGTACATTAAAAGTAATATACATAATAATCCAATGATAGTCTTTAAAAAATAATAATAAACAAAAGTATTGGTTTATAAACAAGTCTGATGATTTAAATAAAAGCATTTTCATTCATTTAGTTTTCATAAAACAGATTTACTACGCTGCAATTTTGTTTTATCATTTTGGATAAACATAATCTAGATAATCGTGTTCTTAGTAGTATCAATTTTTCTTGGTCTTGAGTGATATTATAACCAGGTTCCGTTGTAAATGGCCGAGCTCACTACATCTAGTTGTTTTTTAGTTTTACACCTTAAACATTATTTTGAACAATAATAAATATTATAGGCATTGTTAGCAAATTAATAAAAAAAAATTAGCAATATTAAGAAGTTAAAATATGATCTGGTTTACAAACACTAGAAATTAGAATTTTGTAACTCTTTAAAAAAAAATATTTTATGTGATTCAAAAATATATAATTTGATATAATTGCTGACTCTTGAATTTAATTTATTTTTTTAAATATTAATAAATATTGAATTAATTAATTGTAAGTAAAGTAATTCAAAAATATTAGTTAGACATTATTCTAATGAGTTGAATTGTCATTACAGATAGCATTCCTTCGAAACATTGTATGGAGTCTGTCTAACTTGTGCCGTAACAAAAACCCACCTCCAGCTTTTGAGAGTGTTCAACAGTGTTTACCAACGTTTAACAAATTGTTGCACTGCCAGGATAGTGATGTGATATGTACGTAATTAATATGTAGTTTATTACGTGAGGTAAAGCATGAATAAATTTGACATCAACTTTTACTTTACTTAGGAATTTTACAAATTAATTTTAGTGCACTGTAGCTCATTCATTTCCCTACAATTCTTTATATTATTTATTATTGAAAGTACCAAAAATAACACCTGAAATATGTTTATTCTTTTTGAAACAGTTTGAAAAAAACAATACTTGTTCAACTTTTTAGAAATTAATATTTTACTATGATTTGTTCAGTTTCATAAATAGTTTAAGCGGCAGATTGAATTCCTGCAACATCAAGTGGTGATAGAAAAACCACATCCCTTATTCTGAATGCAGTGCTGAACGTTTGGTAACAACTGAATTTATTGTTGTTCTGGTACAGTAGACATCTTTTATTTTGTATGGTGTGCTGAATGTTGGATCATACACAGCTGGTTTAATTGGTGTTCTTTGTGGTATAACAACAAAAAACATGTCTAAACCAAAAACCTGTTAACAATGTTGTGAGATTGTTTGAGTTTCACTTTCACTGGAGGTGTGTGTTATTGCATCATTCCGTTATTGCAGCTTTAATTCTGAAGTCGTATAATAAATCTATGCTTGTCTCTTGTGCCTGCATTCTAGAAAATAGCTATCACAGAATTTTTTCATTGTTAAATTTTAGAAGCAGTATTATTAATATGTTTTATTAATATTGTTTGATTAGGATGTTAAATAGCTTTGTTGTTTCAGTGATGTAGTAAATAAGTAGCCAAACAGTTCTTGTTTACTTTGAAATAACAGTTTTCCATGCTGCAACCTGAAAAATTATTTTTTTCACTTTTTTGTTTTAGCAATGTTTAGATTAGGTTGAATTAGGTTAAAAACAATTATCGCGAAAGTATTTGTTTCTTGCTCCACAACTTTTATACAGTGCTGATACAGTGTTTCGGGTGACCGAGTTCAGCTCGTGTTTATTTTTGAAAATTGTTTGAAATAATTTGAAATTTTTTCAAACTTGTTAAATGATGTTCAATATAATAAAATTAAATAACATGTACATAATGTTAACAAAACAATCGTATATACATGTGGATGCGTTCTGTAAAAAATGAACGTGTATTTCATTTTGTACATGTGAAATATTATACACAGGTGAATTGTATAATATACCTCTTTAATTAATGTGATAAAAATCAATAAATAATTGATCAGTATGTATTGATATATAATTGATCAATACATATTGATATTTAAAGCATTATAAAACTACAAATGAAATAAGAAAAAAATTATCTTAAATAACCATGCAAATGATCAAATATTAAAGTCTTCAAAGTTGTCAGGGAAATTCCAAGTCTCCACATTTTCATCGATCTGCATATATTTGTTGTCAGAATATAATTATTCGAATGTTCTTGTAATACTTCTTTCCAAACAACACTTCTTGTGTGACTAGTGTTTTCTAGGGGCAAGAGAATTTTCAGTCCATTTCGCCTTTTAACTCTAGAGAAAGCTACCTATAACATTCCATGCATAAAAACTGCTGTTAGTGGGAATATCCCAACTGATATAAATGTATCAGGCCCTTGGGCCTTATGTATTGTCATAAGCAAAAGCTGGCCTTATGGGAAATTGATGTCTTTGCATTGTGCATCAAAGTTTACTTTTGCTTGAATCTAATGTGATTCTAGAAATATGAACTTCTCTATCTGAAAACCAATAATATATATAGGTATACATTCCATGTAAATTTAAGGCTAGAAATTTGCCGTTTTGCTATTTTTACGGGCATGAGACCTAGCGCGATCGAATCTGCACCCTTCAAAACAAGTTTTTGTACAAAGTTTTGTGAAATTCATTAGAGCCGTTTTCGAGATGCGCTGAACATACATACAATTGCTCGTTTAATACTATAGGATATCAGAGAAGAGAGTAGTTGTGTTAGATTGGGAATTTGAAAATAAATATTATAAGAGAACTTGTTTGAACAAGTTCACTTGTGCTAAATTGAGTAGCCTATATGAAAGAATGCATAAAATAATAATGTGTAATTATCAATGCCAGAAATGTTATAGGCTTCCTGTTTATTATCCATATGTAATTTTTCTTTATTTTGGAATTTTTTAATTAATGTTTTATATAAAGAAAAGGTTATCTGTAAAAAAATCTGTAATAGGACAGATTTAAAAATATTTACAGCATTACAAAAAATGGTATTGTGTATCACAACCAGGAATATATTCACTCTTGAGGTCTGTAATAAACTGACAAAGTCCTAAAGCGCTAGACAAAAACATTGAAGTCTGTGGGTCTTCTGAGCTATATTTCAGTGAAGTGATATTGTTTTGTCTTTCCAGCTGACACTTGTTGGGCTTTATCTTACCTCACTGATGGAAGCAATGATAAAATCCAAGCTGTTGTTGATATTGGAGTGGTTTCACAGCTTGTAGCATTGTTGTCGCACAATGAAGTAAACGTATTAACTCCTGCGTTACGCACAGTTGGTAATATTGTAACAGGAAATGACATTCAGGTAGAGTAAATTATATTATGTTATATAGTATTTTGACAGTTTGTGAACCATATTTTTTAACACTGATTTTGAATTTCTTAAAATACCTGTGCCCATTATTTTTAATCAGTACAACCTCAGAAGATTAAAAAATGGACAGCTACATAAGATCTTCCGTTGTTTGGAGCCATTCTATAGAAAGTTTGAGTTTATAAATACTCTGAGAGATTAATCATATGTATCTGTGAGCAACAGGTATCATTCAATTTGCTGTCATCATTTGTTAAAAGAAAAATTTCATTGTTGAGTTTCGATTGTAAAGTCTTCAATAATAAAGAATACCTATATTTATCCCTACACAACACTATCAATAACTGGTATAAAAGAAGTTTAAGTAAGCAGCTGCTGTTTAAATTATCCTGTATATTAACAGTTAAATATTGAATTTATTATACAAAAAGAACCTTTTAATATAGCATATGATGGCATTGTGAAGTTATGCCAACATAACAAAACCATTTTATTTTTATTTTTTCAAAATCATTTACGAACACATAACATTATGAATTTACAACTTGCAGACTGACGCTATAATTAGTGCTGGTGGACTGAAACAGCTGACTCATCTTCTTTTGCATCCTCGCCACAACATTGTAAAAGAAGCCGCTTGGACTGTGTCAAATATAACAGCTGGTAATTCTGACCAAATACAGGAAGTCATCAATGCCGGCGTCATTCCTCAGCTCTTGCATGTGTTAGAATCTGTAAGTGATGTTTTATATTCTTGTTAATTAAAGGAAAGGGAAGGGTTAGAAAATAGTGGTGCTTGAAAGTAATTAAATGCATCCTTTACAGCTGAAACAAAATATTTATTTTTGATGGTTTGTGTGTTAATTTAAATAACTTATAATGTATGTTTTCCTTCCTTTTATGTAACTGTACAATTCGATTAAAACTTTCATCTCGATAAATACAGTATATATGTAGATAGTATTATTGACCTGTTGAACAATCATTACTCATTGTTGTGCTCCATTTAAGGGAGATATAAAATCTCAGAAAGAAGCAGCATGGGCTGTGACCAATTATACTTCAGGAGGAACTACAGAACAGATTGCCCTTATTGTTCAAGCCGGAGTTCTCCCTCTGCTTTGTAAGCTTCTGGACTGTAATGATCACAGGACTATACAGGTCGTGTTGGATGGGATCACAAACATATTAGCGGTAAGAGCCTATTATACTTTTACCGCAGAAAAAGATGTTCTGCTTTTTTATATAACATATTCTATCTCGATTTACATACAGATGGATGATACAATTTAAATATATGACTTGGGTTATGGATGTGTAGCTAAGATCTTAGTTTTTATTTTAATAATCATTTGAAATTTTTTTTTCATTAAATTACTTTATGTCTGCCATATGTTGTTGACACTATATTTTTTTCAAAACTTCCTGTTTAGAGATTTTATTTCCTCATTCATGTAGAAAGTATGGTAGTTGTGAAAAAGGTCTCTTTAAAAATCTCCTGGGTTTTACTTTGTTGTTTATGCACCTCAGTGGAGACTAAACAAGTTGACCAATTTCAATAGGAGCATGTCTTATAAATCTGGCTCAAAATCGGTACAGGAGATTAGGTTCAAATTTTTGTGATATATGAATACTTATTTAAAACAGTGTAGCAAATTTTAAATGAATGTAAATGATGTACACATTTATTTATGTACTGATGTTATTTAGGGCTAGAGTGGACATGACCACTAATTTCTCAGTAATCTGTCATGGAGCTAAGCAGCCACTCAGCCAGAACAGAGGAATCTGGCTCAAACTATATATATAGCCGCCTTGGTGGCCTAGTTGATAGCGTATTGGACTTTCACCACGAGGACCCGGGTTCGATTCTCGGCCAGTGCTTTGCATTTTCATACGCTATAAATCATCATATCGTCTGCATTAGCCCTGAGAATCCTGGCGAGGGCTTGGTATTTTCATAAGCTATAAATCATCCCATCGTCTGCATTAGCCCAAGTGTGCACAATACACCAAAAAAAAAAAAAAAAAAAGCTCTAGTGTGCACGTTAGTCGGACATTAAACAAAAAATATATATATACACACACACACACACGCAAGGTGTGTTCAGAAAGTAACAAGAATTTTAATTTTTTGAACAAAATATTTATTTATTCTTCTACATTGATGTTGTCGCCTTCAAAATAGTCCCCATTGGAGATTATGCACTTGTGCCAGCGCTTCTTCCAATCCTCGAAACACTTCTCAAACTCGATCTTTGAGATAGTCTTTAGTTCTTTCAGCAATGCGCTTTTAATGTCATCTACGGCTGTAAAACGACGGCCCTTTAAGGTTCTCTTTATTTTTGGAAATAGGAAAAAGTCCATGTCTGGCGAATATGGAGGCTGGGGCATCGTTACAGTACTGTTTTTGGCCAAAAATTCGCGAACAAGCAATGAAGTGTGAGCTGGTGCAAAAGCCATGAATTGTTTTTCCAAAGATCCGGGTGTTTTTTTCGGATTGCTTCAAGCAAACGGCGTTGAACTTGTAGGTAGTACTCCTAATTGACCGTTTCACCTGGTGGCAGGAATTCATGATGCACTATGCCATTAATATGTTGTTGTTGTTTTCCAATGGCTTCCATTGGCTCATGCCATCTTTGATCTTGCTTCCCAGTAGAGGCCAGGGAGGTCTCCTCTTCTCTACTTCTCTTCATCTAATTTTCTGCAGACCATGAGGTGGTCCTTGTTCATGATGGTGTTGATGCCATTAATATCAAAGAACATAGTGAGCATAACCTTCACGTTCGACCGCACTTGTCGAGCCTTTTTCGGTCTTGGTGAGCCAGAATGCCTCCATTGGGATGACTGAGCCTTAGTTTCAACGTCATATCCGTAAACCCATGTTTCGTCACCTGTTATAATACGTTTCAGTAATTCTGCATTGTCGTTGACTTCATTTAGTGACTCTTGAGCAACTTCCATTCGCCGATGTTTTTGTTCAAAATTCAACAATTTTGGAATGAATTTTGCTGCCACGCGTTTCATACACAAAACACTGGAAACAATGTCATGACATGATCCAATCGATATGCCAACATCATCAGCGACCTCTGTAATTGTGATTCGGCGATTGTTCATAACCATTTCTTTCGCTTTTTCCACATTTTCATCGGTTGTTGATGTGCTGGGGCATCCAGGGTGTTCATCATCTTCAGCGTCTTCACAGCCTTCTTGGAAACGCTTATACCACTCGTAAACTCTTCCTTTACTCATAGCAGACTCACTATAGGCCTTTGTTAACATTTCACACACTTTGTTACACTTTATTCCATTTTTTATGCAAAATTTTATACAAATTCTTTGATCCATTTCTTTTAACATACGAAAATCGCCGAGCTCATAAAAACACATCTAACCTTAGTGGCTGTCACAGACAAAGTCAACAATGAAAACAGCTGAAAGTTTTATCATACTTCAAGGGCATGCATACCAACATTAAAAAAAAAATTGTTTGACAATCATACTCTCCAAGTTCGCGAAATTTAAAAATTCTCGTTACTTTCTGAACATACCTAGTGTGTGTGTGCGTATATATATATGTGTGTATATATATGTATATATATATATACAGTTGAAGGATAGATCAAATAAATTTTGTTTGTATTTATCAAAAATTAAGGGTAAAAACCTAGTAACTAAAGTTTCTTATGCAATCTTATTAGTAGGTTAATAAAATCACAATGTGAAGTTCATTTGGAAGAAATGCACTTGGCATTAAAACTCAACTGTGTTGATACACCATAAATAGATTTGTAACAATTTTTAGTAATGTTAGCTATAAATCTTAATATATATAAGTAAAAACTGTATTGCGTTTTTATAGGCTGCAGAAAAATATGGACAAGTTAATCGTGTGAGCCTTGTTATTGAAGAATGTGGTGGCCTTGATCATTTGGAACGCTTACAGACACATGAAAACGAACAAATTTACCAGAAGTGTGTAACAATCATTGATAATTTCTTTTCTGGGGTAAGTAAAAGTGCCTGAAGTTATTTTTTCCCTAGCTGCAGTTTTATATAATTTTAAACTATTTAAACAAAGATCTTGTAAAAAATTATAACTTTCTGCAAGTTTCAAATAATTCTTAGAGTAAATAATTAATTATGTTTTTACATATTAACAAGTACAACTGGATAACAACTTTTTTTAATCGTTAAAGCTATAGGAATTATTTTTAAAACTGCCGATAAAGTTTTCTCTCGAGATAATCGGTAATTAATTTAGGTCCTACTATCAACATCAAGCATGATTTAGTAGACATTTAAGATTAGTTTGTATTTAAGGTGGGAAATATTTTGTAAGAAGTGTAAGACTTTTGGGGAGAAGGAATAAAAAAAAAATTGTACATTCCATTTCATACCATTATTTCTTATGACTTCACCCATAATGAGCAATATTCACAAATTTGATTTTATATTTATAGGAAGTTGAGGATGATGCTAATGTTGGAGAACTAAATGACGAGGGACAGTTGGAGTTCAACCCATCCATGAATGTTCCTCAAAATGGATTTTCATTTTAACATCATTTTGATCTCAGCACTGTACATTTGTACATTCCAGTTCTGCTCCAGTCCACTCATCTATCATGTTTTTAAATAAAAGTGCCATCTTTAATAAGGAGTGATTTTTTGTAGCCTAAATATTGAAACAAAACAATGATATTTGAGTTTTATGAAACTGTTAATATACATTATATTTTTATAAACTTGCTTATTATTTTTATATGCTAAATTTACAATTTCTAAAACAATTTTAATCAATAAGTACTACTTTTAAATTGGTCAGTTAAAATGCTGAACTGTGATTGTCTTCTTGAAGTCTATCCTGTAATTTTATATCTTATACTGATTGTACTTTGTTAAATAATGAACTATTATATAATTAATTGTAAAAACATTTGTTATAAAGTAAACTTTTGATATTTATTTTTTAATTTTTTTTTTAATACCTTAATTGACTGAGTGAAACAAGGTCTCTGATTCAACTTAATTATACCTTTTTTTTACACAATTTTGAAAAAAATTGACCAATTAAGTGTTCACATATTTTTGAAAACTCAACTCCACATTTTTTGGGATATAAATTACCAGTTAACCCCTCAACCTTTCAGTCTGAGCATGCATATTGTAAGTGATACCTTCCCCCAAATTCAAAAGTTGGTTCCACCATTCGATTTGCAAAGAATGCATGTCTTTAGACATACAGTATGTACTACATTGTTGACCCCTATTTGACAGTGTAACATGTGGGTGACAAATACCTGTCCTGTAAATACGCTAATCAATACACTACATAAACATATCAAATATGCTGAAGTACTGTGCATAAAAGAGTACCTATAAGTATTGGAAGTATTACTTTTAAGAATGCAAGGGGTTAAAAATGATGTTTTCGGCGGCCATTACAACTTAATAGGTAACAAAATAGAATGTAAAATAGTAATAATGCTGTTTATTTACTTGTTAATATTTTAGGATACAAATGTACAGCAAACAATGGACAAGATTATTAGAAATAAATATTTATAATGTATATATAATTCATTTAACAATCTATTACAAAAAAATATTTCTCCTTAAACATAATCTACTGTAACATTTTTTTTTTTTAATGTTCATATTATCAATAAGACAACAACGCAAATATATTAAATTGAGGCAAAAAGGGCAAATAGATACTTGCCCAACACTTTACAAATTCAACAACTTATTACACACACACACAACTTGGTAGTAGCAGTAGTGCACTACGTTGAGGGATTTACCTGAAATAGATTGTTTTAACAATTCTTGTTTTGAACTGAAATATTCAAGCTTACTGCTGGCGAAGCCAGAAATTAGGAATCTGTATGCCATAATGGAAAATAATATAGCAAATATTATTTAGCATTATAATAATAAAGGAATGAAAAAACTGTCCTTTAAATTTCTATTTCCATAGTATCTTAATTTTAGAGAAAAAACAATGAAATAAAAAGAATGAGATAGAATCAATGGTTAGCTGTGTGGACAGTTATAGGGAAGTGTCAGTCAGTGGGCACTTAGATAGCAGCCTTTTGTCTAATAAGAAAGTTATTAACTTCACCAATCTACAATAATATGGGTCAATATTTTGTGTGTAACCACCACTTATGAAATTGAGAGTATCTTTTTTCACATTAAAAATTCTAAAACGAAAACTTTATCTAAACACTGAAAGAGGAACAAATGTTATTTTTGAACATAAATACTGTATTTGTATTGGAATTGCAATACTTTTCATTTTCCAAGTGTTAGGAAAAATCCTAACATTTTCAAAAAAAAACTGCAACTTTTCATATTGCATAAAATGAAGCAAAATTTGTTTTGAAAAAAAAGTAGTTGTATTATATTTATTTATTTAGTATTAGATATGTAGACTTATCTTTAGAATTACACAAATTACAACAAAGACTCAAAAGCATGAAAAAGTATTTTAAAACCACATACTGTACTTGCAAGTTCTATCATTACTCAGATTTTAGTGGTTATATAACAACAATGCATAGTAGACTCGCATAATCGTGAAGAGAGAAGAAAAATGATTGTCGTCAACAATAAACAATTGATTGAAAGGGAAGTGGAAAAAAATAAATTGTATATTGCTTGCTGGTTGGAAGCGGGGGTTATGCAGTAAAAACAATACTATAAAAGTTGTACAGAATAGCGCATAGCATTCTGAGAATCTATAGTACTGTAGATGCAGTTTAGCTGCATGTGACCTTGCTCTGGTCAAAGTTTTACTAGTCATGCACAAAACATCAGTCTGTGTAACTATAATTATAAAAGCAGCTTTTTATAAAGTTGCAGACCAATAAGTAATGAAATAATTTAATTATTTGAGTAGGCAGCCTACTTTAATTCCTGTTTGTTACATGAAACAAAACTCTATTCAATAACAATAAAGAGCCAATGTTTTAGGAAGTGCATAGATTTCCACAAGCACCATGCTCTGTTCTTACCATTCCCGAGCAAGGTCATACGTTCAGCCAAAGTGTACTGTAGAAGGGTAGAATGGATTTTATTTTATGGTTAATTACAAGAATGAAAATAAATTAGTATCTTTTTGTAGCTGTTTAATAATAGTTGTAAACAGGTTTTTGTTAAATACTTCACTGTATTTATTTCAAATTAAGCCTATTCTGCATTAATCTGAACATAATATTTTTATAGTTACTAGCAGCTTAGAAAATTGATCAATTTATGAAGCCTGTAGTGTCCTAAATGTAGTAAGAAAATAACTCATTAATGAGAACAAAATTAATTTCTTAAAACTGAAATTACATTTTACTAAGAATTTCACTTCTGGTTAAATTTTTCCAAGATGGCAGCAAGTTCCTGTACAAATTACTAATTAATCCAAACATTAGTTCAATTAACAGTTTATGGGTGTTATCTTCACCATCACTGGTATTTACAAAAAATGCTAATTTTCAACATATATATATATGCACTGTACAAAACTTAGATTCTACTCAAATTATTGTCTCTGAAACTAGAAATTGTCAAACCAGAAATAAAGCTTTTTTGATTTGTTTTGTAAATATATATACATATACTATATATAGATTTAAAAATGTGTATTTCTGCTTGCAATTTACAGTGCTATTTACTACCTTAATAAGGAGGTAGCAGTTGACATTTTATTGCTACTTTTGTGTTTAGCGGCATTTTTCAAAAAGTTTTTTAATACTTTTCGTATTTATAACAATATGCATCAACAAACAGAACTGTTTTTTTTTAGACACAACAGTGATTAATGTAGTTTTACACTGAAAAAGAAAATTATAGTAAAAAAAAAGTTTAGAGAATACAATTAAGGAAAATTTTAAAAGTGAAATGAATTAAGTAGGTACTTGCAGTCTTTTAGCAAAATGAAAGTAAATAATCAAGTTATAAGAAATTAATGTAGTAAATGATTATGAATTATTTTGTTAACGGTGTACAGAGCCTACTAACCCTTTCTTTGCCATTAATATGGATTCTTGCCAAGTAATATTGCTACAAATGCCATACACATGGATTCAAATAGTCATTTAACATATTGAATAAGTATAAGTTCAAAAATCATCCAGCATAGTTCAGACAACAGTACCTGTAGTCAGATTGATATAGACTGACATTTCAGTAAAAACCATGCATTACTATGGTGACCGAAATTTAGTGACAGTTCTCTCAGCTCACCAATGATTTTTTTCCGCTGTGATTCCCAGTAGTTATATTTTCAAGTGGCGTGCAAAGAGTTTAAATATTTGGTAAAACAAAACTAAACTCTGAAAAATAGTTCCTGATATTTATTACTCTAATCTTGAGATACTGCATGAATGCTTATTTTCTCAATCAGTAAAGAAACTGTACTTGTTACAAAAGGAAAATTAAATGGTATATGTTTTTGTCTAAGGTTACGGGTTTCTCTGGGCTTGGTAACACAATTATAAAACAGACCCCACCTTTTTAATTCTGAGGGGTTGTATTCGGCACGAAAATTACAAAGTCTCTACAGATCCAGTCATCCCTGCACAGGGTCGATTGGGCACAGGGGAGATCGAAATAAACCTAACATTGCTTGAAGAAATAAAGAAGAACGACTGCCCACCAACAGTCCTGTGTCAAATTACCGCTGCAACAATGGAAGAAAGATACCCGGAGGATCAATGACTTAGTGTGTACACAGATGGATCCATGGACGAGATGAATAATACTGGAGCTAGAATTTGCTTGTCTCTCTTCACCAGTTGTTGCCTGGCAGGGAAACACAGAAAAAATGTTAATGCACAGATGGAAGCAATATTAAGATCGCTAATGGCCTTCATGAACTGTCGCCATGGATACTCTAATATAGTCATGCTAATAGACTAAAGAAACGATTCAGGCATCAGCAGTGTCGCACACAGTGTGCACAAATAGAATCCTCAAGGAGATCCAGTTCATGATACAAATGCTCAAGAGGCTGAACAAGCAAGTTGTGCTGCAGTGGATCCCGTCACATGTTGAAATGCCCAGAAATGAGGCAGCGGACAAGCTGGCAAGGGCAGGCACAAAGTTGCAACAACTAGTTAAGCCACCAGAGGTGGAAACAATCAAACCCATGATCAAAAGAACATCTGGGAAGCGACAGGTGCAGGAACTGAGAGGGAAAATATTGAACTGGAGTGGGAAGAAAATAAGACCAAGCCCAGAAGGCAGGCTGTTGCAAGATTTAAACTCTGTACGTGACACGATTGCCTGACAGGCTCAAGATCTGCCCTTCAGACAGATATACCTTATGTAATGAGGCAGACATCGTAATGAACGGGGTTCATCTTACTGTGTGCCAATAGTTGAGAGGAGATGCACACAGGGATAGAGCACAGTTTTATTGGGAGGCCACAAGGCTGATGGACTGGGATCCAGGCTGAGCCATAATAAACAACACATAACCGTCTATTTTATAAATCCATGCGTTTTGTTGCATTTGTGGACTGGGGATAATAAAGTTTTACAGCGTTTTTCCAAGTGCCCTACTATACTTCTAAAGGGGTGGGGCACTTATGTTCTGATTTTTCAACAACAGATGCTAGCATAATCTTGAACATTTTCCAATCTGTGGTGTTCTCCACAAATTGTTAATCTTTGATAGACACATCCAGATTTCTGTAATCATTAAAATGACATGTTGCAATCAACACAACACAGCACATGGAAGATGATGAGTCTGTCTTCTGTTACACCCTCATGCATTTCTTCTCTAATTCAGTTAAGCGAGTGGCTGGTGAAAAGAGAGAAAGTTGGCACTATTGTTGTTGACTGTTGTGCATAAAAAGACATTATTAGCTGACGATACAAAACAGTGCAAAATATCTGAATACAGTACCTACTACATCTCATCACTCAGTAGTATTACTCTGTCCTTATTAGTAAAAAAAATATAAAATTCTTTAAAAATGTTATAAACAACCTGCATAAAAATAATATAAATTAAAATACAAAATTTTCAAACATGATAACCATACACTTTTTCCATATAATAATAATAACAATCTTATTAGCTAAGTAATTATAGTAAAGGAGAATTAAAGTCATAAATAAATATTAATTGCAAACAAAGACTGTAAAAGAAGATGGAGTTCTAGTTGTACTCGTAACACTGTTACAAACCATAAATTTAGTTTTTTAGATTATTTTTATATTAATGTAAATTTTTTTAAATAAATTTTAAGTTATTTCATTGAAAATTTATAATTGCATAAAATCTATTTTCAGTGGAACGTGTTATTTAAAATTTGTAGTTTTGTGTTACTACACAACTGCCAGGTTAGGATCAATTCTGCAAATAACCACATTCAAAATAGTTTTAAAGAAAAATTTGATTCTTTACATTAAATTTAAAATTAGGTACTGTACTGAAAACATTGCATAGATGCAATTTCTTTGTATTTTAGTTTGGAAGTACAGCCATGTCGGAAATACTTGTCATTTTGATATTTAAATAAAGTTAAAATTTAATTAATAAAGAACAGACAGTAATGGTATGTTGCGAAGATTGTTTCATTTCAAAATGATTTTAATTTATCCCAACACGTGTATCACACCTAACTAAAATGTTATAATTTGTTTAATTATGTAGCAAAATTTGCATTTCTTTAACTTATAAGGAAACTAAACACAAGTGAGGACTAGATTTTAAGAGTATTAATTCGATAATTGAGAGAGCTAATTAATGCAGTTGGAAGACTAGAGAGCTCGCAATAGCTTTATCTAACTGCTCGTAAAAGTGAGCAAATTTGGTTAATCTGGATAATAATGCTGTCAATAAATAAGTGTACTGTCGTGAATCCTTTACTACCCGTACATAAACAATCCTATATATTTATAGTAAATAATATCAATAAAATTAAAAAGCAATTTTTGCTACATTTCAACACAACGTTGAATTAAATACTACAGTGTCATGACACACACAAACGTAAATGGCAAAAGGTTACCGGTTCTTTGGCATAATTTGAACTAAATTATATGATAAGCCTATAAACAAAACAAAACCTAAATAACTAATCAGAAGTGGCAGTGGGTGATCTTTGGTGGTCGACTGAATTTCAGCGGCCAGCAGCTCTGCAAAACATAACAATGCATTTAACTGTTCAAGTATCTAAAGCTAAAACTATATTAAACTGGAAAATTTCCACAAAAAAATATTTCATGTAGGCCCAGTTCTCTATCTCAATTGCTACTTGGCGGATAAATTTAACCTAAAAAAAAACACGCAGTAGTTTTCTATAAAGAGTTTCAATAAAACTCCATAACCTCTAAATATAATTCAACGATATTCAATGAAATGCCATTCCAAAAATGAAAATGACAAATACTGTTTCTGAATACTATGACATTTCTGTTCTGCACAATCAATTGAATTTCCTTCATCAAAAATGTCAACATAATATACATAAATGAGCATCCTAACAATTTAGGTCTAACTAAACAATTCGATTACTTTTATATGCCGGACAATTCAATATTCTCTGCTTCAACTAACCGATAACATTATCCTGACAAGAGTTTGTAAACACCTTCCTTTCACTTTCACTTTCACTTTCAGAAGGATTGTTTTATCTGGAACTTGTCAGATAGTTACCGGGATATGACAGAATCCGGTCTTAATAAGCAAGTGCTTAAATTGAACTTAATAATAATAAATAGCATTTCTATAATACTAGCATGATGACAATTCAATTAAGTAACAACAATTTATCTGTCTTTCAATAAATTTTGAATAAGTTGGTTCTATAACTTATTGTTCAGCCTTTATTAGCAAAAAAAAAACTAATTTAAAGAACTGAGGCTAAAACATGAAACTGATTCTGAACACATATTCATTTACTACCTAATTTTAATATAACCTAAAATGAATTATTTTACTATTTATTAATTTTTTCCAGCTGCCTCGGTGGCCTAGTTGATAGCGTTTCAATTGGACCCGGGTTCAATTCCCGGCCAGGGCTTGGCATTTTCATACACTATAAATCATCCCATCATCTGCATTAGCCCAAGTGTGCTCAATAGTCTGACATTAAACAAAAAAAAAAAAAAAAAAAAAATTATAATAATTTTTGACATTATTCCACCCTGTCTAATAGTGGCATTTCAGAAATAAACTGTTACAAAAAAGATGTCTGTTCTAGGCTGAACACTCCTGTTATTCACAAATAGGCGAAGAGCATTATGGTGTGATAAAAACACCTTTACCACAAAATTTAAACAAAGTAATTTGATATAAACAGAAGTTATTACAGAAGTTGTTTATATAATTCAAACAAGTTATTATAAATCGTACAACAGCGAAGACATTCTGTACGAAAATGCAATATCCGTTCAATGATTCTCAATCTTATCCTGATATACAATAACTGCCAATATTGTCAGATTCAAAAACAATGGGAAGAAAGTATTACCGGGATCACTGAACCCATGACGCAGGCACCCACAGTGGTTCCGTTTCAACTCTATTTACAGCATTCACTAACTGTTCAAACGCAGTTGATAAATCAGCATTCACTATTGATTCATCGAAGAAATGTCCATACAGGAACTCTATTTTATCACTGTTGTGCAACATGTCGTGGAATTCATCGTCCTGAAAGAAAAATTAAATCTTATTATTTACATTAAGTTAAAAAAAACAAAACCAAATAATTAAAACACTGTAAACTCTCCTTTAACAGTGAAATTTTCTGGTACACTAACACTTCTAGTGGGGCAACTTTTTTTTAGACAGAAAATATTCCCATGTATTCATTAAGAAGTTATTCTCAATTCAAACTGACACACGTTGGCTCTTGCCAACATTGATAATATCAAATTTTACATTGATAGTAAAATTTGTAGTTTTGGTTTTTCATCCCTCAATTTAACAGATACACTGACATAATATATTGGTCATATTTACCGAAGCTGAAACAATTGTTGACTGAAGAATACTGATTGACCTTTAAAACTATATTGTATGTGATGTGATGGCACTTAAGGCGAAAAGCACATTGAGGCTATTATCGCCTCCCTAAATGTAAGTGTGAGTGTAAAGTGTTAAAGTCGTGTGTGTTAGACTCGAGTACCACAAGGGACGTCTAAATCCTCTCAATAATAATTACGCCGCTACGGGGCTGATTTTAGTAGAAACAAGCCAAATTGAACCTAAACATGTATTGATGTATCAATAAAAAAAAAAAAACAAATGCTGTACAGAGTTGTAGAATCTTGAGACAAAGGCAACAAGATGATTGCCACATGTAACACTTTACATTTGTCTAAGGGCAGTCACATTTTATTATCACTTTTGTTAACTTCAACCAATAACAATGAAGTAAAATTGTTGGAAGTTGCTCATTGGTCCCTAATTTTACTTCATATGAAAGAAAAAATAAACACTACAAGATTCTACCAATGAAATGTATTCCTTCACAATAATGTATTTTTGACTTAAGCTTACACAATATTATTGTAATTTCCTAAAAATGTACTTGCCAGTTGTGTAAAAGTCAAGAGTTAGTGAACTTACTGTGTGTGTGTTTTGAGTGGTTTGTTTTCTCCATGCAAAAGTATTTTTAAGAGCTTTTTATTTTTGTATTCTTTTTTTTATAAAGTAATTTTTCATGCAGCAAAAGTGTTTACAGTAGTAATTAGTTTTAAATTTTTTAAAACTTATTTTCAAGTACTGAACAGTAGATCTGGACCATGTAATGTACAATACATATTGTATTTATACATAATACACGATCATATATCAATGTTATTGTTCACAACTGTAAGGTATACTTTACTTTATCAGAAGTCATACATTTACAAATAAAATTATAATTTTTTAAGTATGCGATTTTTTTAACATTTTTTTTTACCTCTGTATAATAAACACCTCTCATTGGTACAGAAAAAATCATAAATGGCAAGTGTCTTCACAGAAAAGGTCACACTGTAATGCTATCTTTGTTTTGTACAATATTTTCTTGTATATTATCGTTTTAATTTTCTTTGAGTTTCCGATTAAACTTCCTTTCAGTCCAGTTAGACAAAATTAATACTCACCGAAAATCCACGAGAATTGTTTTCATCAAAAGTAGATCTGGCGTAAGCTGCACTTCGGGTTTCTTTTAGAGCATCGAATGATGGAGGTTTTATAAAGATAATGTACGGCTTCAACTGAGCTGTCCTCAGCATTCGTAAAGCCTGAGCAAATAAATTTATATTTCATTACAGATTGCATTAGTAACTCAACTGTATTTTGAAACATCAGCGGAGTTAGGAACACAATTTTACTTACCTGATAATGTGGATTCAGAAGACACACGTATCCGGCACTCACTATGGTCTGCACACTCTCTGATGAAGTGCCGTACAAATTACCCTTGTATTCCCCATATTCAAGCATCTTCCCAGCGTTTATATCTTCCTCCAAAGCCTCTCTGGACACAAAATAATATTCTTTGCCATTTTCTTCTCCAGTTTTTGGTGGTCGAGAGGTATCTGGGGAAATGCATTTCTTTTAAAAAGTTTTCTCGTCTATCAACTTCCATTAATTAAGTCAAAAACATGTTTAGTACCATATGTGTGTTTGCCTTTACTAACACAATATATATTTTCGTAAGTTACACTTCACAGAATGTTACAATAAGTATGCCATGTTTGCATTATAGCCTATAATAAAAAATAACATATTTTCCCAAAGAAAACATATTATCCAGTTTTCCCTTGCTACCAATATTAACCATATAAATCACTTTTTTATCTCTTGGTAGATAAAAAGATGAAAGATAAAAAGATGTAGATAGTTTTTACTAAAAAAAACACACAACAAACATACCTGTAAAACATATGCAAATGTATAAATATTTCTAAGGACCCTTAAAATATAGTTTTAATTTTATTTAGACTTATACTACAACTTAAAAAAAAGTTCTATGACCTTTAGAAAAAAAACAGGTATACCTGTATGTAGTGACATTATATTCCTTTGATTGGAAACAGCAATTTTAACTTTTAGCACAGATTAAAAAATTACTCTTATGTCATGACACTGTAAGACTGTTATAGTGTACGGAATATAATAATGAAAATACTGAATGTTATAAGAAATCAAATAACTACTTTTCTTTTCTTTTCTTACAAGGTGTTGGAGTACGATATTTTTCAGGGTCAGTAGCAATAAGGCGGCGTCGCAGTTCATTACGTCCCACACCAGGTGCACCAATCAAAACGATAGGTCTTGCGAGTCCAGGCCTGGGATAGAGTTTGGCGACTTCTTCATATGTCGGTACTTCTTCCCGATCAAAATCTTCTCTCTCAGCTGCGTCATAGATAATCTTTTTAGTTCGTGACTGACATGGGGGCAATTTCGGAGGGGATATTGAACACAAAGTGGGCGGGGGAATTCCAGGGTAACACACAGTTATGCCCCCACAGCCAGCGCCACGACCCCCCTTTTCTGAAACACAGTCATTAAAATTCTTAGTGAAAATAATTTAATAGACAATACACATAATTTAAATAATATAATTTTAATAACAGTAAAAACAGTCATGCACAAAATTAATCATGCACTAAATATATAATTAATTCAGGTTTTTTTTAATCAGTGGCATGCTTTCCTTTCTAGTACAGATCAGCAAGGTATATCCATATCTTGTAATAAACATAAATAGTGGATAAAGATAATGACCATTCCTGTACAATATCATATATTCTTGTTGAATATTATAATTCAACAAGAGTTATTTAATAATTTCATAATACCTCATGGTTAGACAGCTCATTCAGCTGACTCATTTGTCTACAATTAAGTTTTTGATTTTTATCAATACTCACACCCCTATTGATTTTTAACTAAATATGATTAAAAGCATGGCGCTGACTCCATTGCAAGGCAATGGACCAAGAAGGTTTTACGTTCCAGTTAAAAATAGCAAGTCCTGCATCTGCTGTTACTGTTTTGTCCATGAGGATCAGTAGTGTTGTAAATAAATTTTTTTTAACTGTAAATGTGTGTTCCATTGTTTTACTACGCTCGCTTGTAATCATTAGTATTTTTAGGAATTTAAAAAAATGTGTTCACAATAATTCCATGTAAATATTGCACATCTATTTGGCATCATCTAGGTACTAATTAATCACGACAATACAGTAGTCCATATATTACATGCACAGAGTTAGATATAAGGATAAAGACGTTTTAAGGACACGTTCCTATGTCATTACTTTTGCAGAGTGAATAAATGAAATACTTCGAGAGGGTAAGTTTTCGATCAGTAGATTGAGTTTTCTTATATTTTTTTCCACTTCATTAGCCTATGTTTAACATAATTAAATTTTATTTCATACGTATAAAATATGTATAATCTATTATTTCTTATTAATTTTCTTTTAAAACTAACATAAAGTTAAATATTACACCATTACATTCAACACATGCATACAGTAATTAGAGTGCTATGAGGGGTACAACAAAATTTCTATAAATAAATAGAACAACACATATAATGCCATACAAATTTCATAAACTGTATTATTATTTGTAAACAAAACAAAACTTGCCCATAATTCTAGCACAGGCCAGAATGTACTCCTAGCATTGATATATGGTACAATACGTGAGACATAATAAACAATAATGATACGTGAGCAAAGCAATGTTGTTTTCTGTTTTTGAAAAACATTGATTTTACATATTCAAACTCAAAATACTCGTTCATACAGACTCTTCATACTCTTTCCTTTATTAACACAAAAAACCACACACATGCACACGGGCGCGCATACTTATCTTGATATTAGTTAAAAACCACATTTTAATTTAATTTATTGTTAGTAAAATATTTGTTGGGTAAAATACCACACGCACCAAAATAAATCAATTCAGACAGCCATAGTCAATTCTCGATCACTGATTCTACTGTTGAATATTTCACTTAAAAGTGTTTATATTATGTTCAAGTTTATTTTACATTTAAATGGATTTTACTACAGAAGAAATTGCAGTTTTGTTTTTGTTCTTATGGAGTCAGCCCAGTGTTCTAAGTTTAACACAAAGTGCTAATGAATTTCAAGAATTATTTCATAAGCCACTTCCAAGAAACACTGTAATATTCTGTCATTCGGAAAATTTATCAATATTTTAATACAGAGGAAAGAATATAGTAATGGTCAAGCTATTATCACAACAAATAAACATCACAATTTTACTGTTTTCAAAAAGGAGCCTCCGCTGGATATCTCTAAAAATGTATATCAGTTGTATGTCCACAAGAAGAATATTTAGGAATTCTTGTATTTCCATACCGATGAATGTTTGAATCTCTAAGAGAAAGAAAGTAAAGTTCTTTACTGTGTTCCAGTGTAATGTTTTCAGATGAAACTCACTCATTTAAAAGATTCATCAACAGAAAACACGTTTTCTAAAATTTCAGCATCCGTATACAGATGTGAAGAAACTACAACTTGGGTAGCTACCGATCATATAGTATACAGTTTCAGGATATGACATACTACCTCCTTATTTTGTTGTTGTTGATGATGATGATAACAGTAAACTTGTTATTATAAACCAAGAATGCTGCAGAGAGAAACATAACTGAATTTTTAAGATTTCACAATACTCAAAATCTGGTTTTTCATTACCAGTGGTTCTAAGCACAGTTACAGACACTGTAGATGTTTCAAAAAAATTTTGAAATAATTTTACTGCAGGGAATTGAGTTTCTATACCATTTTTCACACATCTGATGCCTTTATATATGAAATATTTAAGGAGAAAAAACCAACTACCATGAATTATGGTCGAATTACGAGAAAAGATAATTATGCGTCAGATGAAAACAAAACCTATTTTCAGTTTGTCTGACTACCTCCATGACTGCTATGATCTTTGTGTGAAATAAGATATCTCTATCACTATTATACTATAATAATAAATAAAACATTGTTATGTTATACTTTCAGTTATACCGTGTAGTAAACTTTAATCACTAAAATTATGTTATTTGGGTTAGGATTTAAAACATCTGAGAACAAAATGGTGGGCTAGTTCTGAAGCTCAAGGAGTTCACTAGGAAGTTCTTTGTCTTGCAAGTGCGAGAAAACATTACATAACATAGAGTTTAGTTTAGTTACAAAATTAAAAATTATACTGCCATGACAATCCTAGATTTTTTTTTTTTTTTAACGTCAGACTATTGTGCACACTTGGGCTAATGCAGACGATGGGATGATTTATAGCGTATGAAAATGCCAAGCCCTCGCTGGGAATCGAACCCGGGTCCTCGGGGTGAAAGCCTAGTACACTATCCACTAGACCACAGAGGCGGCTAGGTAAGTTTAAAAGAAAAAAAAATTCTTTTTAAAACATTTTCAATCCCAGTACGTTCCAAGTGAAATTGTAACAAGGAATTATAGCTACAAACTATAAAATTAAGAACAAAAAGGACTTCAAAATTTACTGCAATTTACGGACTAAGAAATCTCATTGTCTTTAACAGACTATATAGAAATATCTATCAAACTTTTCACAAGTTAAATTAAAAAGTTGTAGTCATAAAAATAAAATTTTAAAAGGTGCAGAGTCAAATATTAGTTAGCTTGATATTAATTTAGGCTTGTTAATGAAAGTGTTTAAATAAAGTAATAATAAATAATGTTATTTGAAGTTAATTACAAGAAACGATATTCTTCTAAATTGCAGGAAGAATTATTTAACTTAATATGAGAGGTTAAGTGGAAAAGTTTGCAGAATTCCTACGTAGACTGATGCATAGATCAAAGAACTGCTCAGTGACATAGCAAGTGAGTTTTGTTATTATCATTAGATTTTAAAATTTGGTGTAATTAATAACAGTTTAATGAACTGTATTCAATGCTTCGACTGAGAGCAAACACTTGCATGCCATTGTTAGTACTGGTGACAATACCAGAAAAACATTCCACCATTTTGATTATTTTGTCAGCAACTGGACAATAATTCTAGCAACCTTTTGACTCTACCTTGTGTATTAATTAAAATGTATACTAATTAAATATGTTCAGACTAAATAATGCATTAGTTCAGGGTAAAGTTAGAGTTACTGGGGTTTTTTTAATCACTTCATAAACAAATTAATAAGAAAAACTATTTCCTTTCATAGACATTTGCTGTAATGCTTGAACACTAAAACAAATCTGTAATGTAGACAACATCAATGCAGCCACTTTCATATAGCATTTGTACTACAATATCAAGCATTAAAACAATTTCTGACGGTGTTAGCAGTCTCTCCTATCAATTTGTTTAGTGCATTAGTTTTACAACACAGACTGTACAAAAGAAATAAAATAATAAAGAGATTTAAGTCCAATGGTGTTTCTAAATGTACATTCACAAACCAGAAGGTACATGCCCAAATTTAAAGTGGTGTAAAAATAATGTTTTGATTTTAATGTTAAGTAAATATATAATTGAAAAAACAAAATAAAAATTGCTGGAAAGAAGTGTATTCACATTTAATACTTAATATGTTAATATCGAACATGCAGTTAAATTATTAATTGCATTTAAAGTTATATGCAATTTTAAATTTAACAGAAAAATATTAAATACTTTCACATAAAACTGTTCAAATTACAAATATCATGCAGTGTTTAGAGGTTCATAAGCATTACAAAGGCATGATGTATTTGTTACATTTATAACAAAGGACAGAGGTAAACGTAATTACACAATGATACTGTCAAGACACATAAAATTACATATGGTATGTATTTTTATATTTGTGTAGAAGCAAACCCTTTATCAAACTTTACTCATTTCTAAATAATTATTGAAATATATAAGAGAATAGATTTTTATAACGGAAATTACAAGTTACCGGTGTGCATTAGTAACACCGATGCACAACTAGTCGCCGTGGTATTTGACCATTACAAGTATAAAGTTTTGATCAGTACTACTTGATTTTAAATCAAATTTTTCCTCAACATCACAAGCCAGACTATATCACAGAACAGACACACCTAAAATTTAGCAACGTGAAAGACCATTCAATAGATATTGTGTTAAAAATATGAATCATACACAAAGTAAAAATATAAAAAACATTTTGTACATATAAATTTTGAACTCAACACATTAAAGTCTGCCATCTTTAATTTTTTATATTTAAAAAAACCTGAATCATCCTAGCGATAGAAATGAGTAAAACGATGTAAAAAGGTTCGCTTGTTTGTGATTACGAGTTGCAAGTGCAGCCGTGTCCACATTTGTAGGCATGATGACAGCAAGCAGATCTGCAACCAAAGACAAGAATGACACATGCTCTATCACTCCACACCATAACCTAACCTAACCTGACTACAACATTAAAATCTATTTAACCTAATTTCATTTATATTAAATCATAATTACTGTAAAGATATAGTCATATATTTAAATACCGTCTGTATTTAAAAACTGTAACATTTCAGCGTTAAATAAACGTCTCTTTGCACTAACTCACCTTATCTTTAATTTATCTGTACACATCTCCAAATCATTAGCAAAAATATTCAACTTTGATCTATGTTAACATTTTCTTTACTATATCGTTTCATTGTTTAATAAATTTTGTACATTTAAAATTTTACTGGACAGTAATTACCTACTTAACTACAAGAAATAAAAACTACCAACACACAAGACAGTTCAGTCTATTTTCTCTAAGCCTACACTTTTAATTCTAAATTATAAAAATATTTCTAATAGCAATAAGTAAGCATAACAATATATATATATATATATATATATATATATATATATATATAAACAGACAGGAATAGAAACAACTCCAACACAGACAGTGCTTAAGAAGTTCACTAAAAAGACATATGGTATAAATCCTGTGTTTTAAACAGTAATTACTAGTCAAAAGAAGTACAGTAGGTCTCTCAGCATATGTATATCACATCAATGGAATGGCTTAAATATAACACTGAATTACTGAATCATTTTCTTCTATAAATAAATATGTAACAGTTTTGAATCTTTACCTGCAATAAATTTCTAATTTCTGAAAACTTTTTACACTGAAACAAAAGTTTAATTTTAATAAATTTTTTTATTGCTTAACTTGTTTCACAACAAACTTTGATATGTCATCATGTCTCTTGCTTTGTCTCATTTTTCATTTCGTGAATTAGACCTTTATCCGATATGACCGATTGTCCAGGTCGACCGTAAGCCATATCACTGTATATGGTAAATCAAAAATCAGTATGGTAATATAGTTTTATTTGTGTGTGTTTTAGAAAATACTGTAGTTTATATTGTGTACAATTTACTGTACAGTACATTCATTTACTGATAATCGCTGTAGTTTTGTTTGTGTATGTTTATGAAATACTACAGCATACAGACATTCAGGTGATGTTTTGAAGATCACCTGATACTGGTGAAATAACTGATACTGGTTATTTATTTATTTCTATGGAGCGAACATTTTCTGTTAAAAACAACTTTTTTTAATCTCGTTTTTCACTAATACAAGTTTTTTTAAATCCAAACCTTTTTTACGTTCTGACCATGAACTCGGTTCCATTTTTGACAGATTCGCAGGCTTTTACTTTTCTTAAACAATGTCTTTTATACGACGGCATCCAGAACTCTTTGTGCTAGCCAACAGTCACTATGCACATGCCAAGTGACTGAAATTAAATAAATCATTTATGCGCAGCCCTTGCTGCCATTAAAAAAACTGTAAATTCTGATGTTTTTAAAATTATAAGAAGTTAAGCTGATTTTCGAAATTTTTATTGTTAGCTTCTACATTACAGTTGTTTTTTGGGGGAAACAGCAACACATATATTTCATTTGGATGCTTAAGCACTTCATTTCAGTCCATTTTACATAATACAATTGAATTTGCGCATTTTTACCCTATTTATTTCAGCCGTAAATTGTGTAGAGTACAGACACTAAATGAAAAACAGAATAGAACACGCTACAATACAATGTAATGCAAAACATAACAGAAGTTATGAAACAATAAAACTGCTATGATTTTTATAAATTTACCTGAAATTATTTAAGTAAAAGCATAATATTGATTCTGATTTTACAGCTGTATAAGACATTTTGAGCATACAAGTTATTAATAAAAAACCAACTTCTACCATTGCTGTATAGAAATTTACGGATTAAATGTAACCAACACCACTGACAAAATAGTAATACAGTATAGTCTCCATTAACCATTGACCATCATGTTAGTTCTGTTAGCCATCATTTTTAACAGTGTCTATAATAAGTAATTTATAATAAATAATAAAGTAACCTGCTAGACAAGATAAAACAAAGCACTGTAACTGAAAACAACTTATTTATAGCATAGGTTACAGCAGCTGACTCTAACTGCTACCCTAAACAAACACTAATACCTGAAAAGTAAACGATCCTAACACCTATTGTAATGAAATAGAAACACTTCAAATAGTGTCAACAAATTGGGAAAGATGAATTGTCAACAAATGAATTTTTCTACTGAAAGATACACTCTCACACTGTTTATGATAATACCATTCAGCGTAAGTCATGTGAATACTTTAAGTGGTGCCACACTTACCAGGAGGTTAAGTATGGGTAACTTTATATTAAAGACCTGGGAATACTCTCCCAATATAAATTCAGAAGCTTTATTCAATGTATACAAATCAAGAATTTTAGTAGAATAGCTTTATTAAGGATTAGGGGTAAGTGTCCAAGTGTGTGTCTAAATGTTTCCCATGTTATACCCCTGTAGATTAGTTTCAAATCATTAATAATACTATCAGGTATTATGTTAAGGTTACGAGTTCAACTTAATTTTTTAAGTGATAATTTTTCAAGGACTTTTTAATACCACTCCTCCTATTTAAGTTAATGTAAATATTAGAAAACATACGCTGTTAATACTGGACACTATATATGTTACATGGTAATACATTTTAGCTTACTATCTAATTAGCAGTACCAGCCAGTATACTGTGAACGTCCTATGTAAACATATTTTTGAAATGGCTGGCTGTTTATAATTTTAACACATTCCAGCAATAATCAAACAATAAACATGTAATAAGATACATGTTACAGCAATTCTCTTTTCGTTTTTATTTTTTTTTTTTAATCCAATTTAGAAGTTTCAAAATCAAACTTCTTCCATCCACCTATATTTTCAGATGTCTGTGTGCTATAGATTTGGTTTAAATTGTGCATGTAGACACACACACATACACATGCACACGCACACACATAAACATTTCCTTTTATTAGTATAGACTATGTAATACACCTACCCCAACGTAATTAACATTTAACATATGTAATTAACAAAAGAGGATTAGCTATATGGCCGTTAGCTGTTGATAAACAGGCTTTTATCATCCCAACATTTACCTTACTAATTTAAAAACAACCCCTAACCAATCAAATTCATTTCTTTCAAATAACTGCTGTACCTAAACTTCACTCTAATCCAAAATTTTTACATATCTGAGAAATAAGTTGTCATAGATTTTACCTAATGTCGACTTTTCATTTTTATGCTGATAATTTCTGTACCAGAATTTTTAGAGGATAGCTGTATGTTTTGTTAATTATTCTTTTTTTTAGTGCCAACATCATGTTTTACACCCGTTTTATATAAACATCTGTTTTATATAAATCTAATCGCAGCATGTTTTAGCTTTGACAATGTTTTTTTTTAATAAATTAAAAATATTTCATGCAGTAAACAATAACTTGTTACCAAATAATAATTCAATAACCAATGACTTATGGAACTTGTTAAATGAAACATTGTCAGACTGGTCAAACACCCTAGTGATGTAAGACGTTATACCTGGCCAGTATAGTGTGTTTAGCACAAGCGGGTTCGAACCCTACATTGGCTGTTGATTTTTCTATGCAACTCCTATGGTATATGAGAGGCGAGGCCAGTGGAAGCTGACAGGTACAAGTGAATTCTTTGAGTTTCACAGCTGATCAAGAGTTTTGCTACTTTTTTCTTACTGTGTATATCAACTTGAATATAATTTTCATAAAATATGTTCATTTAGCTTAAAATATATCCAAAAGTAAAAAAAAAAAAAAAAATATGTTTTTGTTCATGTAAAAAAAATGTCTATGGCACTAAAAGGGTTAACGTAAGTTTTTACATTAGTTGCATGTAAGTGTGCAATATTTTTACATTATTTACGTTTTCAATTTATAAATTAGAACTAGAACACAAGTTGATATTTTATAATTCCATATATAAAGACATTAAATTTTTTTTTAAATAAACGTGCTCACCATCTTTATCTTGTTGCAGTCGCTCATGTAATATCTGTCGCTCTTGCAGTGCTCTGCTAGGAATCAACCCAGCCCTCATGTCTCTGTCACCTTCTTTACGTGCTTGCCACCTGATATGTAAAACAGTACTATTAAAGTTAAATGTAGACTACAATCTGTATTTATATTCATCCTGACTTATCTACTTCCAAATATTTCGTAAGATTTCACAGAACTAAATTAATTTTTTTAAAGGTTTACACATATTAGTAATTTTTGGAAATATGAGTATCTGTCTTCATTTAACATACTGACAATACTAGAAGAAAAAATATTTAGCTATTTCTTACAATAAAACTGTTGAAAAAACCCTCTAGCTATTATTTGTAGGCAAAGAACTACAGCACATACTCATCATTAGCAATAGTGGAGTGTATGAGGAAAACATTACAAATGAAAGTGCAGTTAAAAAACGGTGAACAGTATAGTGTAGTCTGTTTTGGGGAACTGACTATAAACCATGATAAAAAAAAGTAAATAACCAAATAATAAAAAAACAAAAACAAAAAAAACAGAAGATTGGTAGGTTTATGAAACAACTAAAAAAAAAAAAAAAACAAAATACGAGGGTGGGGTGAAAAGTTTCTGGCCTGAATAAGAGATGGCGCCACTAAGTCTACTTTTAGAATGGTGTCCTACAGTACTATCCCTAACGAGCTTATATGTACACTTTCAGCCCAATCGCCACGTTAGTTTACGTTTGAGAGCACAATGAACGAGGCACCTCTGATATTTTCGTGAAAATGGAAAAATTGGAAAATCGTACTGTTATCAAATACTTCTATTTGAAGGGTTTTACACCAAAACAAATAAAAGATGGATTCAACACTAGGACCCACCTCCCCATCATATTCAACTATTAAGCAGTGGGTTTCTGAATTTAAAATGGGTCGTGTGAGCACCTCTGACGAGCCATGCCCAGGACAGCCCGTTGAGGTCACAACTCCAGAAATGATTGAAAAAATTCATAAAATAGTATTGGAAGACCGCAGATTGAAAGTGCATGATATAGCTGAGACTTGTAGGATGCCAGCTTAACTTGTGCGAAATATTTTACACAACAATTTGGGCATGGAAAAGATGGGTGCCACATTTGTTAACACTCGACCAAAAATTGCTTAAAAAAAAATATTTCTACCGACATTGGTGCTGTATAGGCTTAATACAAACAAATGTTTGCGTCGATTCATAACTGTTGATGAAACTTGGGTCCACCACTACACTCCTGAAAATAAACAACAGTCTAAACAGTGGGTTGGACAAGGGGAACCAACTCCAAAGAAGGCAAAAACAATTTTATCGGCAAACAATGTTATGGCTACTGTTTTTTGGGATGCAAGAGGAATTATATATATTGATTACCTTGAAAAGGGTAAAACTATCACTGGTCAATACTATGCAGAGTTACTGCAACGTTTGAATTGCAGGAGGTACAAATTAAACGACCTCATTTGGCTAGGAAAAAAATTTTGTTTCATCACGATAACGCACCAGCGCATTCGTTGTGTTGCCATGGCTAAAATATAAGAATTGAAGTTCGAATTGATGCCGCATCCTCCCTTCTCTCCAGGCCTAGCCCCCAGAGACTATTATCTGTTTCCTAACCTAAAAAAATGGCTTGGCGGTAAGAGATTTAGGAGCAATGAAGAAGTGATTAAAGCTGTAAATCAGTATTTTGAGGAGCTTCACGAATCTACATTTAAAACTGGTATAACTAAATTAGAACACCGTTATGAGAAATGTATTAGTCTCAATGGAGATTATGTTGAGAAATAAAGCAAAAAAAAAATTTAAAACATCGTTTTTCTTGGTCAGGCCGGAAACTTTTCACCCCACTCTCGTATCAACTATCATTCAATCAAAAAACAAACAAGATCAATTAAGTTATAATTATATTCTGATTCTTTACCACTAGAAAATGATGACAAAAATATCACTATAATTCTATTGCATAAATCCATTATGCAAATAAACCACAACTTCATGTGTCATAAAGAAATCTGTACTACCATAAAGAATGATGTGAGATGTAACAATGTATCCTACCATTCCTTTCATACTTATAATCATTCATATATATAAAACCTATTCATTTCGTTAGATAATTTGACATCTGGTGGAAGAAAGAAACACTAATCTTACAAGAACTATTTTATTGATAAAAAACCAGGAACGTTAATTGGTACGATAACAATTTCACATATAAAGCGTGCATCATACTAGTACATCACCACAGTATGTGTTAATTATTTGCTACCATGATTCTACATCACTATTTTTTCCAAACAAATTTTTCTTCAGACTTTTCCAGATATATTATTGTCCATGTTTTTTCCTGGTAATTACCATCACATATTACTACCCTATTAATTACAACAGTAAAACGACTACATACATTTACCAATACACTGAAGTGGTACACTCAGGAGTTTTTAAACATGGAGTGACAGATCCATTGATCTGTCCCTTATAAAACATGCTGTGTACCACAAGTGATGCACTGGCCTATCTGTATAGGCTCTATAACACAGTCGGCTTAGTTGAAACCCTTGGTAATTAAGTTACAGAATCTTTAAAAGTTCAGTAGATCAATCAGTGTGCCATCCGGATGTGCATTCACCTATTTTGGGGGTTAAAAATTGAAAAAAATATTTTTTTTACATGGTGTAAATTAAAAACACCACTTTTACATGAGCTATTTTTTTTCAACCTCTGAATCTACCACGAAGTGGTCTGTCAAGCAGCGAGACAGAGCTGTGCGCTGGGCAATAAAGCATCTCTCCCATTAAAACCACTGCCACTTCCAAATACATACCGCCATTCGAGCTGAGTTGCAGACTGCCATATCTACTAATTCTACCATCAAGTGCAAATTATGAAGTATCATTTGTTTTCTTCAGGTAGAAGGAAACAAGGCATCAGAAATGCACCACAGACTGAACCAAGTATACATAAATCATTTGCAGCAAGAACCAGCTGTATGGCAGGTGATCAAAAACTTGCATCAGAAATGTGAAAGAAGCAGTCAGGTTAGAGCAGCAACAAGTGGTCATGCATTGTCAACAAATCAAAACAAGACAAACCAGCAGGCCTCATTTTTCGTTCTTAACAGTTCTCCATTGTCAATATAGTGTCTAACAATACAAATCTGCCTTGATTATGGTTCCTCGTTCTATGAAATCTATTAGCAACAAGACTTTATTGTCTCACAAAATGACCTTAATACTTTTAAACAGGTTTTTTAAATTTTTTTTCGTTCATAGTAGAAAAATTTATATGTGTCACATCAATTTATATGTCACCATCATGATACCATCACTCATGAAGTTCAGCTCATTATGCGATAAATTTCCATTGCCTTATTCCTATCTACCAGAAGAATCTACAAATGATGCTTGGCAATTCACATGGCAGGAGATCAATAGATGTTGTAGAAATGTTTATGAGTCTGTAACTCAGCTCAAAATGGCGTTATGAAGTTGGAGATGGCAATGGTTATAGTAGGAGTGATGCACTATTGTCCAGTCAGCAGCTCCGCCTTTTACTATTCAAAAAGCCACAACACGGTAGATTTTAGCCCTTATAAATAAAACAGTACAGAAAAACATTCTAAATTACTTTATTTTTTATTATAGCACTCCAAACACATTGTTGGCTCATTTGAACAGTCTTTATAATTAACAGTAGAACAAAACAAATTTAAAGTATGCATTCCCACTCTAGCAACCTGACATAGGGCAACATGCCACAAGTCATTTCAGTGTAAAACAAACGCTGCATGCTTCACTTTTTCTTACATGTTATTATCCAGTTAGTTTGTGAATGAATGTTTAGGGCCTACAGAATTCAAAAAGTGCAAGTATCCATATTTAAATACAAACAATGAAAGACGAACTAAATTTCAATATTAACTTTAATGCTCACGTTAAAAAATATGCTTGTATATATGACTACACCAGTTTGCAGTAATAAAAATATTCAGGATCAGGCCTGGACAAAAAATGCTAATTGAAACATAGAAAGCATTGCAGTTTTAAACACTGGCTTTCCAAAAGGATATATCAAAAAAAGGCTCACATCACAGCTTAAAATTGGTGCATCACTGTTGGTACACAAAGGTACAAATAAAGGAAATGTTAATTAATCCTGTCATGATGAAAAAACACAAAGAAAACCATTTATTTAAAAAATTAACAGTGTTTTACTGTTCTTACAGGTTGAGAAGTCATTTATATAAACAAACAGATAAATTTTGTAAAGATTTAGTCTAAAATATCTCACATTTTAGGGTATTTCTTATAAACACTATTGTTGTGAATGTATTAATAGACTGCTACTTATATAAAGCAATGTACTTACCAATAAGCATCATCTTGACTAACGATATGCAGCACATCTCCTTTGATAAAATCAAGACCAGCTTCTTTGCAAGGGATGTAAGGATCGTTGAAAGAGAAATAGTCAAAGTGTGCCCGCACACGGACTTTGCTTTCTCTGATTCCCGGTTTCCCTAGCGCAGGCACCAACTTGAATGTTATGGTTCCTTCTGATGCTTGCTAAACATATACAAAATAAATGATTCAAACTTCGCCAATCGATAGCAAGATAATTAAAAATATTAAAAAATTGTGTAAAAACATTACAAAATCTTTCCCACAATCAAATTATTTTCTACCCAAAAAAACACCAGGTTTTTAAACAACCAACAAATAAGAAAGCTGTTTCATCAGATTTTGCTAAAATATAAGTTATAAAAGTCAATGTACCAATGAGATAAACTCATTGGCAGTCAGGTCATCATCGTTTAAGCAAAATAGGAACTGAGTTACCCAACCTAGTTCTGCTTACTGACACCGAAAACATCCACGCTAAATTCCCAAACTTCTCTCCTGACTTTCAAACAGCCTACGCCTGTGTCGTTTAAGCAAAATAGGAACTGAGTTGCCCAACCTAGTTCTGCTTACTGACACTGAAAAACATCTACGCCTAATTCCCAAACTTCTCTCCTGACTTTCAAACAGCCTACGCCTGTGTCGTTTAAGCAAAATAGGAACTGAGTTGCCCAACCTAGTTCTGCTTACTGACACCGAAAAACATCCACGCTAAATTCCCAAACTTTTCTCCTGACTTTCAAACAGCCTACGCCTGTGTCGTTTAAGCAAAATAGGAACTGAGTTGCCCAACCTAGTTCTGCTTACTAACACCGAAAAACATCCATGCTAAATTTCCAAACTTCTCTCCTGACTTTCAAACAGCCTACGCCTGTGTCGTTTAAGCAAAATAGGAACTGAGTTGCCCAACCTAGTTCTGCTTACTGACACCGAAAACATCCATGCTAAATTCCCAAACTTCTCTCCTGACTTTCAAACAGTTTCACGCCTGTGTCGTTTAAGCAAAATAGGAACTGAGTTGCCCAACCTAGTTCTGCTTACTGACACCGAAAACATCCATGCTAAATTCCCAAACTTCTCTCCTGACTTTCAAACAGCCTACACCTGTGTCGTTTAAGCAAAATAGGAACTGAGTTGTCCAACCTAGTTCTGCTTACTGACACCGAAAACATCCACGCTAAATTCCCAAACTTCTCTCCTGACTTTCAAACAGCCTACGCCTGTGTCGTTTAAGCAAAATAGGAACTGAGTTGCCCAACCTAGTTCTGCTTACTGACACCGAAAACATCCATGCTAAATTCCCAAACTTCTCTCCTGACTTTCAAACAGACTCACGCCTGTGTCGTTTAAGCAAAATAGGAACTGAGTTGCCCAACCTAGTTCTGCTTACTGACACCGAAAACATCCATGCTAAATTCCCAAACTTCTCTCCTGACTTTCAAACAGCCTACGCCTGTGTCGTTTAAGCAAAATAGGAACTGAGTTGCCCAACCTAGTTCTGCTTACTGACACCGAAAACATCCATGCTAAATTCCCAAACTTCTCTCCTGACTTTCAAACAGCCTACGCCTGTGTCGTTTAAGCAAAATAGGAACTGAGTTGCCCAACCTAGTTCTGCTTACTGACACCGAAAAACATCCACGCTAAATTCCCAAACTTCTCTCCTGACTTTCAAACAGCCTATTCCTGTGAACCAAGGTGACAATTCTCCTGTCAACCGATACTCGTTTCTGATTGGTTCAAAGTACTCGCACATCTGGTATAAAGTATATCAGATTTCTCTTTAGGTATTATTGCTACCTAGGGGGCATTTCTGCCTAGGTATTATTACAGGCACACTATGTCATCTCTTCCTGTTCGAGTATAATTAAATACAGGTTGAAAATCACTGCTCGGCAGAACATCAAGAAGGACCACTCACCACAGAACAAATACATGGCGACCTACCAATATCAGGAACTACTCTACAAAACACCAATACTTGCTCAGTAGGAAATAGGAGTAATTTGGCCAACTTCAAACAAGACAAAACTTCTTTCCCCTCACAATTATGAACCAGAAGGGTGCCTTGCCAGCCCACGGCCAACCTGGTAAACACCTGCGCTATTTCTCCCGGGAACTACAACATATTTATCTTTTGTTTTTCTCAAATATTCCTAAACCAAAACTTTCTTTTATTTCAAATATAGTACATTGTCTTGAATTATGATTGTTCAAATATGAACAAAATGTGTACACCAGAGTAGAATAATGAAGGTAAGTATATTACTTTTGTTGTTTCTTAGTATATCATTTGTCGAATAACAAAATAAACTGATGGTTAAACAACTTGGGCGTCACAAACAGTGCCAGATACTTACAAGTATTTTAAGAACATCATTTGGTGTCTTGCCTTCCACATTGATATTGTTAACTTCGCAAACTTCGTCCCCAACATGAATCAGTCCAGACCTATCTGCGGCACCTCCGTGCATAACTCTGGCGATCACAATCTTTCCTGTCTCTTCATCTGTCTTTATTGTTGCACCCTAGAAGCAAACATTTCAATTAACATTATCATTACATTTTTTCCTTACTTAAATTCAAACTTACTGCTTACAAAATGTTAATTCTTTTGCTTATATTTTGTTTTCAAGGTTGAAAGCTCTCATAAGTTACATTAATGGATTAGTTTTTAACTGGTTGTACGTTACAGTATTTACTGGCAACAAAACAAATTACCAACTAATCGTTAATCATTTTTTCACCCCAAATTTCAGAGACTAATCCTTCAGTTTATTAGAAAATATGATATGTATCACTTAATTTTACTTCAATCAACGGTTGTTGATTTTGAACATAACAACACTTCATTCATTAACACATCAAAATGGAGTCAACACTAAAATTACATAAGTCAAACAGGACGTCTCTGGAAGTATTATTAACAAACACATAGCTTTGAACAATTTGGAACACAGTAACAGCAATCTGATTTGACTGTAAAACACACAGTATGGTAGATTTTTTTGTAAATATACTGTTTATTTGAACAAAATTTTTAGATTTAATGTTTAAATATTATAAACATGATGTAAGCTAAATATTGTTCAACTTTATTTTGATCATAAGAATATTTTTTTTTTTAATTTTTGGTTTAACAAGTTAGTTTTAAATGGATTTAATACTATTTTGTTTTTAAAAAATTGCAATTTTTAACCAGTTCCCATTATCCATTTATTATATGATATAAAACTTGGCCTAACACATACAGAATGGAATAACACTCAATATTTAAATATAATTGTAACAGTGGAACTTACCACAATAGGTTCAGCACTCTGAGCTCCCGTCTTTTGTAAGCACAAAAGATTCATTTAATTAAAGACCACATTTACTCATGATTTCTTAACCCATTGCGGATTCAATGACAAGATAAGCCGCTGGTAATTCAATGACAATACAAAATGGCTTGGACTTGAAATCGTAATCATTCTCAAAAATCCAACTCACTATAAAAAAAATGTAAATCTACCAGAGTTGTCAATCTAAATTAAATTTTTTTTTTTAATTCAATACTGATATCCCGGAAGTATATACAACGTATTTTCTTTAAACAGAAGACAATTTTGACCAACCCTATTGTAAGACCAATGAATTTCCATCCTAATCTAATGGAAATTATAGTAGCTACATAATATGATGATATTCAGAATTAAAAGAAAAATGACTTCTATGCCTTTATATGTATTTGAGCCAATCAGATACATAACAAGACTGTCATGGGCATAATCCGCAATGGGTTAAAAATTGTATTTCTAAAACATGGTTATTCAAATGTACAATTGTTATATTTTGAAAATAAATAAGATGTAAATTATAAAATTTACCTAAGCTCTGAATAAAATGTGCTTTTTATACCTTTTTTTTTTTTTGATGCTGATAAACACAGTTTTTTGTATGCAATAGTTCTAACTGTATCCCAAAGAACACATCTAAATGCCTAATTGCTGTCAATATATAAACTCTACTACAGTTAATAATTATTTGTAATAGGCCAAATAAAATAACTTTTATAGATAGACTGGATGTAGAAAGCACTACTAAATCCAATTATTAGTATTAACTGTTTATATCATACTCTGCGTAGTATTGACCAGTGATAGTTTTACCCTTTTCAAGGTAAATAATGTATATAATTCCTCTTGCATCCCAAAAAACAGTAGCCATAACCTTGTTTGCCGATAAAATTGTTTTTGCCTTCTTTGGAGTTGGTTCCCCTTGTCCAACCCACTGTTTAAACTGTTGTTTATTTTCAGGAGTGTAGTGGTGGACCCAAGTTTCATCAACAGTTATGAATCGATGCAAAAATTTGTTTGGATTACGCTTATACAGCGCCAAATTTTCGGTAGAAATGTTTTTTCGAAGCAATTTTTGGTCGAGTGTTAGCAAACACGGCACCCATCTTGCACACAGCTTTTCCATGCCCAAATGGTTGTATAAAATATTTCACACACGTTCAGCTAACATCCTACAGGTCTCAGCTATATCATGCACTTTCAATCTGCGGTCTTCCAACACTATTTTATGGATTTTTTCGATCATTTCTGGAGTTGTGACCTCAACAGGCCGATCTGGGCGTGGCTCGTCAGAGATGCTCACACGACCCATTTTAAATTCAGAAACCCACTGCTTAATAGTTGAACATTATGGGGTGGTGGGTCCTAGTGTTGAATCCATCTCTTCTTTTATCTGTTTTGGTGTAAAACCCTTCAAATAGAAGTATTTGATAACAGCATGATTTTCCAATTTTTCCATTTTCATGAAAACATCAGAGGTGTCTCCTCTCGTTCAGTGTGCTCTCAAACGTAAACTAATGTGGCAATTGGGCTAAAAGTGTACATATAATTTAGTTAGGGATAGTACTGTACACCACTCTAAAAGTAGACTTAGTGGCGCCGTCTCTTGGTCAGGTCGGAAACTTTTCACCCCACCCTCGTAATGAGAGAAACCAAAATAGAACACATTATAAAGAACTGCTGCAGAGTATACAATGGCAGAAGCTGCTGGATTATTCTTCAACTATACAGCAGAAATAAAATAACTTAATTTTACTTCTAGTATAATGTAAAACTGATGTTTTTTTATTTGTTTGCTATGTAAAACTATATGGGTTTGATCATGCCATAAGCATATAACCAGAAAAATAAGCCTAGATTGTTCATCAGAAATAAATTTTGCTTTTATTTTTTGTGTAAATCAATATAATTTAAAAAGCACTAGTCGTAAAGCCTGTATAGTCCAAAAACAGTCTTTAGACTACATGTCTATAAACTTTAATCAGAGTGGTAACACAATCAAATTTTCAAAATTCCTTGATTTCTCCCCGACCTACCCATGAAAAATAACAAAGCTTAATTTGTAATTAAGTTCGTAATATATGCTTAAGATGGTAAAATTTGCTTAAATATTTGAGCAGAGTAATTAATTTGACTGCACTAAATTAAAAATGTACATTTTGTCATCAAATATAGTCGATTAAATCAAGGACTGACTGTAGTAAAGCATTTTGACACTAAATGAATTGTTTATCCCTTCACATATTTAAAAATTTTTTCCTGACTTTTCCCTGGTAAACAAATTTTCCTAACTTTTCCCACTTTCCCCGATCTGAGGCCACTCTGCTTATGTAATTACATCTCAATTAGGTGTAATAAAAAATAAAACTAATTTTGAAACCTTCAATTTAAAAAGTAATATAAATTATTATAATTGTGGTACAAAAAATTACTTAAAATATTATGCATTCCTTTGTAAAATCAATATACCAAAATGTACACTTGGGCCCTTATCCAACATGCCTACAATTTATTCCTTATTCTAACAAAGCACATAAATTAATGCACAAAAATAGATCAACTCACATCCTGATGTTAGAACAATGCTAATTTAGAGATCAATTAAGTTGTACAAAGAAACTGTATAAGAAAACTTTAATCAGTCGTTAAATTAATATCACATGTTTCGTTTGTTCTCATGTTACAACTACTATATAAATGCACCAACTTAAAATTAAAGATAAAAACTATGTACTTTGGAGGTTATTTTTTTATTTAACTCAAAAACAGTAGAGAAATTCTTCTTAAAGGTAATAAAATCTCCTTCAAAGTACTGTATTACTACGCATTTCTTGAAAAAAAATATATAAAACACATCCAAATGTTGGGCGAAAGTAAAATGTTTTCAGAACAATGCATTTCTGATATATTTCTAATGAAGGATATTTTTCACTGTTTCACCTATAAATTAATAAAAATGTTTGACAAATCTGCACAGTTAGTGGTTTCCAGTAACACATCAAATAATATTAAAATCAGTTCAGTGGAACTTTAGATCTATTTTGTACAAAGAAAACTCTACTCAACTACTATATTTGTATAGACTAATTGGTAAATGTTAGCTCATTTACCCAAAACAATGGAAAAAGTGTGAAACACTTACCAATGGCTCATTGCTCTTAACAAGTTGCACTATCTTGATAGTCTCTTCATCTTCATCAACTTCCAGAGGTATTTCAGGAAGGCGAGGAAAGTAATCTTTCTGAGCTACAGCATCATGAGCACATAACAATCCCTGTTAAAAAAGAATTTCATGTTTTAAACAAAACGTCATCAACATCATACATTTGGCACAAAATATTTACAGGCCTTAGTGTATGATGCACTGTTTAATAGGAACATGTTTATCTGATGTTTCAATGATGAAAATATAACTTAATTACTATACTGTATGGGGAAATTACATTAATATTTTGCTGAATCATTCTGGTTAAACGTTTTTTTCAGTTAACACAGGTTCTATTATCGAACCAGAACTGTTAACTTCTTCATTTGCTAATATGAGTGTGTATGAAACAAACAATATTTAGAGTCTAGATGAAGAATTGAAAAAGATTAATAACCAAAATTTTGAGTAAAAATAAAATTTAAGTGGAAAAGTACACTGTCAGGTCTTCTTTTACGTGGCGTACTTTGTTTCAACCAATATCAACACCAAATCATGTCATTGTTTTTGTTAAAGCAACTTAAAATATAATAGAAAAACTACTATGGAGTTTTCCACTTTAATTTTTATTAAATTCATATTCATATTTATTACCAAAATTCTTTCAAAAATCATACAATATAATACAAAATATGACCTACAGGAGGCATAAATGCCCGTATATAGGTGGTCCTTGAAATTAATTCCTTACTTATATGTAAATACTTTTAAAAATTGTATCTCTCAGTACTATTATTATAAAATTTAAATTTAACAGATATTTAACACAAAAACATTTTTATATTATGAAATTAAATTAACAAAAAAAAATCACTTATAAAAAATTTGTACTCAGGACCACATTAATTTTTTTAAATTGGCCTTTTAACTTTTTTTTAGAGTTTTAAATCCACATTCTAAAGTTTTTAAAGCATTTAGAAAAACATAATATTTCTTGGCATAATATGAATAATATTTGACCAATTGTTACGGATTTTTTTCGATAATCTGACACTTTTGTAGCGAGTATTGCAAGGTTTCTGCACAAATTCTTTTTTTAAGTCACTATATTGATACACTACAGATATTAAGGCAAATACTTGTCTAATATTTAATGGTCCATCAGAAGTTCTTGAATGCCAATAATTCTAAAATTTGCTTTTGAAGTAATTTAAATAAATTGAAAATAAATTATCTATATTTCTGCAAGTTAACTTAGGATATTAGAATATTAGAACTTAGAATATTTCAAACATGACCTAGGATTTTAGACCAATGTTTTGTACTTTAAAAGAAACAATTCTGTTATTACATTATATAAAAACAGATACCCTAACCTGCAAATGTGAAGTCTGGAGAAGCATAAAGAGTTCCTTACAGTCTGCGCTTAAATTAATTCTGGGTAAAATTAAATCCAAAACTTCCAAGGCAATTTGCATAGAACTGGACAAAATAGGATGGAATTTTTCATCCTTTCCATTGTCCAATATTTTATTATGAACTTTGACTAAGGCATGCAGTTCTTTGGACTGTAACAGGTCACTCAGGAATCCGAACTCTTCCTCTGAGCTCGGCAATATTTGCCTCGATTCTTCTAATGATGCCAAGAGACGAGATAAAGCTGCAACAAACAGAAATTTATCCATTATAGTCAAACAAATTGAATTTCTATTACACAATGTGAATAACAATTTCAAGGTCATTAAAAAAAAACAGTCTGTGAAGTAATTTATCATTACAAAACAAATTAAGTAATTGTAGTAAGAAACTAAGTTCTATCTGATTTAGTAAAAACGTTTACTAGAAAGTTGTTTACTATGTTAATAATAGCTATATTTGCTAATCAGAAGTTATGATTTATGACTTATTTGTCATCAACATTAACTGATATTTTCATCATAAGGCCTAGTGGTCACCAAATGCAGAACAGAGTTGCGCTGAACAGAGTGGACAATGCAATCAAAACCTAACCTATTGTTTTTAATGTAAGTGTGGCTACTGAAAACATAACAGATCTCAGCAAAGTCAAGCAGCATTCATGAGCTCTGCTTTACTTTCAGTAACTACATTTACATTACAAACGATACGTTAAGTTTTGAATGAGTAAATGTACAAGATGTTTTACATATTCATATATATGTAGTTTATATTGTACACTTTGCTTAGTACAACTCTGCTTCACATTTGGTGACCATGCAGTCTAAAGTGGGTCATCTGAGAAAACTTCTTTCAACTCCTTTGACCTTTTTTCCCTAAGCTATTCCCTATTTAACTATAGTACCGATGCTGATATAGTTGTACATTTGACTTCTGATGCACTATTAGGGTGGAGAAAGATAAAAATGTCTGCCATTCCTAAAAACAGCAGCATTTTCTGCCATTCCTAAAAACACTGACTTGAGACGCAATACTGTGTGGTTCAGCAATCACTGATACGTGTTTGTGTGCAGTACGCATTAGCAAAGTTATCCAGTACAAAATCTCATTTGAAGTTAATTGTAAATTTGTAAGTGAGTAGCAATGCTTTTACAATGGCAGCAGGTAGAATCCAAGTATGCAGCAGTTTCAGCATCAATACTACATATTTATAAATGTTCTACTAAACATTAATGATATTATTACCACTGAAAAAAGTTCCGTTTTTTTAAACTTGCATTTTATTAAATATTAATAAAATATCACTACGCACAGACAACTTCTTTAAGCAATGACAGTTCCTATATATATAAAGTAAAAGTTTCTACTCATTAAATAACTCAATCACCACAAGTTAACAACAAATGGTTTTTGATAAAAATAATACTTACATGGATCCCAGTTGCCATTAGCCATCACTGCTGTCATTCTAAATGAGATTCTATATTACAATTTAAGGTTAACACTGAAAAATAACAGAAAAATGCTTTAAGTTACAATATATTTTATTAGATGAAGAGGCCATTATGAAATACTGGAAAACGGCTTAAGCAACATTATTATTTTGATGTTTTACTGACATATACACATTCTGAATTATGCTTTTTAGGCATTTAATTAGTTAAATTTATAAAAAATTTCCTTGTCAAGAAAGTTTGGTTATGTGCCTCTTTCTGTCAGTTGCAATTATGGTAGTGTTGCTGAATTTCTTATAAATCATGGAATCTTTAAAGAACCATATTCTTTCTTGAATTCGTTTCGCTTTCTGATAACGGTTTTTCCCATCTTACAGTTAACCACACAGTTACTTTGATTGATTTTACAACTGGTGCATGCACAAATATGATCGAAAGATGCTGCGATGAAATTCTAAACAAGATACCACAATTCGATGTTAAAAAATACTTCATGGGATATTTAGCCGAATTTCAATTTAAGTACTTATATGGCAATTATAAGCACAGGTTTCACCATTTTTATAAAGCTGTGACCGCTTTATATCCGCCTAACTGACACTACTTACAAAGGTTCATACTTTTAGAAATCCTACTTACATAAATAACAAATAAAACGAAACAGGTGAGTCGAGGTAGATTAAAAACGCAAACAGTCAAGTCGAGTTAGGTATTGGAGTTTTTAAAAATTATATTCCTTTCATTATTAATAAGTCATGTTTATTTATTAATATTAATAACACACATGAAATTTATCTTTTTCTATATTAAAAACATGTTTCCCACTTTCAAAGAAGGTAGTCATTTTGAAGTTATGTTTGCTACTTTTATTTTCACTTTCTTGTAACTTCCCATTGTTTCCAACACTTTTGTTTTGGATTATTAATATTATTAATTATTAATTATTAATATAAGGCATAATTTGAAGTGTTTCAAGTACAAAAATTACTAAAATTGACAACAGCCCCTAAAGTGTAGTTTTACCTTAGACCCTCTATTATAGTTTTCATTATTATAGACCCCCTAAGTTGAAAAAAGTAGTTTTCACTTGGATGTCTGTGTATGTGTTTGTTTGCACACTCTAGATACTAAAAAATTGACCAAATTTTACTAAATTTCGTACAAATTGTATTTTGTCATATATATCATGACATTTTTCTCAAATTTTTAAAAAAATATTTCTTTTCAATACCTAAATTGGTAAAAATACTACAGATTAACAAATATTGAATAATCATCTTACAAAATTGCTGATCAAACCTTACTCACAATATACAAAAACATATAAACTGTTACTTCCCTAAAAACCTACTTCAAGAACTGCTGAGAGGAAAACAGAAATTTGCCTAAACAAATTAATGAATGTAGAAAATATGATAGTGTAGAAATATGATAAATGAGACTGCTATTAGAGCATTGTGACAGTGACTATTTAAATGCTAAGGTATAGTTTATATAATATTTGTAATATTCAGTGATAAATCTTACATTTTATAGGATACAAATCTAACATTTGAATCAATTTTTGAAATCACTATCTTATTTCATACAACTAGCAATTTTCAAAAAATCGACAATTTTTCATACAACTACAGCGACGATTTTTGAGCCCACATTTTTTTTATTTATAATATTCAAAATAACATATATTTTTATAAACAAATATAATAATACTGTTACTTGGGTAACAGTGGTCATTCTGCTCTTCACAATTACCGAATATTTGAAACTCTTCACATATTTTAACCAATAAGGCTTGAAAATGAATATTAATAACTCAACAGTTAGGATTCTTTAGTTATTAATGTGAAAGTTGAGGTTTTTATTTTATTTATGTAACACTGTGGATACAAATATTAGCAAACTTTTATATAAATGTTATATCAAACAATTACTATAATTTATGTTACCTCTATGAACATATTATATATCCTATAATTTGTACTTTTATATAAATGTTATATCAAACAATTACTATAATTTATGTTACCTCTATGAACATATTATATATCCTATAATTTGTTCACTTAATGTAATACTGTGTTGAACATTCAAATTAAATTATTGCTCTTGTTAATGTAGTATTCTCGTAGTATATTCCCACAAGATTTCTAGTCGACTATATAATTTTAGTTCACTATATGCCTAATAGGACACTAATAAATAGTATACTACAGGCTAATACATATACAATACAGGCTAGGACAGATATACTACGGTAATTTATAGTATGACTGTAAGGATTTGAAGCAGAATTGCTGCAATATTCCAAAATCTAAAATAATTTAAGGTTGACACCACCTAAGCCAACTGTCAACAAGCCACCCATCAACACCCTAATATCTTTTCAAAATAATGTAAATAATTAGCTTTAACATTTAGGCACTTAACTTTAAAAAATTGAAGTTAAAAGTTATAAAAATATAAATTAGTTAACAATCTCCAATATGCTCTTAATATTGTAGCTTACTTGTTTTGTTGACATTATTTTTTTTAATAATATCCTTTGCCACTAACCCCTCTTTTTTGCTTCACAATAATGGTGACCCTGCTAAAATTTAATAAAATAATACTTTTAAATGTTTAGCAACACTCAGTAGGTATTATGTAGGCTTTGACAAATAAGTTGTTGGGGATTAGGCAATTAGCCCAACATATAACACAACATCCAACTTGGTTTTTTTAAAATATCCTTTTCTAAAAAAAAATAAACAAAAATAATAGGGTCTACATTAAATGCCCAAAACCAATTAAATGAATTATATGTAAGTACTGAAAAAATCATCTTGATGTTAAGAATTTTCACAGATTTGTAAATAAATCTCAACAAATTATTTTACATTCTATTGTAAACAAAAACAAGTTTAATTAATAACTTAAATAGGCAGTTAGGTTTATTTTCCTAAGTAAGGCAATAATTTAAGTAGATTTAAATTTTGCTAAATCATTTTTTCATTACAACTAGAACTCGGAATAAATAAATTAATTACCTGTAGCAGCATAGTGGTTAACTAATCCTATTTGTTGTTAAATATTTGATCCCAGGCACACAATTATCTCTAACCCTAGGCAAAGGTAATAATACTACTATGTATATTTCACCATTACATTGGGTTATCCTATGAAGTACTGTGTTGAACATTCAAATTAAATTATTGCTCTTGTTAATGTAGTATTCTCGTAGTATATTCCCGCAAGATTTCTAGTCGACTACGTAAAAATTTTAGCCATTCTAAAAACACTTAATTAACAATATTTAATAAAACTAAAACATTCTTATTCTTCTACTTCTAGGCATAACGCCAATTTTATTTCACAAATCGAATCAGTGCCACATTAATAATATTTGTTTTGTCCTATATCCATTTCATATTAATTTATAACATTATACTTATATAAAATAATTAATTAATTACATGGTAATATTAATATACATTAATAATGTTACGAATATACTGTAATAATGAAAATTATTTATTTCTATAATGCTAAATGTAAGTTGTAAATTTAATTTTAATTGTTTAAAGTTGAGTAATACAGTATTATGTACAGTACTATTATACTATTCAATAAAGTTACTTAATAAAAATATTTAGGAGTACTGTTTCTTAATATAATCTCTTATTATTTGTTATGCTACACAAGCATAAGAAATGTAAGCAACCTTAAACTTGTTATTACAAAAAAATAACTTGTTATAGATTCATAAATCAATAAAGTTAATATAATATTTTTGATAATATTTCTACAATAAATACCTTCGTGTTAAATTTAATGTTTTAATAGTAATTATAAATAAATTTTTTCATGCTGTATTCAAAATTGCTTTTTTAACTACATAGTGGTTTATCTATGGCCTTGACAAGATTGGCTTTGTATTGTATCAATGGTTTTGTTACCAAACTCATGGCGATAGCTTTGTATGGCTGTGATATTGGCGGGAGCCATTCAAATTTAAATTCATGGTTAATAATTACGTAATTTTTTTAAATTTAAAGGTACTGTTTTACCTAAATACATTGTTTTATATAAATATTTATGCACATTTTATTGTAAATTGTAAGTTTAAAAAAAATTGCCGTGTTAAATGAGTTTTTTTTTTTATTTTATAATGACGAGTTAAAACTTTCAGTTACAATTATTATTATTTTAACGTTTTATTTCATCAAATTGTAAACTAATTTCAATTATCATAATATTTGTTTTCCTAATATCAGACATAAAAGGATTAGTGGACATGGAATTTTGGGGAATAAATATATTTAAATGTGAAAAATAAGCAATAATTTTTAATATTCTGTTCAAACAGTTGATGCAAATAAACGACTTTTATCAGCCTACACACTTGTACCGTTCCCTGCTGGAGTTATCTACTCTTGGATTTAGTTTCCATTCCTCTGGAGTTCTTGCCTGGAATGGTAAAAAAGAAAAACAACAAAAGAAATTGACAAAACTAAAATGTTTTTAATAATATTTAAAAAAATATACATGTTATTTCTTTTTGCTTTCATGAAACACTTTCGTCCAACTGTGCTTCAAATTCTTTTGCAGTTTTAGCCTGAAATATAACAAAAAACGGGTAATTTTTCACCCATACAGCAATTGCAATGTTATATTAAGTTGCATACACAGTTCATTACATTACTGATACTGTCTTCAGATTACTTACAATTACCATTTATGATGTATAAAATAACTCTATTATTTTATATTTACAAATGGTCTCATTTAAAGTAATGAACACTATGATTTCAACTTAACATTACATGCTCCATTTTAGTGTGAATTAAATTAATAATTTCAGACTTTAGTCAGCACCTCAAAAAAAATAATAATAATAACATTTCTTCAAATTAACCAACTGTTATTTTTGACAAAATTGAGATTTTAGATTGTGTTCTGGATGATGTTTTGCGTCACTGAAAGGTTGTAGTGTTCAAAAAAAAAATAATACATTACCACTGGAATAAAAATAACACTGTCCGTGTTCAGTGTTATAAATTTAAATAGGCTTACTACTCATACAATAGAAATAACTAAAAACCAACAGTGACTGAAAAAAATCATTATTTTTACTATTAACCATTACATTAACACAATTGGATGTGGATAAGCATTATTTGGAATCAATACAGCTCTGACAGATTTCTTCTGTTAGAGAAAGATTTTATAGTTCTTGTTTTTTCTTTTCTTGGGGAACAATTGGTTACAAGGTTCAACCTTCTAACCACAGTTGGCCAATCACTTTCATGTGTTTATAATTTTGTTTGAATTTTTCATGGAAGAACGTCAATAATAATGCTTTTACTGACTGGCTCTTTTTCTCTGATGTTTTATGTAAATACATACACTTCCGTAACTTGCCTAGGACAAACGTTTTTCACTTTCATAAAATGAATTATCCTGTGAACGTTGCATTTGGTGAAATAACTGAATGATTTTGTCATTACGATTAGTGACAAAAATATTACATGCAATCAACAGATGCTTGCTGAATAGACAGACTTGTGTAGCTTAGTGTCATGTCAGTTCAGAATTGACATTCATTACGTTTTCTACAACCCTTATAATAATGTTGGTATTATACGCAATGGAAATTAATAGATAGTATTTACAAATAATTATTTAGCCTTACCAGAAGCATAGTAAAGAGCACATATATTAAACCTATTCATACATACCGTTATAGAGAGAGCATGGACATTTTCTTCAAGTTCTTTTGCGACAATTTGATTTATCATTCGATGACGCTGAAATTCAATGATACAACAATTGTTAAGTTATTTATTCCTGTTATATGTATAGATATTTATTCAAGCAGAGTAACAATTATATTAGAAACAGGCGTACATCTGGTGTTAGAATGCTTGTTCTGACTATTCACTAAAGTTCTATCTAGCATCTTCAAAGGTTTTATACTGCACACGTAACTAAAATGTTTAACTTCCCTTCAAAACATGTAAAATAATAAAAACACAACAAATTTATTAAAAATTTGATTTCATTAAAGTATTTAGTATTGTTTTCGCAATATTGTCAAACAGAATTTTTAAAATAAATTTGACTTCGGCATTAACCACTTTCAGAAAGCCAAATTTAATTGTATTGAAAATTATGGAAAAACTAGCAACTGGTTTTTGTGGTGTACTATTTGCATTCTGTATATATTTATTTTATTACTATCATTATAGTCATCATCATTGTCATCTTAGTCATCATCACCATTATTGTTATTGTTACTGTTACTGTTAAAAGAGTACTATATTAAAATCTCATTTGTACTAACAGATGCAAGCATATTACAAGAAAAAAGAAGCCTAAAAACTTGTGTGAAGCAAAGTAAAATAATAATTCAGATCAGTAAATCAATTCAGAGTGATAATTATTAACACTGCAGAGTATAAAGCATATATCATTCTGTATTGTCTCCTTACATCAATGTCTCTCTTGTATATACGCAGTTGTTTAAACTGGATCAGTAATGATTATTGCTGCTGTTAATTTCTGTTACTACTACTATAACTATTAATATTATTATTACTATTGTTATTTTTACAGTTAATTACAATAATAGTTACGTAGGGTTATAGACATTAGTGAAATTATCATTTATATAAAGTTATAAAATAAATACCTCTAAAAGCGACTTGCCAACAAAAGCTTCAGACACTATAATAACTTTGAAATGTGATTCAGCTCCCTCTGGTGCATAATGCAACATGGACTCATTGATGACGTCCAAATAAGTTGGCTTAAGTTTCTCAATAAGTTTAGATCTCATCGATGTTTCAACGACACCACGATCTTCGTCCGACATCCCGTACCCACCTCCACCTTCAGCTATATCACGAGCATATTGTTCACTTAGTTTTTTGAATATTTCTGAAATGCACTCAAACATTTGAATGATCTAAATTATATTTTACAAATGCTAATTATTCGAAGGAGCAATTTTATTTGAAAAAAAACATTTTAGAGACACAATAAATATTTGTTTATATTAAACAGTGAATCACTAATATTACGAATACACAATAAATAATGTCTTTATAAAAGATTAGCCTTTCTGAAAAGCATGTAGAATGCTAAAAGAACAAAAGTGACTGTATTTGAATGTTTATATCTTAACTTAAACAAATTATTTAAAAAGGGTGTTTTAAAAAAATATTATTTCAACAAAGTTTGGACTTTTAATTTTAGTTTTAAGATTTTTAAAAATTAATGATTTTTATTTTTAAGACTGTATGAATAGCTTGAACAAGATATTGAGAAACAAAAACTAGCTTTGACTTGAAACTAGTTCACAAACTTACTTATAACAAGATTTTCCAATAATCTTATCCTGAAAAAAAACTGATTAAAAACTGTAGGAAAATACTAAACATTATCTTAAAATTTCAAACTAAGAAAATTGAAGAATTTTTTTTTTTTTGGTGTTTAACATCTGACTATTGTGCACACTTGGGCTAATGCAGACGATGGGATGATTTATAGCGTATGAAAATGCCAAGCCCTGGTCGGGAATCGAACCCGGGTCCTCGGACTGAAAGCTCAGTACGCTATCAACTAGGCCACCGAGGCGGCAGAAAATTGAAGAATGATGACTTAAGGTTAGGGTAATTTTTTCAAATATATTTCTTAAAATAAGTTTCTTACCTTTTGCCCTATTTGTTTCACTTGGTCGGGATAAATAGTACAAATAAATATGTATATTCAATAGACTACATATAAAAACCAAAGCATAATACTAATACTTAAGCAAATGGTACAATCTGTTTTTAAATTTGTTACTAAATGATGGAGTATTTATGTTATTATTTAAACATTTGCCATCATTATAAAAACATTATGTGACGTTTCAAATTTAAGGATCAACTGTATTTGTCAAATAATTGAAGCCTTATACATAAACATAGACAAACCTGTCAGCCAGACTAGTGTAGAAATAAGGCCTCTGTGGCTACCTCTTATTAAAAATTAACTTAAATTTGAAAATAAATTAAATTTAATTTAAAAAGGCTGAAGCTTTAGTGGTTAAATAAAAAGCTTTAGTGTTGAAACTTTCTGTTGTTACTAGAGCCTGGCCTAGAAAATTAAGAGAGAAGGTGTCAATAACCCTGATGTTGGTACCTATAGTAAGGGTGGGCGTTTCTGCTATTTTTACAAAACGTCAACAAACTGTTTGTTGAAGAAAAAAGCTGCTTTTTAAAACAGTTGGAAAAAACAGGTTTAGAAAACTGAAACTGGAAGTTGTATTAGCAGCTAAAACATAAAGCAAAAACATTCAGTTTTCTAAGACTACTTTTTCATTCCCATTACCACCATGTCCTTAACCGTTTTTGGGTATAAAGCATTTAGAAAAAAATAATCCTTATAAGTGTAGTAATAATTAAATATTAAATTACATTCTCAAAACATAATATATATGTAGGCAATTTTATATTTACAAAATGCAATGAATTTCTAATAGAAGCATTTTTTTTTTTTACTTAAAAATTAAATTGTCCTTTGCATATTTACTGAAATGCAAACAATTTAGAATATTTTTAGTTGACTAAAAATATTGATGATTGATAATAAATATAAAAAATATGTTTAAATAAAATTAGGTTATGATTTACAAAATGTGAAATTTTACTGTCATATTTTTATTTGGGAGAAAGTAGGTTTTCACTTTTCAACACCGAAAAAAGTAACCTTAATAAGTACAATATAGTAATAAGAACGTAGGCCAAATGTGTTTAAATAAAATTAGCTCTATATAGTTACAAAATCATAGGTTATTAACATTAGGTGATGATATGTTATTAACATTAGCATTAGCAAAAAAATAAGTTTTCCATTTTTCAACACAGAAAAAATATAAACTTCATTGTAATAACATATTTAACAAAACAAATGTTTTTAAAAAAAATTTTAGAAAAAGTACTAAAATAACCTAAAATTATTCAAGATATATACAAGAGTAGATATTGTGAATTTTAAAAAGTCCACATCCAATAAATTAAAAACTATGCACTTAATTCTAAAAACATAAAAAAAGTAAAAGAAAACTTTCAAAATTGTCCACTAAATATTTTTAAGTTTCTAAACACAAAGTAAACTACAGAGAAAAACTAATATAAAACACAATTATGGCTGATTTTACAGTTTAAAAAATGTTTGAACAACAAATTTTACATTTAAAGCTTTCAAACAACTCGCAATAAAATAGAGATAATGCCCAAACAGTTCTTACTTCACTACAAGCAACAAGAAACTGAAAAAAAGGGAAAAAGCATAAAAGCAGGTTGAAGAAAAGCAGTTAGCAGGAAAACAGTTTTAGCGCTTGCGGCAACGTTCAAAAAGAAGGTGGGTGTTGGGAAAGTCCCAACAGCTGTTCCTTGTTAAACAAATCACGAACCAGTCCAAATCAAACTGCTTGTTTCCGTTTGAAAAAGCAGTTTGTTTGTCATACATCTTAAAGCAGTTTTTTTTAACAGTTTGGTGTTTTTTGACCCACCACTAACCTATAGACATCAGTCTTCACTGTTTAAACATACCTTTTTCTGATTCCTATTTGTCCCGATTCCTGATAGCATTTCGTTTGTTTTCTTGATGACTTATGGTTTCCTGACCACATGTTTCCATATGGTTTCAAGCCCTGAGTGTTTGATATTAGTTTTTAAGCTATTCACCATGGGCCTAGGCTTATATTCTAGTTGTATGTTTATGTTTTAAATTAAGCACTTGAGAACAAGAATTGATCCATGCTTTCAAAAATTTGTGTACTGTTTTTATATACACAAATTATGGCAAATTTTCAAAAATAAAGAGCAATAATGTTTTCGAATAAACAATAATATGTTAACAGATAATACAATAGTACATCATATGAAAAAGGCAGAAAACATTGCTAACTGACAGCTGATTAAAAAAAACACATAACTGAAATAAATTTAGAGATAAATCAAACACTAAGTGCTTTTTATATAACAAAAGAGTATTACATTAAAATCAGATTTGTATTAAGAGATGTATGCATAGTACAACAAAAATGAAGCTTAAAAACTTGTGACAGGCAAAGTAAAATAATAATTCAGATCAGTAGATCAATTTAGAGTTATAATTATTAAAACTGCAAAGTTTAAGGCATGCATCATTCTGTATTGTCTCCTTACATCAATGTCTCTCTTGTACATATGCATTTGTTTAAATTGGATTTGTAATGATTATTGCTGCTGTTAATTTCTACTACTTTTCATTAATATGATTAATTCACTGATTGATTTGATAAAAGGTTGTTAGATATTGAGAATTAGAGTACATTTTGTTATACTACTGCACTATGTTCAGTATAACGATCTGCCTTCCCTAGCTTCGTCAATTCTACTTTCGTTGACGCGTTTCGGAGATCCTCCATCTTCAAAAACTATATCTATACTGGTCACCAATATTATAGCCCATCCTATTTATAATTTTCTATCTCCACCTCGTACCCCTCCTCTATTCAACACGTGTACATTAAACCTGACGTGCTCGCTTCTGATTGGCTCTTGAAAATCATACGTTTTCGCTCGCTTCTGATTGGCTCCTTTCAAAATTTCTCTTCAACGGTCATCCTTCCTGTTAATTTTTGAAAATTTTTAGATTTTTAAACGTAATATCTGCTTGTGACGATATCTGTTCATTTATTATGTTTTCTCCCTTTAATTTAGATTTTAAAATTTCCAAGTTCTCTAAAATGTTCATACGTCTTCCTTTTTCTGCCACATGTAGTACCTTCATTGAGTTTTCTATTTCTGTAGGTATGTGTCCCTCTTTTATTAAATGAGATGCATAATTTGTATCATTTTTGCCGTATTTGAATGATCTTACATGTTCTTTACACCTAGTTCTAAATTTTCTTCTTGTTTGTCCTCCTTCTTGTTAGTCTGCCTCACATCCACACCGTATTCTGTATACCAACTGCACCTAAATACTTTATACTATTGCACCTAAATAGCAAAAAAAAATTAAATAATACTGTAAGAGTTAAGTGAAAAGTTTCTTGTTTTAAAATATATTTTTGTGAATATGTACAAAATGAATAAAGCTTTTTAATTTTTTATAAATTTAAGTCGATAAATGATTATAGTCACAATTTCATGACAGCCTGTTAACTGTACTACAAGAACAGATTATAAACTGTCCACTATCATCTATATATACTAAATATCTTTAAAATTTTAGCGTAGCAACACAGTGCATATTTTATACATAAATTTTCCAAATTTGTTAAACTATCTGAATAAACTCGTGCAATTTATTCTAGAGCAGTTATAAACACTAAAATGAAACAAGTCCAAAACATTTTATAACAAGAAACTAGTCTAATTTATTGTCACTTTCGCAGAACTATAAACATTATAAATTGAAAATAAAATTACAACCTCTGGTCTCAGATGCATGGCCCACTGCAAGCGTTATAGATAAAATCACCACCACGCTCCATCTTGCTACTTTCAGCAACATTTTACAAAATGACACTGTTGAGTTACGATCAACCTGTGCCTGTAACTGCGCTGAAATTTTATAATCTTGATTTATCATCTTGATTAAACTCACATTTCAGATATAACTAACATGTCTGTGGGTATGAATAATGCTGTCACATTGACAGCTGGTTAATGTGTTTAATTAACCAGCTAAATGTACAAAATAAAATAAGTTATGTTTGATTTTAAAATGCAAAATACCAAAATGAACTGAACAGTGTTCATTATACATTTTCATTTCTTTAATAACTAACTATTATTTCAATTTTTTACACCGATTTCAGTTATAATTCTTGAAATATTATTTAAACTTGAACATGTGCAAATACTGATATTTTTATGTCAAACAGATTTTATGAAACTGAGACTTTCAGATTTTCCCATTGCTGGTTAAGTAACTTGAAGTTAAATTCTGACGTTTTTAGATCCTGAGTTTTTAAAGAAATAGCAACCAATTTTGCCAATTTATATTGTTTAAGAGTTCATAATCGATACACTTAACTTTTGGGATTTTATTTATGGTAGATACCCTAAATTTAATATTAGAAACAAGGAAGCAAAACTAAGCTGTTTGTATATATGTTAATTAATGTTCAAGAACGGTCTTGAGTCATGTATCCTAATATTAAAACACTAAGTAAGTGTCCATTTAAAAAAATTACTTTCTGAAAAAACAAAGCATTACACTTTTTACGTAACCATGATTGATTGTGTGTGTGTGTGTGTACGTGTGTGCGTGTGAGTGTGAGTGTGAGTGTGTGTGAGTGTGTGTGTGTGTGTGTGTGTGTGTGTGTGTGTGTGTGTGTGTGTGTGAGAGAGAGTGTGAGAGAGTGTGCATGAGTGTGAGAGAGTGAGTGTGAGTGTGTGAGTGAGAGAGAGAGAGAGAGAGAGAGAGAGAGAGAGAGAGAGAGAGAGAGAGAAAGGATTGATGTTTACTTTTATTAAAATTAATTGATTATTTTGGATTTTCAAACTACATTGAAAATAATTATAAAAATGTTTCATGACCCTTTTTACCATTAATGAAATTTAAAAATTGTAAATGTCAATTTATGCAATACTTAACGCTCAAATGGTGAAATGTAATTTTCAAAAATGTTCAAGATAATAAAGTTATGAATAATATCATTAACGATTCGTCAAAACGTGTTCTGTTCTTTGGACAGAATCAGCGCTCATTTCATGATCCCCGTTCTGAGTCTTACTATGATGACAGCTCTAATAAAAGTTCCCTAAACAGCAAATATTGTATCATTTAACCACTCATTGTAAATAGCCAGAACTAAGAGTCTTAGACACTAAGAGCTAATTAAGAAAACTAAGAGTCTTAGTGGCTATAAGAGTGGGGTTGATAGTAAACTATACCAGGTTCCAAGGAATGTTAAAGGATCAGCCTCACAACCTCCTGAAACATCACCTTTGGGTCCTTTCCACTACAGTGGTTATATAATCCCTCCAGATGGCAAGACGAGCAAAGCAAAGGGTTGACTGCTGGTGCAGCTTCCATGCTTTTTAATATTAACTATTAAATTAATAAATATTAAGTAATAATTTTGGCTTTTTACTGTGGCTTTTGTACAAGTTAATATATAACTGGAGCTATTTACTGAAGAAATCAAATGGACGAAAGGCACCAGATAAATTATTTTTTAAATGTTTAAGCTGAAAACACATATAATATTCTCCACACCAATTTTATTGATGTGCATAGTAATTAATTAACATAATAAAATAATAAAATATTAATTAACATAAGTTGAATAAGTTCAACATCATTAAAAGGTAATGTAGAAAATGCAATGATTTATAGAAAACTAACTTTATACAGTACACAATAATTTACCGTATGGTATGCAGAAAAAATTGAGAATTTATAGGAGCACTTGAGGGAGACATTTGACTTTTGACCTTGAATTATTTTAATTATGGTACTTGAAGACAGTGACCTTTGACTCCCCTGGTAAGGTAATATGCAATTATTTTAATTGGAGCACTTCAAGACTTTTGACCTCTTGGTAAGATAGAATATGCAAATATTTTAAATATAAGATAATGTGCGATTAGCATTGATAACTAGGGCAACTACTTATCTTTCAAAAATACGTAAATATAAAATTGGTATTGATTTATGTAAATAAAATATAAATAAGTTGAGTGACTTGTAGTTCTGGGGCACTTTTTTCTGTTAAAATTATTATTGATTACATGGATTATTAAAATTGATTGGTTAAAAATAAATAAGACACAATGAATAAATTGTATTTTGTTACAATCACCCCAACAGAATTTGTGATTAATAATATAAAATGACTTTGATTTATATAAACGACATATAAAGTACCTAAAAATGAATCAGGCTTGGAAGTAATTTCTGAAATCAGCTGACATCAATTTAATTCAAGCATTATGTTAGTGCGTATATAATGTGTTAAAAGTGAACTTGCGCATAAAATTTAAATTGAATCAATAGAAACCATACTTACGTAAAACGCATAAACAAGGCAAAAATTAGAAGAAAAAGAAATACATAATTATACAAAAAGGAGGAAGTTTCCGATGTTAATTGAACCTGCATTAAATATTATACTGAAACAATTACTTAATTAAATTTAGCAAACTATGAAAATGGCATTGTTACCCCAATATTTCGTACACGGTTTGCAAAAAGTGAAAATACGGACATAGTGAGCAATCTAGATACAAAGAAACGAAAGAGATTTTACAAATTTCTAAACTTAACAATCGTAACAAAAATAATTAAATTACCAAGAAGTCTTACTTCGTTACTTTCATTTTACAGAGTAGCAAAGAAAACCAATAGAACTCACTACAAAAAGAGTAGTTTTGAAAATAATGTGTGCGTCATTTCCATATAAAGCATCAAATTTTTGTGAACTGGTCTTACAATTCGAAAGATGCTGAATTAATTTCCGTTTACTTTGCTGGGCGAAGAAAAGGTTGGTAATTATAAAAAAATAAACTAGATGCGTTGATCACTGGTATAAGTACAGTAGATGGCAACCAGAAGATGATAAGTAACCTAAAGCAGTGTATTTATCCTTTGTGAAAGAAGGGCAGCCGTTAGGCAGGGGCGAAATATGTACACAGAGACTCTACAGTGCTTCGATTGACTGAGCAGTAACTAGGGAGTTTGGAACTGCCATAATGTTGAAGCCTTTTCACAACAATGATGAGCCATAAATTAAGCTCTTGCTAATTCAGAGTATCCCGAATGACCGTTGGCGCAGCTAACATAATCTCGATGAGGCACGAAATAATAACTGGTCCTGCTCACGTGTTCTCAAGGGTTCATCGTTGGTAAAAATGAAAATTTCTTTTGTAAAACGCATCCCCCAAATTACTGCAATTAATTTTTACAATTTATTTTACAAAGTCTGACTTGAAAGGTTATAATTAGGCCTATCTGTTAGTTTACATTCAATTTTAGGCCTACCTACAAAATCAAAGTAAACATTATTTTCATTAATAACCTTCAAAAAGGATAGTTTCATTTGTTCTTCTCGCTTCCTAAGTGGACACTATACTAAAGCACACAACTCTGCAACAATACTTTTCTGAAGTTGGATTCAGATTAAGGCCAGGTGGCCATTTCTGAACTTTCATTTAAAACAGTAGGTTAGGTTTTGAATGCGTAGTCCGCTCGCATTTGGTGGCCACCCGGGTCTCGCCTTCTGTCTGTTAGTGCAGAATGTAATACAGGAACTCCTTTTGATATCAAGGGCTCAATGGTTATAAATTAGGCAATGTGAAATAGCAGCGAAGCGCGGGATTGCAACTATAACAGTACAGGTAAAGCAACAATTGAAAAACTTTTGTTTGCGACTGTACTCTTCCTCCAAACTTAATCAACCACTAAAATATAAGCTTGCCCTTGATTTAACACTCATTGCTTCTTGTTAATAAAGGTATGAAAAAAGTAAAGAAAAGAAGAAAAAAAATGTTGTAAATTAATTATGCTAACATCTAAAGAGGCGGCTGAATCAGCACATAGAAATTCCGAATGCATAATGCATACACTACAGGGAGAATAGAATTATCATAATTTGACAGTTGGGGTGAAGTTGAGCGAAAATTGTTAAATTAAAATTTCATAAAAAGAGACGTTTTGGAAGGACGCGTCTTCAAGATGAGAGATGTAGCGTTTGCATTTTAAATTCATTTCTGATTTTTTTTTTACGTTTTACATTTAAATGCTTATTAAAGGACGCTGCTTGGGTTAGGCCTAATTGTTGTGAAAAACAAAATTTATTTAAGCGTTAAAAAACTGAAATTACAAATATAAAAGTCCTAGCAACGACATATTTGGCATGAAATATTAAAATGCAATTTATGTTCTGATGTAACTAAGAAAATGATTATTTATGTGGAAGCTAATTTCGAAAAAGTAATAAAATTTAATAACATTACATAAACACGTATTTTAATAGGCAAACATATTTTTTTTATTTTGAAATAAAAATACAAATATAAACCCTATACCTTAAAAATTAAGAATTTTATACTTTTTTGAAAATACCACTACTGTAATTAGCGTAAAATGTACATAAATCAGTTCCTAATTTTACAATTACAATTCACTAAATATACGAAAATGATTTCTGACTGTCCTAAGGTTAAAAAAAAGATAAATTATACAGTTTTAAGAGTTTCAGGGACCGTTTAGGTGACGAATAACAGAGACGGATAACAGAAATAGACTACCCGTACTTCCGGCCATTCATAAAAATAACATACTGTATTAATATACTCTTTTTATAGTACATAATGTTTTATTGTTATTATTTTGAAAAATTAAGTAAAACTCTTAAATTTTCTATTCAACTCTAATAATGTATTATACAAAATTTGCACACACACACACACACACACACACACACACACACACACACACACACACACACACACACACACACACACACACACAACACACACACACACACACACACACACACACACACACACACACACACACACACACACACACACACACACACACACACATACTGTTTTGAATACAGTAAATTATCCGTATTCACATATCAGAGTACTCACGTGACTTTACTTGATCGACTTACACGCTGAATGGTATTATCGTAAATAGTGTGAGTGTTAATTTCTCAACAAAAATATTCGTGCAGTCTTTCCGAATTTGTTGACACTATTTAAAGTGTTTCTGTTTCATTCCTTTAGATGATAGGATCACTTACTTTTCTATTATCAATATTTGCTTAGGTTAGCAATTACTGTCAGCTGCCATCGCCTACGCTATAAACAGGTCGCGTTCAGTTGCAGTGTTTTGTTTTGTCTAGAAGGTTACTTTTATTATTTATTACAAATTATTTACTATGGAAGGCTGTTTAAAAATGTCTGATAACAGAATTAACCTGACGGTTAACCGTGACTACTATGTGTTCAAAGCGTACGGTAAAAAATTATTTCTATTAATCTCTGAATGGCCGTCATTTTGAAACAGTTAAACAGATTTGCTGGCTAACGAACTTGTCCGAATTTTAACCAAAACCAACTTTGGATTCAGGTTTTAATCGTATCAATCACTTATAAATAAAAAATAATAAGTGTTGACAACAAATATACATGATTTTTTTACAATTGTACAAAAACAAAGATCAGACATTAATACAAATTTAACTTAAATAATAAATCTGCAAAAATTCAATACCAAATCAAAAAATTTTTCACGTTATTGTACAATCGTTGTGGATCTGATACGTGTAGACACATTAAATAAAGACGATACTCATATGTCTTGCTAACGTGATAGAAGCGAATTTCCAAAATTATTTTTTCTTTATCTTGACCTATTTTGAAAGTATGATTTCACATTTCACCATAGTAGTCAGCATTAAAATCTGAATATAGTTAGCATTTTAAAATTTTTACACACGCGCGCGCGCACTCACACACACACGTTTCATATATATTAACGACCTCTCAAAAAGGGATGTAGAAGTCAGGATCGGTGTTAATTTCAAGGTCCCGGGTTTGGGTCCTACTACGATGGCCCCTCCAGTAACTCATTTTTCTTACGGAAATTCCTTAATAAGCTAAAGGAAGTAAGAACTAAATTCAAAAGCGTACCGGGGATCCAAAACGTGTTCAGTGATAATTTTACGGTCCCAGTGAGGGATACAAGCTGAAGGACTTTCCTGCGAAGCTCAAGTCCTCGGAGACCAGTGTCAGGGAAACGCGGCTCTCAGGAAAAGAAAATAATTTTAATATTTTAAGAGAGGAAATAAAGTTAGCGTCGCCGTTGGCATGGCTACGGGAGTGGAGTGAAGGGAAGGGCAAATGAGGGAGGGTAGGGGGTATAATTAGGAGTTGATAAGGCGGACAAAATGTTTGGGACAGATTCTAATGATTGAAATCTTGTAAAAATGTAAAATAAAACGGCAAAAATCCGGCTTCATTTGCAAATTTGAATTGTTTAAGGTTAATGCGGGAAGTAATTGTATAAATACTTGTTAGAGTATTGCGCTATTTGACTTTGTCACGCTGACAGGATTCAAGCGACCCAAAATTAACGTCTTTTATTTAGTTGATTATTTAAATTATCTTATAATATTTCCAGCCGCCTCGGCGGTCTCGTCTAGTGGATAGCGTACTAGGCTTTCACCCGGCGAGGGCTTGGCATTTTCGTAACGCTATAAATCATCCCATCGTCTGCATTAGCCCAAGTGTGCACAATAGTCGGACGTTAAAAAAAAAAAAAAAAAAAAAAAAAAAAAAAAAAAAAATATATATATATATATATAATATTTCCAGTGGAAAATGAGTTTGGAGCAGCCATCACGGAAGACAATTGAATTTAAACGGAAGTACAGCCACCATTATAAAACGAGAGCTGGATATTAGCGCCTGAAGTCCAAGTAATTGGACTAACTGCTGCTAGGAACGCTGCTAGTTGCATGGACAGACGGTGGAGACGTTTGAGAAAATAAACAGTACTATTATCCATTTAATTGTAGTTGAACAGTATTCAGAGATGCACCAAGCAGCGAGGTTCACATACTTCTCATAAGGGTTATCATTTTAGTACGTTCATATTTCATGGTACCCAGCCAATCCTCAGAACAAGAAATGTTAATCTTGACTTCTGCAATATGTTTTGAGGAGTCGTTAAAAAAATGAGTATTTATTATTATTAGATTTTCAAAAAAGGGAGTGTAAGAATTTTCAAAATTATATGTGTAAGAATTTTCAAAGCCTTAAATCATCTCCTATCACAATAAAAGACACTAAATTTCTCGGAAACTACAGCAAAAAGAATATTCTGAAATGCTAAGATCTAAAAGACCCAATATCTCAAAATCGGAAATGAACCCTAAGTGTTGTTTTATTCAAACAGACCTAACGAAGAACCTAGGCTGAAACTGGTATTTGACATTGATTTTGTTAGCGCTGTTTACTGTGTTCACTTTCAAAACGAATGTAATTTACTATAATCATTCTGTTTTAAAAATTGCTAATGGAGAAAAATATTTATGTTATTATTGTATAATCAAAACAATACACGATTTTTTGAGAGTATAGATCAACTCTATCTAGTTCTCAAGTGCCTAACGAACCTAAATATGTAAGCAGAACTTAAGTCTACGTGCCTAAAAACCGGTGTTAAAAAAAAACTTAAAAACTAAGGGCAAACAGAATCAAAACAAATATAATCTGAAAATCATAAAATTAATTCAGAAGAGGCAAAAATAATACGTTTTACTTTGAACTTTGTTTTAACAAACACATTGCTTTTGCCAGTATTCAATTATTCCGTGTTTTCCTGAGAAACTACAAAAATATTCAAAAAGTTGCTTTTAAAAGTCTAAACGAGCTAGTAGAACCAGTTTGGTCTTATTTCCCTCCACTGTAGATATCATTATGTCCAAATTTGGCATAGAACTTACTTGCTATCGAGTAAAAATTGACAAAAACTCTGCATTTTTCACAGTTTTGAGAAAAATTATGAATATTGAAAATGTTCGGAAAGTATTAGAGCTAGAAATAACATTTTGGTCTCAAATTGCAGATAATTTAGTCCAGTTTAAAAAAGGTGTTCGTATTTTTTTATCAGAACAATACTTTAGGAGTTTTTTTTGAAAAATAGAGCCAAATCTGAAAATTTAACGCTTTTTTCAAGCCCGCGGTGGTAGTAGGACTTCGAAAACTTGGATTTTCAACAGTGTACCAACCCATACAACATAAAACATTGGAACTAACCTAATTAATATAACCATTCATAACAATTTCACTGGACTAGGCTACAGTTCTAGTTGCACGTTTAGGCTTTAAGTTAGGCATTTAATAGTCTCGAAACATCGTGCATAAACACGGCAAATGTCCAAAATAAACAGTAACGATGGCTACGTACACATGGAACTCTTTTGTTGAAGTGATAGAAGCGAGTTTTCAAACATTAACAACACAAACGGACATTACAAAACGAGAAAGTAAACTCGCACAAAAATATAATTCGATTTGCTGCAGCCAAAAAAATCCGTCAATCTGCTTCGAAAAAGCATTTTTAATGATATTGTACACCAATCTTACTTTTTTTTGAAAACCAGTCTGATTTCACTACTCCATTCAGAGGTAAAAATGAACTGAATTTTTAAATGTCACTGAAATTGTGTAACTATTTCTTCTGAGGGCAATACGTCTACGCTGCATGACTGTCAAGTGAGAAGGTCTTATTCAGAAAATTGCTTAAGTGACTGATTCTTGGCGGCATTTAAAGGCGCTTTAACCACTTTTTTTAACGTAAACTTGGCGGGGAATTTGTTTACCATTAAGTGGTTTTTGTTTATATTACAATAAAATGTACTGTGAATGCAAAGAAATAATTTTAGTGCTTACATTCGATTTATAATTTACCAAGGCTGTGAAAGCTGACTATTACAGTCAGCTGAAAAGATTGTTTCATGGATGAAAATGGATGGGTGCTGGCTTATGACTCGGTAGTATGCACAAGTCTTTTTGGACCAACCGATCAATTTTTTTATCAATAGTTTCAACGTTTGATGTGACCCATTTTCACCATGCATGCATAGATGCAGTACAACATTGTTCTACCGCGGTGGAAAATTGCGACGCCAGGTTTGTAAGACTTGCCTTATTTCGATAGTTTATTGCAATTTTATAATTGTTAAGGTAATTATTTTTACAGAGGGCAATTACAGCAACCATGACGAATAAAATTAGCGATCGTTGATGAAAACAGGTTGAGTAATTTAGGCTGTAGGTGCGTCAGTGTTTCCCATTCAAATATTTGTAGCAAATTTCCATTTTTTTTAAAATGAGCTACCGGAGCGACCATCAGAGCAAGACTCAAACCATGGATCTTGAAATGAGCATGAGTGACCTCTAGGTCACTTTTTAGATGGTTATTAAAATTCGTGCGTGTGCGCACGCGTGTGTACGTATTTAAACGTTCACGGTCGCAATATTGGCCAGAATTGATTCAAACAAGGCACAAAAATTAATCGTGATAATTACTTGGACAAGTTCGTTTACCAGCAAAATTAGTCCAACAGTTTCAAAATGGCAGCCCTTTCAAATATTTAAAAATTCATAACATTTTTTAATAATTTTGTCTGGTATCGTAATTAGCGTTAACAACTGCATAAATAAGATAAAGAAACCTACTAGTGGAAATTCGCTCTAATCATCTCAGCGAGACAGCTGCGTGCCGCGATTATATTAATTTTCCGACAGTTTTGCAATTTAATAATTTTCGACTTTTTTATATTTTTATGCAAAGAGCACATAATGTAACCATTTGCATAAAATGAGTCGTTGATCAAAATTGGTTTAGTAGTTTAGGCTGTAGCGAGTCAATGTTTCAAATTGCATTTGCCCTCATTTTTTTTTTTGCAACTGTACAATCATAAATGTACTTATATTTTGAGTCTTTACGTAAAATGAACCAACCAGGATAGTTAAAAAAGTCATCGTTTATCAAAATCTGTTCGGCAGTTTAGGCTGTAACGCGTCAATCTTTCAAACTGCATTTGCCCTCATTTGTTTGCAACTTTGCAATCATAAACGTACTTACGAGATGTGTTCAGAAAGTAACGAGAATTTTAATTTGTTGAACAAAATATTTATTTATTCTTCTACACCGATGTTGTTGCCTTCAAAATAGTCCCCATTGGAGATTATGCATTTGTGCCAACGCTTCTTCCAATCCTGGAAACACTTCACAAACTCGATCTTTGAGATACCCTTTAGTTCTTTCAGCGATGCCCTTTTAATGTCATCTACGGCTGTAAAACGACGGCCCTTTAAGGTTCTCTTTATTTTTGGAAATAGGAAAAAGTAACACGGAACCATGTCTGGCGAATATGGAAGCTGGGGCATCGTTACAGTACTGTTTTTTGCCAAAAATTCACGAACAAGCAATGAAGCTGGTGCATTATCGTGGTGCAAAAGCCATGAATTGTTTTTCCACAGATCCGGGCGTTTTTTTCGAATTGATTCACGCAAACGGCGTTGAACTTGTAAGTAGTACTCCTTATTGACCGTTTCACCTGGTGGCAGGAATTCATGATGCGCTATGCCATTAATATCGAAGAACACAGTGAGCATAATCTTCACGTTTGATCGCACTTGTCGAGCCTTTTTCGGTCTTGGCGAGCCAGAATGCCTCCACTGGGATGACTGAGCCTTAGTTTCGACGTCATATCCGTAAACCCATGTTTCGTCATCTGTTATAATATGTTTCAGTAATTCTGCATTGTCGTTGACTTCATTTAGTGACTCCTGAGCAACTTCCATTCAACAATTTTGGATCGAATTTTGCTGCCACGCGTTTCATACACAAAACACTGGAACAATGTCATGACATGATTCAATCGATATGCCAACATCATCAGCGACCTCTCTAATTGTGATTCGGCGATTGTTCATAACCATTTCTTTCACTTTTCCACGTTTTCATCGGTTGTTGACGTGCTGGGGCGTCCGTCATCTTCAACATCTTCACAGCCTTCTTGGAAACGCTTATACCACTCGTAAACTCTTGCTTTACTCATATCAGACTCACCATAGGCCTTTGTTAACATTTCACACACTTTGTTACACTTTATTCCATTTTTTACGCAAAATGTGATACAAATTCTTTGATCTATTTCTTTTAACAAACGAAAATCGCAGAGCTCATAAAAACACGTCTAAACTTAGTGGCTGTCACAGACAAAGTCAACAATGAAAACAGCTGAAAGTTTTATCATACTTCAAGGGTATGTATACCAACATAATAATAACAAAAAAAATGTTTGACAATCGTACTCTCCAAGCCCGCGAAATTTAAAAATTCTCGTTACTTTCTGAACACACCTCGTATACTTTGAGTCTTTACGTAAAATGGAACATCCTGTAACCAGGATGGTTAAAAAAGTCATCGTTTATCAAAATATCTTTGGCAGTTTAGGCTTTAGACGCGTCAAATGTGAATAACGAAAAACCGGAAAATTTCTTAAAAGTGCCATTTTCAAATCTTTTTACTCTTTAGCCTCTACTGATCAGCTGCTTTTATTTTATACTTCATCTTCTGCCAACTCTATAAGAGTTTTCTTTTTAAAGTTATGGATGCCTGAACACCGGAACCCTTCACCTGCAGCTCCAGTGGTTGACAATGCGTTTTAACTATGAACTTCAGTTTTAATCTGTTGTTAATTAGTTAGGTTACCATTATTCTTTATCATATATACGATATAGAAAATTTATTGTTAAATTAGGCAACAGTGTAAAAATGCAATTTTAAATTTATAAGGGGAAATATGACGATATTATATTTGTTTATTCATCTTGCAGTGGGAATTCTGAAAAAGTTTAACGCCTTCGTGATATTCCTGGAAGGCGAATTCCAAATTGTAAGAATTTTTTTTCTGGTTACGTGTCGTAACATCAAATAAACCCTCGTATTAACGTAGAATTTTTTAAATTCGTCATAGCACAGACACTATATGCTACGTTTTTAATTTTTAAGTTGTTACAACTGTAACAGAAAATTTCGCATGCCGTCACTCAAAACAACACTCCTTTGTAAACCAAAATTGATCTACTTTCCGAATATCTCACTCAATATTAAAAATTACACTTTTTTGTAAACACTTTGTAAAAAAGCTATGATTTTTTTTTATCAGTTACAGATAAATTTATTGTTTTTTTGGAAAATAATCTTAACTAGAACAAATTGCAATATGTTTTCCATTTTCCCAATAATACTGCGTTCGGGAAAATAGTACCTGATGCCTAAGCCCTTTAAAGTGAGCAGGTAGGGATTGGCTTACACTACCGCTCACATCTTGAGATTGCTAATGGTAAGTCAGAAATTCACTGTTTCAATACACGACTTCCATAGATTCAATTTATTTATTTCAGAAATAAATTCAAAATCAGTTCAGCATATTTCGTCGAACTACTGCGTACCCCGTTCAAGGGTACTATTTATTATCCCTCCCCCCACAGAAACTGCTGGTCTACGTTACCCTACTTTAAAAATTAACGTGCCATTATTATAGGGCCAACATTTTAATGGGAAATGAGCCAAATGTTATTATAGGGATGGTAATAATTCAATACAATTTCAACAACCTACCCAAAAATCTCTAATTTTGGTCAACGTTCTAAATTTGATGTTATCAATGTTGTTATATTTACACTGACCTTGCTCCAGGTTAGATTAAGTCACTGAATATAAAATTACTAGAATGATAATCCTTATGAGAGCTCTCGCTGCTGGTGGTATTTTGCGGCAGAGTGTTCAACTATAGTTAAATGGATTGTAGTATATTTTCTCAAACGTTTCCACCTTGCAGCGTTCGCAGCGGCAGATAGTCCAATTACTTGGACTTCAGCCGCTAATAACGAGCACGCTTTTTATAATAGCGACTGTATCTCTAGTCCGTTTATATTCAATGGTTAGGCCTAACCTAACCTAACCACGTTCCGCAAGCTGCAAATGTATTCCTCACTATTCTGTGACTAATCAACAAAATGCTTACTAAGTGTTTTATATTTGTTTGAATAGTGAAATTATGAAGGCAGTGACAAAGGAAAAGATAAATAACACAACAACAATCAATAAATGTACACAATGTATTCTTACAGTTCATTATATATTACAGTATCAGAGGCTGAAGTACATAACCATTCCTCTAACATAACTTTGTATTCTTATATACATATTGAATACTCCGTAGCGACCTGTCTAAAGGGTATTCAATCATCTTTCTTTCACTTAATAAATACAAATATAACAAAAATGTTACAAACTAAAACAAAAAAAAAAAAAAAAAAAAAAATTGCTTCGCTTAGGTCACTTGAGTGATGCAATTATTAAGTAAATAAGTTAGGCTTAATACATTTTACAATATTTATATTAAACAAGTTTCTGTTCAGAATGGGACGGGTTAAATTCGTGTAAGGTAACAATCTGTAGTAATACAATTTACGTTACAGTACTGCCAATCTAATAAAAATTAAAAAAAACTATTAACATTTAGAGTCTAAAGATTGCCACACGAAATGCTTTAACTTTTTATGATTCACTGTTATATAATAATCCATGTTTAAAATAATGATGTGTAACAGATCTGGGAAATTTAGTAGCAATCCTCAACTATTACAATTAATTATCGTTTAAACATTAAACGTCTGTGCTTCATTATTTTTTTTTAATAAATCCCTTCTATTACACAGTCTCTATTTTAAGAAACAGAAAACCTTATACAAACATGTTAGAATTTTAACATAGTAGCCTATGAACTGACAAAATTTAGAACATAATTCCTATTACCTTTTTTTGGAACGTAGCCTGTAAGAATTTTAATATTTACAATAACATTACTGCAGTTTCAAGCTTCTTGATCTTATTATAAAAAAACAATTTATTATTAAAAAAAATTCAACGGCCTCCTAAATTGTGTAATCTGTGTGTAGTTATGCTGGATTTGATAGGCTCTAGAAGTCAACTGTAGTAATCCTACCGTAAATTTAGACTGTTAGATGTACCAAAAAAAGATAACTGAAACTACATTATAAATACTTTTGCAATGGTCACAGTTCATAATGTAAATCGACCTTGCAATTTGCCATCTGATACAACTATTGAAAGACTGGATGGCCCGCTTGTATTTTGTTGAAATATGATAACAACCAGCTGATTTCCATAAACATAAATTTAACCCGTCCATGAAGCTGTTCTAATTTTATTAACACCTAACAATTATTTAACAACAACTTTGACTAAGTCGATCTCTTTGATCAACTTAAATATTTTCTATATTACTTTTTCCACAAGCTTTTTTCCAAAACAGTTTCCTATTTTCCATTAATATTGAATACAACCTAAACATCCGTCTATCTAATTGCTGTAGGCCTACCTATCTAAATGTAAACATCAACCATCGAGTAAACGTAAATTTTGACAAAGGTACTTTCTCAGCCTACTTCAAACAACATTTAGGCATCAAACTACCTTTTCTAAAATAACATCAATCTTTCTAATGCTTTCCGGAAAAAAACATCAAATTAAAAAAATATAATTAAGCTCATGAACCCGCCTAGAAAAAAGGCAGACTTTACGGGTTTTTTAAAATTTATAACATTGACCTAGGAACTCGATTAAATCTAAAAAAAAATAATACAGTGATAAAAGTTTGTAATTAATCTGGCACATAAAGCAGACACTATGTGTGCCTACATATATTTTGACACCCCATGAAACACACAAAACCTAACCCTAACTAAACTTAGTTTGTACAAAAAACATTATTTCTTTTCTTAACAAACAATGTAATTTATATACATTACATCATAACGATGTCAACTAAACATAAACTATTAAGTCCCTCGACTAGCGAGCAGCTGTTTTGTGAATCTCTCCTGAGATAACGTTCATTCGTTTATTTTTCTTACTGACAACTTGATAGATAACTGTATGTGATTACAACATACACAATATAGAGTCAACTCATTAAACGACCTATGTAAAAGTACTTTAAAGTATCAATACAATGACAAATGAATTTTCCAATATTTCACGGATAAACGTAAGGTATTTCTGAGTTTTTGGGACTTACTAAAGTAATGATTTTAACAGTTACTTGTTTTTGTTTTATTATGTTCTGCATTATTGAATTAAGTGATATTCATCCGCGGAAGATTACATTTTTTGCTATACGTTGCGATTTTAAGTAATTTTGTACGGAACTACATTGTGACGTCACTGTTGTTTACTTTGCAAGTAACATGCTATATTTACTACACTATATTACTACGCCGTCACCTCCGAAGTGTTATTCATATACGTTATCACATTGTAATCGAGCCGAGTTAGGTGAACACCCAACAACCAAGCCGAGTTAGAAGTTTTTCTTAAAAAAACCCGTTTATATTACACCAACAACCGAGTCAAGTTCTAAGTTTAAAAAAAGTTTATATTCTTTTCATTATTAATAACACGTATTTAATTAATTGTTTTCGCGATGAAAAACACGTTACCTACTTTCGCGCGCTAGACATTTTGAGGTTATGTTTGCTATTTTTATTTTTTCTAACTTCACGTTGTTTCAGCACTTTTATATTTCAGATTATTAACATTAGGCGTATAATAAAAAAAAATTATCAAAACTGACATAAGTCCTAAAAACCCACTTTTACCAAATGTTAAAAAAATCTATATTAAAATTATAATTTTTAAAATGTTTAAAAAATATCAGCTGAGAAAAAGTTCAGTAACAGAATAATTAAACAAAATGGTAATAGAAAACATTATATTACTTACCAACTATTTTGCTAACGATACATTTAAATATTTTTGTTTCTTACAGTACATATAAATTGAATAAAATAATCTTCCTTGTTCTAATAATTTCATTTCTTCTTACTAAAAAATAAATAATTATTTTCTAAATAAAAAAACTTCTACACTGTGATTAAAACATATAATAATGCAGCTGAAAAATTACAATCAAAATTTTTTAGAATAGTTTACGATTCCTGTTTTACAATAAACAAAGACATACAATTAAGTGTAGCCAGCAAAACCGTGATTAAAATATACACATATTAAGAATTTAAAAAAAATGTAAACTATAATAAATTGACTCCACGTTGTGTTAACATTTATCTTATAAACACTTAGGCACAACAGGTCAGCTGACATTTACTATAAAGTTAACACACTGATTTAAAAAAAAATTTTTTCCAAAATTCTATCAACAATTAGTATTCCTTTCACATATTAATCCAATGTTCTTCCTCGGATTACGAATCACAAAAAATGTGCTAAATCTGATTTTCTATATAAAACAATCATTCTAAATTCGATGTAACTATTTTTTTTAATCTTGTGCCAAACAATAGATTTATACGAAATAAACAATCATATACAGCAAACACAAATTACACCAATCTTTTTAGGTCTTTTCTTTTTTTTTTAGAATAAGCTCTTTTTTGTAGCCTACAGTAAAAACTTAAAATTTCTAAACAATAACTCTATTTATTTATTATATACGGACTTGAGCGTTCATAACATTAATATGGTAATTCTTACGTATAAGTTTTGAACAGTGTTAGAATGTTATTATGGCACACAAGTACACTCCCTGCTTATAAAAGTGTTTACCACACAAAACAGGAATAATCAGATTCCAACAAAACTAAGTTTTTTTTTGTAAAATATGTACAGAATTCGACAATTGTTTTCAATATACATGTTGTATCAGTTAACCAAAAAGACATACTATTAAAGCTCAGCACAAGTGGAAATAATTTTGCACTGTTAGGTACGAAATAGTACAATAAAAAGCATTAAAATATTTTTCCAAATATTTTCTATTCTGCATTATATTTTATAGTGCCATACATAGACTTGTGAACTGAAAATCTTCAACATTTTTAAGTCGGTAAACCTTCTGCTTTTAGCTTTGTTTCTGTGTTCAATATTGTTAGGTTTTTAAAATAATTTTGCACACATATAAAATTAACACAAAAACGATAATGTATTTCGCATTAAAACGTATCACGAATTAAGAAACAAATTAAGCGACTGTATTCAGTTTTGTTGGAACTCGTTGATACAACACTCAATATTTGTGCTGATTTTGTAACCTGGATTGTCAACAAACGTATAAAATAGAAAATGAGATTTTTTTGTTTGACGAAAGCTCGCTGAGGATTGTTTTGAGTCATGAGCTACAAAAGCCCTTTTATGTACAAATAAAACGTTACACTTAACATACGTAAACAACAATTTTCTTCTGTGCAAATGTTTAAATACTTTGTAAATATACAGTTTATAGTTGCCAAATTTTATACACATCAAAAATACAGAAAAAAAAAACAATACAGTTGTAACAACTACAAATTTGGCACATATTTTTTGTGTGTGTTTACGTTGGTATTAACACAAAATCTATAAGGGTTTTTGTTACTATATTTAAGTCACAAGAGGACTGGTAAATTTGTTTTGGGTCTTCACGAACGAATAAGACTTTCATTAAGTTGTCGTTACCTTTGTGGAAACAATTTGTTTTTGTTCACGTGACACAAGCAAGTCAGATTTTTTTTTGTATTTAAAAAAGTATTTTATTTAAAAAATAATGAACCGGTAACCCTCAATAATTAGGCCTTGCCTATTCAACTTAAGTGAAAGTCTTAAGCAGTTCGTGAGCGCATACAGAGCCACGAGCCTAATTTCCATCATATAGGCTCCAATATTCCCTGCAACAAAAAAACACAAGCGTAAGTGAATGGTGCAGACTTTCACAGCAAAACGTTCACATCATAGTTACATACACTGGTTTCTTGTAAGGGATTTTACTCTGCTTGAACATAATATAAGACTCTGAAAGAACATCATTAAACTTGGTTTCAACAAAAGGCTGTTAAAAAGGTAACCTGAGCACCAAAATAGAAATAAATTTCCGTAAATACTTAAATAAAACAATAGAATACAAATTAAGAAGAATGAAAACAATACAAACTCACAGACACATATACTTATCTTTAGACATAGCCTACTTACAGACAACAAGAAATTTAAAATACCAAAAAATTATCCAGATTAGTTTTCAGTAATACGCACATACGGACAGACAACCTAATATATTGCACAATACAAATAAAATAGACATAATTTATCAAAATCGATTCGTCAGAATTCGCTCGAATATGCTTAAGTGCTCCGGAATGGAAGTACCTTTAAACGATTCGATGATTTACACTTTACAGTTTGCAGATGACCAAGCTATAATTGCAGGAGACAAAGAAGATCTACAGTACATGACGCCTAAGTTAAAAGAAATATACGAAGAGTGGGGATTATGTATAAACACAGGAAAAATAAAATATTTATGTACAGGTGACAAAATAAGTAGTCTAGATATTGACTCTACGGAGGACATACAACGATGTGAAGAGTATAGATATTTGTGCGTAAAGTTCGACAAAAGCGGTACGGATGAAGACGAAATAAGATCGAGAATAACAGAAACAAGGAAAATAATAGAATGCTTGTTATATATTATGGAGTAAGAATATAACAAGATCACAAAAGCTCAATATATATATAATGCGATTATTAAGAGTTTTTTAATATACGGAGCTGAGTCGTGGAGAATTAAAGAAAAAACCAAGAAAAGGATAGAGGCTGTAGAAATGGATGCGTTGAGAAGATCTGCTAGGATATCGAGAGTCCAAAGAATAAGAAATGAGGTAATTCGTCAACAGATGGGAATAGAGGACACGATTATAAAGGATATTGAGAGGAATCAGTTAATTTGGTACGGTCATGTCCAACGGATGAGCCAAGCGCGACTACCGAAACAAGCAATGGAGTGGGTTTCGGCAAGAGGAAGACCAGGAAAGAGCTGGATGGAAGGGATCCGTAAAGCTATGAGTGATCGAAATTTACAAATCGGACAATGGGAAGATCGGAAAGAGTGGAATCTAGGCATCGGACAACGTCGCTGCACGTTTTACCCGATATTATTATTATTATTTTAAATTAAAACTGCAGTTTTGCATTTATTTAAAAACTTGGTTTGTGAATTCCTGCAATTTAAAAGTTGAACACACAAATGGAGCAAAGACATTTCACAAACTTTCTTACATTATTTTCCCGAAAAATCCAGTTTGTACCAACAAAAACACGGGAAACTGACTCAATTTTTCAAAATTGTTTTATCAGATTTTACCCATATAGCCTACGAATATTCAAGTAAATTAAGAAGCACCAATTTGAAATTTTAAAAACCTTACGGTTTGAGACTCTGAAGAAAATCGGGGTTTATTTTGTAAAGCGTAAAATTCGATATAGGCCTACTGACGTCAGTTTTGAATCCTCACAAATACGACGGAAGTGTAAGCAAAATGTGAGAAACTGGGCAATAAGTATGCAGACTGGGTTGTTGAGACTACATTTGATCGAAATCGTCAGCGCCAATTTTGAAAAAATGCGATCAAGATGTGAATTTCTTTACAAAAATAACGCGATACACGCAAACTAAACATAAAATTTCATAGAAAGCACCGCTTTATTTTTAGGCAGCAAAATAAAAACACATCTATATCAAAATGTGTTTTAGAAGTCAGGATGAGTAGGCCTAAATGTTTCATTTGGCAGTGTCTAACCATAACGACTCCTCCGTTAGCTTATGATTATTCCAAAGGAAATCTGCTAAACATTACAATTTCATTGATCAGTACTTTACACCTATCAAATTAAAGCGTATGAGCTGCGGACTGTTAACAAAATTGGCCACTCTCCAGATGTTTGTACGGGAAATATTCAAAGTTTGTTGCATCAAAATGTAGGGAAATGGTCAAAACGCCGTAGCTGCTGAATAACTGTAACATTTGGCAACTAACTTGGTGGTGGGCAATCCTCATTACTTTGCGACTTGCCATCTGGTAGATCAGCACTATAAACGATTTACGGAATTGTTTTTGTCCAATTTTAATTTATTTTCACATAAAATTTGAGTGCACAAGTTTTGTAAGAATTAATTACAACGTTTTTATGCATTAAAAAAATAATTAGTAGTCGGAACGATTCTGTTTGAGACGAAATGATAAAAGAGAAAAAACGGAAGAACATAACCTAAAAAATGTGTGCGTAAATATTTTTCTTCCTAATTAATTACAAAAATTGAAGACTTTTGACGACATTCTATAGAAAATTAGAACTAGTGGAGGTAAATCATTAAAATAAATGATGAAAACACATTTTTTTTTTTAACGTCCGACTATTGTGCACACTTGGGCTAATGCAGACGATGGGATGATTTATAGCGTATGAAAATGCCAAGCCTTAGCCGGGAATCGAACCCGGGTCCTCGGTGTGATAGCCCAGTAAGCTATCAACTAGGCCACCATGCAAATGCCAAGCCCTAGCCGGGAATCGAACCCGGGTCCTCGGGGTAAAAGCCCAGTAAGCTATCAACTAGGCCACCATGCAAATGCCAAGCCCTAGCCGGGAATCGAACCCGGGTCCTCGGGGTGAAAGCCCAGTACGTATCAACTAGGTCACCGAGGCGGTTAAGTTTAAATTATTTTAAGCAGCACAAAAGCAACCGAAGAACATTTGTTGCAATTTCTTTGAAAATCGGTTCAATAGACTGTGCTCATATTTTGGCAACATATCAAGTAGATTAGCAAATTTTGATCAAAATCGTTATCGAGAAAATATTATTTTTAAGGATTTCTTGTTACAAAAATAGCTTGAAAACTAAACATACGTGCCGAATTTAATCAAATCGGTTACTCATTTTAGCCTGTAGCGATACGCGTGTACATGAATACAGACAGCCAAGTAAAAAGCACCAATTACTGGTATTCGGTTGATCTGGTAACGAATATGTTTGTAAAAATCTTAAAATCGTCTTTTTTACTTTCACCATACTTAAAAAGAATTTTGAAATCCTTCAAGTGACTATTTAGGCTTACTCTGTCCTTACACAGTACGGAGACCTACCAGTAAGTCACAGATAGTCACAAACATGCCATATTTGTCACACATATTGTGATCTACATATTACAGCCACTACAAATATGTTCTTGGCGCACAATAGTTTTATTTGAAGAAATCGCTAACAAAATAAAGACCACTTAATTCAGTTGTACTTAAGCAGGATTTACTTGTAGTTCGATCAATTTCTTTGTCGACGTTTTTCTCCCGATCCGCCTAGAAGCAATTATCTACGGATAAAATGTAAAGAAGTGTGTTTTGTTTGGCGGTATGTCCGGCAGGAGCGCTGCGTGCTTCTACGTCCTCTTGCCGGATCAAGGTTCTCTTCAGGTGTTTATCTGAAGCTTAGTGTTAGATTGAACTTGCCTTTTCTTGAGATAAAAAAAAATGTAAGCCGCTAATCCACGCCGCACTTGAAGTAAACAATCACGTGCCGATCTTGCCCGCCGAGGCTGCGGCTCACGTAATGAACGGATCTTTTTTAATTGCGGAGATCGTCTACCGGAGGTCAGCTGATTTGACAAACAACTTTCAAATTACTGTACACACGTTAAAAAACAAATTAAATTTTAACAAAAATTGTACTTCCAAAGGTTTTTTGCATGGGTTGTTGCGCAGTTCCCCTACAGAATATAGTGCTTTGTGATTACTTAGGACAAAAACGAATTTCTGTTATTGAACTAAAAATAAAAATCATGTATCATGTTTTCTCTTCCTTTTTTATTTTAATTACGATAATTTGTCCGAAAACACGGCAAATTAACATAGCTAGTTTTTAACAACATAACCTAAAACTTATCATAGCCCTATCAGCTGCTCAATGAAATCAGCTGATCGTTACGAACGAATATAATCGACAAATTAACATTTAGTTTTTAACAACATAACTTGAACGTATTATAGCCTATCAGCTGCTAAATGAAATCAGCTGATCTTTACGAATTAATATAAACCAGCTGATCTTTTAATATAACTACCAAAATGAAATGAACTATTCATTGCATATACTTAAATCGGTGAAACTTCTTCATAGTTTCCGTAATGCAGTTATAACGCAAGATCCCGGATTCGATTGCTGGCGGAAACAGTAATTTTTAATTATAATTAATTTAATATCAGACTTGCGACGCGCACAATATGTCAATATAAACAGTTCCTCGCATAACGCGTCCCGCAATTCAGAAATTTTATAAATTCAGTCTAAAATTGCACACATTGAATACAATTTTAAATGTAGTTATTTGTTACAATGTAATTTATTTTTTTCAAAGTAATGTTAATAAACATTACTTTCAGTTAGCATCGCAACAATAATAAGCTATCATGTAGGCAGTGAACTTCCGCCATGTCACAAGTTTTCAGGAAAAAAGTTTCGTCTTGCGGTACAGGCCTACGTATTGTATAACAAAGTAATTAAACGAATTAATAATTTTAATTAAACAGAAGTAGTGAAAGAGATAAACTTGGTTAATTGCATACTAATATGGAACTGGATTTTCCAATAACGTCCATTTCTGTCGTAAAATGAATTGAACAGTTCAAATCTTATTCCGCACATAAATTTAAAACGTTCAAATAAAAGTCAAAACGAATTACTTTACAATTTTATTTTCGTAGTTTCCATTTTATACCGATTGGCGCGCTTTTACCGATAACAAGGTCAATTCCCGTATGAATTAGGCCAACCGACCGACATATTCTGAAAAGTTAGTAGCGTATATTCTAATCTTTAGATGGGCGTACAAAGTTTAGTGATAATTTAGAGGCGCACACACGCGCAGGGACGAACCGAGGGCGTCGGGAAGGGGGTGGCGCCACCCCTATGGCGCCGTCTCACCCCTACATCGGGGGGCGCCGGCCCGACAAACGATTTTCCAAACGGTGAAAGAGTTAGGCTGTATAGTGGAGCTCATTGGGCTAATACCGGTATCTACTAACTTGGCTGAATATATAGATTTTTACGTGACAATAAATTCAGTTAGAAAAATAAATAATGCATTGTTTAGAATTGTAACTTAACAACGGCACTGCGAAGATAACGAAATGTTTTAAAGTTTATTTGTAAAAGTGAATACGTCTATCGGTCAAGTACTTTTACAAGCGCACAAACGGTAAGTCAGAAAATTGTGAAAATAGGTTTCCTTCGGATTCGAGCAGAAAAACCTACGAAAAATAGCGGTTTCCAACTTAATTTTATTGTCAAAATGAAGTAAAATTCAGCCGGATAAAATTAAAACAAGACAACAGCAGAATGTTTTGGAGCCACGTGTTGGGCAAGAATTAGTTGACGATTTTGAAGTCAGAAAATTTTCTAAGAAAGCTAGAAAACCTAATATATTTGTCGCTAATTTCAACTGGAAACAAGGTTTATAGGTATTTATTGAACAGACACTCGGTACTTGGAGGTGTTCCATGATAAAAAGGAAAATTATACCACTAATATAGTTTCACAAATTTTTTTCATTGTGTGACATGTTTCGCCGTGAAGCATCTTCAGACAGAGTAATTTTATGAAACTATAATAGTGGTACAAGTTTCTTGAAATTTTTAGAACATTAGTGAAATTCAATTGGAAAAAATGAAGCGACTATCATGGTTATATACAAACGAGGGATCATGAAATGTGCACCGATCGTGATATCTAGAACACGATTTGAGGAATAATTAAAATTTTTACATAAATACATGTAGACCTATATTGGCTGCGCGCATGCGCGCGTATTTTAGCACAAGAAAATCCGTTAATCAGTTTACAAATTACAGTTCATTATTTTTTTAAAGAAACATATTTTTTTGCCCTAATAGTTTTTGAAAATCCGAATTTTTCATTTTATTCAGACTTAAATCTGCTCAAATTATTATTTTTAATTTTAAAATTTTATCGAAACAAAGAAAATAAACTTCACAGCGGTCGGGGTTTGTTTTCGTAATTCAATTAAATTTGAAAATTTTAAATGCTAATTTTTGCATATTTTAACGTTTATTATGAAATTAATCACGTTTTCAAAAGTGAATTATCGCGGCGTGGGTTCAATTTTGTACTTTTATTGTGAAATACGAAAGTTGCTAACATTTCTGAAAATGTTCGTTATGATATTATTAAACTCTGCTAATTTTTAAAAACTCGCTTCTGTCATGTCAGCAAGATACCTTGCTTACTTTATCTAAATTTTAAACAGTATAAATAAGGATGTTTCAAAATTAAAACATACGATATTAGCTGTGTATAGAAACTACATTTACCCAGGATCTTTCAGGCTACGTAATTATTAAGTTTTGAAAAAAGTTTATTGGTTAAAAAGTAGTTAATGTAGGCTATTATAAAGTTTTAAATTTGAAAATGTAAAATACAAAAATGAATTATGAAAAATAAACTTTAAAATCAATGGCACAATTTTGTGTACATTTAAAGCAGAAATCTTTTAGAATGACTGTCGATCACTTCGTATTCCAATGTAAACCGAATACGGGGCGTAATATTAGTAAAACAATTCCCGTATAACTCATAATAATTTTTTTTTATGAAATTAACGAATTTATTAATGAAATTAATGAATTTAGCTGGTTATTTGTTCAGTGTTTTCAATGTAGTCTACATGACCGTTTTCAAACCAATTACAAAGACCCACCAAGGCTTTCAAGAATGCCTTCTATGTTTTACTCTACAAATTCGAAAATGACGGACACAACTTTTCCACAATTTCCTGAAAATTGCAGTACGAAAGCTAACGGGGGAAACAATATTTTTTCCCTTTCAAATTTGCCAAACATTCAGTGATCAAATTTGGGCAAAATAAATAAACTATTTCGATAAATTAAGACGACTTTCTATTTTTTTTTTTATAGAACCATATTTTACGGGATGAAACGTCTCAAATGTTTTCCTTCAAGAAGGCCTACTTATTGAATTGAGTAACTTTTGAGCAAAATCTTATCAAAATCGGTTTTTTACGAAATATAGCTTGCAATGTTCTTTGATGTTTGCGTTATGAGTAAACAGACCTTCGTGACGAATTTACCCCGTGCGGGCAAATGGTTTAGTCTCCCGCAATGTGTATAGACATAGCCTAAAGACGACATCCAAGTCAAAACCATTTTACTGACTTACGGAAACCTGGAAACCTTTATATCCATTAAAATAGCAATGCTTTTTAGCGAATTTCCATTTGCTATCATTTCCAAAGCGGCCATCATGGTAAGAAATAGACCCGGAACTTTGAAATGAACGCCATCCTGTGTGTTGCGCACGTGCGCGCGTGTGTATTAGCACATTCAAGTTCGCAATTTTAGTGACATTTGATTCAAACTGGGCACAAAAATCGATTTTGATAATAGCTAGCGAAATTTGTACAACAGTTTAAAAATGGCGATAATTTCAAATCTATAAAAATTCATAATACTTTTTCATCTTTATTAATTTTTGAAAATCTGATTTCACCGTAGTAATCAGCGTCACAAACTGCATAAATAAGCATTTTGAATTTTCAAAGTTCGTTGAAATTAAGACATTCAATTTGACGGCGGTGATGATTCATACTTTTTACTGAATATTTTTTAGGATATTTTAGTACTGAATATGATGGTGAAATCAGAATATTGAAAAAGAGGTTAAGACCAGGTGGCCACCAAATGCGGAGTACGCATTCATAACCGAGCATATTGTTTGAAATGTAAGTGTGGCCACTGAAAGCGTAACGGAGCCCAGGACGCCGCTTGACTCTGCTCAACTCCGGTCTTAATTGGAAAAAAATACTTCTGGAAATTCGCTTCCATCGCGTCAGCGAGACACCTGCGTGCGGCAATCACTCCTTTCAAAATCATTAAAAAAAAGTTATAAACTCGTTATCTAACATTTTCGACAATTTTATTTTACGTAAAACGTCGTTAAAGTGAACAAAATTTCATTTATTAAAAAATTTTCAGAACATCGATGGAATGGGTTTATTTTCGTTCTTTTCAACGCACTTACCTGAACATTTCACTGACCAAGACTTGGGCTGACTGCACTCTACACATTCCTTTGATAATGTTCTCTTTTTCACGAGAGAAGCTATAATTTTAACGCCGCATTACTTATTGAGTTTCGAATTGAAAAGTTTAAAAAGAATTGTAGCCAAAGTTTCGCGATTTGTTGGTCACGCGACCTCGACATTTGGTAGCAAAGTTTGTCTACTATTAAAATAAAATAAAAACGTCAAAAACTGGAAAGAGCAAAATGAATTGTCCCGAGCCGGTAGATTTATTAATAGAAAAGTTTAATCTATAAACTGGGAAAGACGTTACGGTCCATTGCTTCGAAAGGGCACCGGCAGAAGCGCTAGTTGCAATATAAATCTAAACTAACACGGAATTAATCAGAATGTGTAGTTTTGCAGTTTACAATTTATTCGTTATTTTGTATGCAAAACATTCTACAGCTTAACAGTTTTCTTTTGTATTTTAAGAGTTGTTTTGTGTAATCATGCAATTTAGTGAATTTATATTCGAAAATTATCTATTTTCGTGGCTATCATGATAAACAGTCCCGGGACTTTGTAATGAGCGGTTATCGTCGCTTGTAAACAACAACGTCTAAAGAGTTTTCTATAAATAAATATAAAAACATAAGGTTTAATACGAAAAAAACATAAGGAAAAATATAAAGAAAAACAGTTGATTTCGCATCACAGCTGTTCCTCGACAATATTATTTTAGCAGAGGTTATGTTAATGGCAATTATTCACAATGAATTTGATCTATGAGTAGCCTAATAAAAAAAAAAAAAAACACTAGCGTCAAAAATATTGGTCAGGTTTGATTTGCACAAAACTCTATTTTCGTAATAGTTTGAGCAAGTTCACCTATCCACTGTTTCAAAATGGCGACCAATCGGAATCTTAAAAAAATTCTTTACTATTAACATGATCATGTTTCAGTGCTGGTTGAGATGTTGGATTTTGCGAGTCGCGTGATACGAGGAACATGAGAACTGATATATAATAGTATATTTAGCTCGTCGCAAGTGTTATATTAAATTAATTATAATTAAAAATTTCCTGTCTTTCCGCCCGGGATCGAACCGGGGACCTTGCGCGTGTGAGACGCACATCATAACCACTACACTACGGAAAGTACGAAGAAGTTTGACCTATATAAATATATGAAATGAATCGTTAATTTAATTTTGGCAGTTATATAAATAGATCGGTTGTTTTATATTAATTCATAACGATCAGCTGATTTCATTGAACAGCTGATAGGTTATAATACGTTTTAGGTTATGTTGTTAAAAACCAGATATGTTAATTTGGCGATTATATTAATTCGTAACGATCAGCTGATTTCATTGAACAGCTGATCGGCTATAATACGTTCCAGGTTATGTTGTTAAAAACTAGCTATGATAATTTGTCGTGTTTTCGAACAAATTATCGTAATTAAAATAAAAAAGAAGAAAAACATGATACATGATTTTTATTTTTTGGTTCAATAACAGAAATTTTGTATGATATACTATTTTGAAAATCTCACCGTTATTATATTTCTTTTTCCTATTAACTGCGACAGGACGCACGGGTCCACTGGTTTCAAATAATTCCCGCAACACATTGGCGGCTACACTCACTGTATCTATGTTCGCGTCATTAGCTTGAGCATTGTTTACAATTAATTCAGTGTAAGTAATGCCTCCGCATTAAGAATAAAAGATAGATTTATTTGTAATAATAAACGGAAGGAGACGTCAGAAGCGATGACAAACGAGGCGGGTTCGGGAGACGGCTATTGGTTACTTGTGATCCTTAGAATCGGATCCCTGAATCAATCAGGTCCGCCACTAGGGCTTGTTAGCAATGGTCGTGACTATGGTTACCGCCTAACAAGGATCGGTTTACCTCACAACCATCAAAACATGTTTTAAGTATTTATTATCGTTCCGATGAAAAGTTAAATAAAAATAAGTAAACATACAACTCGACGTGAACTTCGCAGGATCTAAGGCGCTTTTAAAAGTTCGCCGGAATTATTTTTCTTTCGAGAGTTAAATATCACGGCCAATGAAATGTCTTGGATTTTTGTTTGAATAATTAACAAGTATTTACCGACAAAGAATGAAATTAATTAATGTTTTTATTTTCAAGTATCGCTATGTTCAGAAAAGATCTGTTCGTCGAGGCGAACGTTCTGGCAATTACAAAGCACGCGATACTTTCCCTTAACAATTTAACAACAAAATAAATGGTGCAAAAATATTATAATCTTTCTTACGTTCAATTCTTCCCCCAAAAAAAAGACGGGTTCGGAATACATCGGAAAAAAACCAGAATATCAATCTAAATTATCAAAATCTTGATATTTGATTAAAATATCCATAACTCAAATCAGTTTACTAATGTACAATAATAATTTCAGAACTGACATCTGTATTACTTTTGAGTTAACACCTGAATTCGACTGCGGATAGGGTTTATTTACGTATTCAATGAAATTTTAAAATTCTAACTTCCGTATATTTTAACAATTGTTTACGCTGAAAGTAGTAAAATTTTTAAAAATGTTATGATTTTTGGCGAATTTCTATTGGAAAATGAGTATTTACACCCACGGCCTTGAAATGAGTATCGATCGTGACTTCTAAATCACTTTTAAGGTGTCGTTAAAAATATATGCAGTCATTGAATATAAACGTACTAGAATGGTAACCTTTATGAGAGGTATGTAAGCGCTCGCTGCTACTGGTTTCTTGCGGCAGAGTGTTTAACTAGTACTACAGTTAAATAATAGTACTGTATATTTCCTCAAACGTCTCCACCCCGTCCTTGCCAGCTTGCAGCATTCATAGCGGCAGATAGTATAATTACTTGGACTTTAGCCGCTAATATCGAGCACGCTTTTTATAATGGTGGATGTACTTCTAGTCAGTTTATATTCAGTGATATAGTACATAGTATCCTGTAAATACCTGTAACTAGTGTATCTATAGTAAGTATGTGTGAGAGTGTGTGTGTGTGTGTGTGTGTGTGTGTGTGTGTGTGTGTAAAAAAATATAACTTTTTTTCTGATACCTTTTTTGAAAATCTGCTTACTTCTTGAAGCTAATGGTTCATTCTCGTGTTTTCAATGAAAAGTAAAATGTCAATAAAATGTTTAATGCCTAATTAACGCAGGCTTTAACGACGATTATGATTTTGAAATCAATTTTTCAAAATTAGATAAAAAAATTGTGACACCGTTACTTTTTGGAAATTCGCTTATACGTGCAAAACAGCTGATTAATTTTTAATGTTTTTATTCGCTGCCATTTTGCTGGGTAAAGAGCTTGTGGGACAAAGTGTAAATGAGACGAAGCAGGGCCTGTAGGTCAGTATGGGAAGCCGGAGGGGGGACTTGTTGCATGAGAACAAGTAAACAAACATATCAACGCATCAGCAACGTGTTTGGAAACGTTATTGTAGGAAGTCTTTACAGTTTGAGGTTATGTCAGCGAATAATTAATCCTCCAAAAATAGCGTTAAACCACAGTCAAATTTAAAAGGCCCTATCCGTCTAAGTTTACACAAAGATTTTATGTTTTCCTTATACTGAGGGTGTTTTATTTTTAATTAAAAAGAAAATCAAAACGATAATTATAACATATGTAACATTCTACGAAGAAAAAACTGTATTGTATTTTATGTAAATATCTGTCTATAGGCCATGTCTAATTCCACAATTTCCCACGTTTTGTTTGGGTATACTTACAAATTATACTTGAATAAAATTTGATTAAATATAATAAGTTTTTATATTTATATCATAATATAAATATATGTTTTTTAAAGTGAAAAGTGGTCCCGAGAATTAGACTTCTAGTAGTGTTTTCAAGATCGCTATACTTTCTCTACATTTCTTAAAAATATCAGGCTAATAAGATTTGTATACGTGCCCTTGTTAGGGGTGTTAATTCCGTAGTGCTTCTTGAATCAGGGTATGAAACCCCGTACATAAAGTATTTATTTTTGTTAGTAATTGCTTCCCTTTGATTAACAAAAAGAAGCCAGCCAGTCTGTAGGGGATCGGAAGGGGTTGCGTAATGACGGACAAGTGCCAGACTTGAAAATAATTAAGTTTTTGGGGGCTTTTGCTGCCCCACAAGTAGTACTGGGTAACCCCGCTACTGAAACCACTCAAATACTCAGGGGCGTCAAATAATAATTAATAATATATAAGTATATATATATATATATATATATATATATATATATATATATATATATATATATATATAGGAAACTAAAAGTAACCGCAGGCGTTGTCCGTTAAAAAAAATGTAGGCTACATCCGTGAGTATGAGATAATACGTTACAATTGTTCTCTTTTTGTTTCTAAAGTAATTTAGTTTTTAAAAGAAGACGTTAGATAACGGTAGGTTAATTTCTAGCTAAATATTTATTTAACAAAATGTAATTAACAGAAATTTTAAAATCAAGCTTTTATGTGTTGTTCGACCTTCTTCTGTCCATCCACTTTAAAACTTTCAGATCTACGGGTACCACAGTACATTACGAACACGAGAGCGCACCAATCCATCTAGTTGAAATTTGGCCTCTTGGTAGCAATAATTTTATTTAAATATCCAAGCATGACGTGATTGAAGTATTTTCTTTATCTTGCCATTTTTTTAAAATTCCGATTTCATCACCATAATCAGCATTAAAAGCTGCTTATGTTAGCATTTTTAAACTTTCAAATTACATTGAAAATTCTAAAATTAACCCTGACCACTGATAACTTGAAATTTTTAATTTCAACGGATTTTAAATATTCAAAACTTTAATTAACATAGTTTTTAACGTTTATTACAAAGGTGAAATTATATTATACACAAATATTTAAGGCAAACAAGTTATGAACTTTTAAAGATTTGAGATGACCGCCATTTTGAAACTGCAGAACGAATTTTGATGGTTAACGGACTAGTACAAGCTACTATCATAATCGATGTTCGTGCCAAATTTCATTTCAATCAAAATGGACCAAAATTGTGAACGTGAACGTGCAATACACACACACACACACACACACACACACACACACACACACACACACACACACACACACACACACACACACACACACACACACACACACACACACACACACACACACACATATATATATATATATATATATATATATATATATATATATATGTTTTCACGATTTCTAAAGGTCACAGGATCGGCGGTCCTGGGTCTGGGTTTTACCATAATGGCTGTTCCAATAGCTCATTTTCCAAATGAAATTCGTTATTTAGCATTTTAACTGAAAATAGGAAAATATCGAAACGTTCGTTTTTGGTGTGTAAGTTTTTACACCTCATCGTGACAGCTGTTTGCCGCGATTTGCCGTCAAACGTTAAAACTTAACTGTTTTTATTTGTGAAATATTCGAATTATACGATCCGGCGTGTACACACGAGGGGAGATAATTTGATGTCTCGCAGCGCTTAGCGGTGACTTATGGCTTTAAACAGCGCTAATTTGTGCCGTGACGCGGCGCCGTGCCGATGAAAGACGTGACATTTTTACAAGACATTGTTAAGCCGATTATGATTAAACTGTTCTTCAGCTTGACAGTGACATGTTCCAGACACAAATTTAATTCTCCTACCCCGAACCCACTTCTTTTTGTCGTGCGATTTATAAGTACTGTCTGCACTTAGACCGTAAGTCATGTTTGCTTTACTTGTACACTTGCGTTACATTTAACTCGGTCTAAATTAATTACAGCAACATCATCAACCGAGAGCATAATCAGTAATTTAATAATGCACTTTAAAGAACTTTAAGCTATGATTTTTTTTGAAAATATGCTAATAAAAATGGAGGCTAGACGAAACTTATAGCCTATCAGCTGTTCAATGAAATCAACACTTGTAACTGATTTCTGTTACTGAACTAAAAATAAAAAATCATGTATCATGATTTTTCCTTTTTATTTTAATCGCGATAACTAGCTCGAAAACATGATAAATTAACATAGCTAGTTTTTAACAACATAACCTAAAACTTATTATTGCCTATCAGCTGATCGTTACGAATTAATATAAAACAACTGATCTGTTGTAATAACTATCATAGCTACGTTTTAACAACATAACCTAAAACTTATTATTGCCTATCAGCTGTTCAATGAAATCAGCTGATCATTACGAATTAATATAAAACAACTGATCTTTTACTATAACTACTTTACCTAGTTTTTAAGAACATAACCTAAAACTTAATATTGCCTATCAGCTGTTCAATGAAATCAGTTGATCGTTACAAATTAATATAAAACAACTGATCTTTTACTTTAACTACAAATGTAAATTTGTGCGCTCGCATCACGCGACGCGCAAAATTCAACATCACAACCAGCCCTAAACGTGATACATTAAAAAAATGATTATTATCGAATTTCCATTGGAAAAATGAGCTACTGGAACGGCCATTATTGTACGACCTAGATCCGGAACCTTGAATTGAGCACCAACCTATATACCACTTTTTGAGGGTTCGTTAAAATTTAAATGTTTACACGTATTCCTATAAGGACGGGAAAATGTGGATCATATGGAAAACCGGTGTACATCCGTTCAGCACAATTATTTCGAAGTTTCGTCAAAATCGTATCTGGTAACTGTGAGGTTCTTATCACTCGAATATTGAAATCGAACTGCCTCGCAGATGCCAGATACGATTTTGGCGAAACGTCGGAACAATGTTTCTTCTAGAAACAATTGTGTCGGACGGACGCGAGCGCGCGCACACGCACACACAGACTAAATGTTTGCACGCTAAATGTTGTTCGCAGTTTTATTCCGTTTTGATTCAAACTTGACAAAAAAAATCGATTATCGTTATAGCTTGAACAAATTCGTTAACCAGCAAAATTCATTCAACAGTTTCAAAATGGCGGCAATTTAAAATCTTTAAAAATTCAAAACGTGTTTATCTTAAATATTTGAAAATATTATTTCACCATCACAAACACCGAAAATATAAAAATATTTCTGAAAATTGCCTGATATCACGTCAGCGAAACAGCTGCGTGCCACGATTATCAAAGTTACGTAATATTCTAACATCACATGTTTTATTGATGTTCGCGTGTACGGAAAGTAATGAACAGATATCTTAGTTTCACAGTTTTTCTTCGGTCCGATCGCGGATGATTTATAAATTTGTAAATTTTAATTTGTAACACCCTCGTAGCGTTCAAAGCGTTCAAAGCGATCGCTTGTATATCTGATATTAAATATTGGACCGGCCTTTGTAAGGCGGAACAGTTCCCGCTTATTGAATGTTTATTAAAGAAAGTGAAAGAAAAGCTTTAGAGTGCGATCGAGTGTGTAAAATTAATGCAAGCCCAATAATTAATTGCTTTTCCAAACATTCCCTCCCCCAGAGCCGCGATCCACGTTTTTAAGATTAAATGTTTTTTTGACGAAAATTCGGAAGTGTAAAAAACAAAGAGATAGTATAAAACAGGCTTAAATGTGTGAAAGACCGGCATAAAATGTTATCAGGAAAGAAACACCGGAAGTAATCTTAGTATAGTGTATTTTCTAAGAAAATCGAGTTCAAAAAAACTAATTTATGTTTTTGAACAAAAAATAAAAATAATGTATCATGTTTTCTCTTTCTTTTTATTTTAATTACGATAATTTCCTCGAAAAACACGACAAATTAACATTTACTAGTTTTTAACAACATAACCTAAAACTTACTACAGTCTAACAGCTGTTCAATAAAATCAGCTGATCGTTACGAATTAATACAAAAACAACTGATCTTTTAGTAGAACTACCGATATAAAATTGTGCACTCGCACATGCAACGCGTAAAATCCAACATCGCAACCAGCCTTAAAACACGATACAAGTTAAAAAAAAGTAGGCAGTCGCGGGACTGACCGACAGAAGTGACTAGTTCTTTTGGCATTCCTGACTGTGTACTTTTTCACTACTGTGATGTAATAATTTTTGTAAAAATTCAAATGTGAGCACGAAGGGGTTTAACAGTCTAAATATAATAATAAATATAAATTTTGTGATTCTGGGATTCAAAAATTTACCACATTCATTAAATAATTTAACTACGCAAATTTAGAAATTACACATTTTTGAAATTAACAAGAACAATAAACATAACCTCAAATGAAATGATATTAAAGCAACAGCTGTTGTGCGAAATCAGCTGTTTAGTAGTTATTTCAAGTCTACATATATACAAGAACAATTATATATGTTGTGATGTATGCGTTACGGATTCAAGCGTGACGCAAAGCAAATGTTTGTTTGTCAAGTTTTCACTTAAAAACAAGTGAAAACCGGTCAAGTTTCTCAAAATCAGTATGAAATTTAAAATAAAGAAATTTCCGGAAATTATAGTTTACTTGGGTTTTTGTTTCAATAACTGCTATTCTTAGAAGTTGGTTACATTTTAGACTTTATCAGTAACATCAAAAGCAAATTTTCATAAAAATAGCACCACGGGCGAACGTCTGTATATTTTTTTATTCAAAATTTTATAAAACCTTGTCTAAAATAAGTTGTTATTTCACACAAGCTCAGTCCCCGCCACATTAAATTAACTTACCTGAATAAATAATATTTTTAATCTACAATATGTAGCTCTTTGAAGCGATAACAAACAAAAAATTCACCTTTAAAGTTTACTCTTTAAAAACAAAATTCTTGTTACCATATTAATAATTGTTTTCTAAATTTAAGTTCGCTTTAACAAAACTACAAAAATTGCAATTTTACAAAAAATGTACAGAAAAGCTAAGGGTCCTTAATTATTCAAAATCACATTTTATCTAATATAAAAACAACAAGCAACACTTTAAATTGAAAATCGGCGAATAAAGTCGAAAACAAAACTAAAAACAAAGGTTCAGTTTTGGATAACACAACGGCAATACCGTATCAATCAACAGTAACAATCGTAATAACACAAGAGCGCCTGATAGCTATGCAATATGCCCAGTCGTTGTACAAACTGGATTGCATACACGGCCTGGCGTACAAGTGGTGTTTATTGCGTTTTAACAGTAAAACTTTATATATTGTTTCATTTATAGCACGGTAGAAAAAATAATACAGAAGTTTTTAATTTTTTTTTTCATTTTGATTGTCTCACCATTGGAAGTATTGTAGGTATAAAGTAAATAGGCCTAGTAATTGGTACAAAAAACAACTGACATTTTTACGATACCCGTTTTCAGCTCTCCCTTGCTAAATTTGTTTTTACTTTGGTCCGTCTGCCTGTGGTTGTCATTTTACGTTCTCATCATACAAAGTACAAAAAGTTCAGTTTTCACTAAAAATCGATTTTGATGAATCTATCAGTTTTCAGATCCCCCTACCGAGTCAAAAAAGCAGTTTTAAACGACTTTGAAAACAAATTAGCTTAAATGTGGTTAAAGACGCAAACAAAATATATTATACTTACGAAAAATCCGGTTTTGTGAGCTATCGGCAAAAACTTGTATTCGATAATATAGTTTCTTCTACAATAATTAACATACAGAGCACGTCCTTGTAAAACTATTTTTCTTCTTCCTCTTTTGGTAATTAATTTAATGTTTCTTTGTACATGATTGTTTTACTTCCTTTCCCCTTGTGGGATAAATGCTGACCCATGGCTCATACTATTAAGTTATTTGTACTCACCGCTAGTGGACCCAAGATCTCCCCGTGTAAGGGCTATGCTCACACAGTTAGGTTTACGTATTGTTGTACTCACCGCTAGTGGACCCAAGATCTCCCCGTGTAAGGGCTATGCTCACACAGTTACGTTTACGTATTGTTGTACTCACCGCTAGTGGACCCAAGATCTCCCCCTGTAAGGGCTATGTTCACACAGTTACGTTTACGTATTGTTGTACTCACCGCTAGTGGACCCAAGATCTCCCCCTGTAAGGGCTATACTCACACAGTTACGTTTACGTATTGTTGTACTCACCGCTAGTGGACCCAAGATCTCCCCGTGTAAGGGCTATGCTCACAAAATAATTTTTACGTATTGTTGTACTCACCGCTAGTGGACCCAAGATCTCCCCTGTAAGGGCTATGTTCACACAGTTACGTTTACGTATTGTTGTACTCACCGCTAGTGGACCCAAGATCTCCCCGTGTATGGACTCTGCTCAGATTGCTGCTGTTGCTGGCTGAAGTTGAAGTCCAAACTTCCGTCCATACTAAGCTCATGTTTGATAACTTCGTCCACATTACAGTCGAATCCACCGTGTAATGTCTCGATGTTAAGGTTGAGGTCGTCCAGTAGGGTAGGGTTTAACGCGCCCATCAGTTGTCCCATCATGGTGGCAGGAGGACTTGGACTGGGCGACTGTGGATACGATGGCGAGATACTCTATAACAGACAAACTTTCCTTCAGTTTCAATCAGTCTACCTAAAATAAATGAAAGCAATTTTCGAATTGTGTGTGTGTGTGTGTGTGTGTGTGTGTGTGTGTGTGTGTGTGTGTGTGTGTGTGTGTGTGTGTGTGTGTGTGTGTGTGTGTGTGTGTGTGTGTGTGTGTGTGTGTGTGTGTGTGTGTGTGTGTGTGTGTGTGTGTGTGTGTGTGTGTGTGTGTGTGTGTGTGTGTGTGTGTGTGTGTGTGTGTGTGTGTGTGTGTGTAAAGATAAGAGTGACTGTGAAAGATGATTTCTGAAATGCTTTCCACCCACACTAAACGATTTTTAAGATTTCACAGTATTTATCTAATTGTTGGCAATTACTGCCTCCTTAACCTTAACTAACTAGAATTAAAATCTATATCTGTGACACCTACATCAGCTGGAGAATTTATTTCATTATTAATTCTTAATCCATCATTTCATTATTCATCATTATTCTTATCAAAATGAGTTTATCCTAAGAAAAAGTTTAGCTTTTTTAAAAGTTAATCTTGAAAAGTAAACTTTGAAAGTTTTCTTTTTAGAATTTTTTTCTGACGTAAAGAAAGTGGGTTTACAAAATACTGTATCAATCCAACTGGGAACCACTTCGTGTACCGAAGTTCTACAGTAACAGCTTCCTCATTCTCTTCTAGCTGCACCTATTGAGAGGATTTAGACGTCCCTCGCGGTACCCTAGTCTAACTTACACTTACAACACTACACTTAAGGATTTAACACTTTACACTCACACTTACATTTAGGGAGGCGATAATAGTCTCAACATGCTTTTCGCCTTAAAAAAAAAAAATCATTCTCTTCTACCTTACATCACCCCCCTTTCTACATTAATTAGGGGGTTCACACGTTCGTCTCCTTCGGTTCTGAGGTAATCTTCTCTCAACTGTGTGCGGCCTCACCAAATACGATCCTCTTTCTTTCAGGATCACTTCAATACTAATGTGTGCCTATTTTCGAAAGGCAATATTTTATCATTACTTTTTCCAGCGTGGTATCCCTTATCTACTGCATGATCTGGGCGCAGTGGTTAACAGAATCTCCTAAGGTACGATTAGAGGCAACTGGTTTAATAATTCTAAATTGGCAGTAATCTGCGAGCCATCGCGTTACAATTCAACCTCTCCATGGTTACGCTCCATCCAACGTTCAAGGTTGTCGATAACTCTCGTTGTCCAGCGAGTCAAAGCTCTTCTACCTACAGTGTGTAGACTCTTATTAGTCTCAGCATTCTTTTCTGCCTCATTAAACCAGATTAGATTAGGTTAAATATTAGAGGTAAATGTGCAGTTAAGCCTCTTGGTTTCAAGTTCAGCAATGCCCTCAGTGAGTCCAACAACTAACTTATTCTGCTAGGGGTCCTCAGGGTCCTGGAAGACAAGGCAAGAATATCACAAACACAGATTATGCGGCCTGCAGTTTCATATTACTTTCTGCACAACCTCCGTGGTACCTATCGTGTTCATGTGCACTCTCGAGTCCCGTAATGTCATGTAAATAACGTAACAGAGCAAAAACAATTTTTGGTGTTTCATATTACAGCCGTGATTCTACTTCTTTTGGCAAAACCATATGCGTCGAATAATCGATATAAATGTTTTTCATTTCTTCGATCATCTTGTTTTGACTATACAATTGCTAGCATCCTGCATTAAAACCTATCCGTACACGTATGTACTGACCTGTTTGGAGGACGAGTGGTGCTGACACGTGCAGGGTTGATGCCCCCTGTGTAACGGACACTGCGTGTAAGGGTGGAAAGTCGGTGTAGGGTGGTACGGCGGCGGAGTAGGGTACATGAACTGCGGCGTGTCCAAACGCATCGTCGTCTCCAGATTACCCGCCAGCTGTTCCGGGCCGTACTGATAAGGCGTCCAATCGGGTTCTACGGCCGGGATCGGCGACAGTCTTCCGCAGGAGGAGGCGTTGGAACTGGCTCTGGGTCTGAAGTCGGGACTGTAACACCAAAGCGCGTTAGCGTGCGTGCCGGTCACCGTTACTCAAAGCTATCATAGTACTTACCCAGTTCGGCGACAATATTAAAACAGTTATGAATACAAATATTCTGTACAAATTATACGATAAAATGTTATAACATCAAAGCTTACAACCAGTTTTCGCTTACAAAGTTACGACATCACTACGAACTGGGTTGTTTCTAAGATTATAATCAATGTCAACAACAAATTTCACAATTTTTACTTTCACGGCAATTGTTTCAAAACCCAAAACAACACGTATGCATTCGGATGCGTCATTATTGCACGGAAAATTCCAATTCGGCAACCAAAACAGAAAATTCAACAACGGATCAATGTATGAAATCCAATTTCTCCCATTTGGTGCAACGGATCAACTAATTACAATGGGGTTTGGATGGTTTTACTGAAGGTCACTTTAAAAATTAATTCTCTTACAACTTCCTTTAAGTGGAGTGTTGCTGAGAACATGCGTTTCTCAACTGGCAAAGAAAACATGGAGGACCGAGAGGAAACGAGATATTAAAAGACCCGGAATGAGTATCTTGACGGCTCCCAAACCAACACTGTCACGGCGACAGCGTACCGTGCGTTTTGCTTTGGTGCTGATAGGATAAATTTGTGTCCGTTTTAACGAAAATCGTTTTAGCCATTTTTGAGAAAAATTTATACTTTCAGTAACGCCTCTTACAAATTGAATTTACAATAATGTATTGTGTTAGCTGGGCACTGCTCTAACCTATGGATGAAGGAAGAACAAATACTCATTCGTTTCTTGGCCGTGATCCTTGACCTCGGTTAATTTTGTGTTCAAGGACAGTTACACCTCTGCTGATGGCGTTAACCTTCAGTATAGAGGTTTGTTTAATCAACTGCAGGTTTGTGTTATATCTACTCATTTACGTAGTGTGTGTGTGTGTGCGCGCGCGCGCGCGTGTGTGTAATGACGCAAAAATACTGCATTAACTTTATCTCGTACTAATTTTATGACTGAAAATTCTGAATCAGGACTTTAACAAAAATAAGGAAATTCCACGATGCTAATGTTTATACCAATTTTTTTCAATATTCGTGAAAATTTTGCACAATATCTCTTACACTTCGAGACAATTTTCCACATTTTAAGAAATCTGACTTCTTAAGTCTGCGCGATTCTTTATACAGCCGTCGTGTTTTTATTTGGGTTTTCATAAATTACCTATATGATCTTCAAAATCATATAAAAGTAAACGTAGCCAGCATGCATTGTTTTTGCACCATTTAGGTTTGTTTTGTTTTTTTAAAAAATAGGCCTCTAAATTTCTCTATCGGTGTATTACCTTGAGGTAAAAAGTATTCGTGAACACCATTTATTAATCGATATTTTTTATATCGGAAAACAATATTGGAAAACAAACTTTCAAAACAAACCGTGAACATTTTTTATAAAAAATACAACGCCTCTATAAAATGGTGCATAAACAAACATTCGCCCATTTCGTTATTTCTCCAAAAAATCGATCCAAAGCTTCTTATAGCTTCCCCGGTTACGGACAATAAGATTCATTGTTATTAATTTTGATGACTTTCATAAAATTCCGGCTTCATAAAATCAATCACACAAAAACATGTATATCCCTACACAAGCAGCATAATTATAACATTTAACTGGTACATTGACACTTAACAAAACACAAAAACATACATTTATATACAGTATACACAAAAGCATATATACACAATTTGCTACACAAAAAATACGCCACAAATTATACTAAATTTTCTTTAATTTTGTAAAAGACAAAATTAGGACAATCAAGTTAGTCCTTTTCATTTAGCAATGTGCCGTATTTAAAATGAGACCACACGAAGCTCGAGAGGAATTAGGTGAATCTTAAAGTCGTATAAGTTTTACAAAATATAGTGGAATTGTTACAGCTCAGTAAGGATTTATCTGCTTCGTTTCCTGATAAAATGTTAATCGGGTGCTTAAGCCGACACAATCGAGGTGAAGCTTCTTATTGCTTCGTTCAGCCCAAGCTTGTATCCGTTCGGTTATACTCGGGCTCCGATCCGAAGATGACCGATCTTTATAAGAAAAAAATTTAACCTGAAACGAAAAATTTACGAAGCCAAAATACGTTAATCTTTAATAAACATAAAAAAGAATGTGCTGAAACCGTTTACCAAGGAGGCTTGTTGGATTTAGCTTTACTCGATCCAGCTTTTTGAACAAAGCAATAGTTTTGTAACATATATTTGTTTTACTAATTACAAGTATTGTCGTATTATTCTCTCACTACACGAAGTATAAAGTATGGTGATCGGTGAAAAATATATTTTAAAATTTTCACATATCTACCCGTTATAAGGTTCCCTAAGTGCAAAATAGTCGTTATTTGGCTGCCTGTCTTTGTGGACTGTGCAAATCGTTAAAACGAAACTAATTACAGATTTTGATGAAATTTGACATATAAGTCTGACTGGCCATAATTAGGATACTTTTTTTAAAAAGTACACATGTGGAACTCGTGGAGTTACCGACAGAAGCGAAGCTTTTGTTGATATCTTTGCTGAATACATTATTAGTTTGAAGATATGTTTAGAAATATCTTGATTTGTTTAAATAAATAAATACAAGAACCTAGCTTAGATATTATTTACTGTAGTTATAGTAAAAGATAAATTGTTTTATATTCATTCATAACGATCAGCTGATTTCATTGAACAGCTACAATACGTTTCAGGTTATGTTGTTAAAAACTAGCAATATTAATAACAGTTATAATAAGCGTTTATATTAATTTCGAATAAACGGTTACAACGTGCACGTGTTTTCCAACTTAGGAAAAAACAGAAACGAAAGCAACACAACGTTTTCATATAATACGCGTGTCCTGTTGTCGAAAAGGAAGAAGAAAAAGACAGAAATAGAGACGAAATTAGTTTGATCGTTCGTTTCATATTTCCGTTACATTATTCCGTTCGGCAGACTTTTTCTATTCATTCTTCTCGCCAAAAGCTAATTAAAAGCTTCGCATCAAAAAAGAATTTTTTTCATAATTCTCATAACCGGTATAAATATTCTGATGAAATGCAGTCCATCAGTACCCAAATAATAAAACTTCGGCCTGGAATTTGTTTTTATTTTCGATTTACTCTCTAACTCTAAATTTCTTTTACTTCAAATGAGCTGCACTGATTTACCTTTGTGTATTACCAAAATCTGATTAATCGATTTTAAGAAATTAGGCCATTTTCGGATTTTTGTTAATAGCATATGAATAGATCGATTTTAAGAAAAACCGATTTGAAGGAATTACATTTGCTTCAGAATTGGATTATGTAGTTATTTAATGAGATTTTTAACAAGTAAAAAATGTTGAGCAATGTCTCGAGCATTTCGTTGTTGATATTGGAGGCAGTGGTGGGAACTTTATTGCCGCTACTTCACGTGAGTCACTCACTCGCGTTCGTAACACTGGATTCGTAACATTTTCTTACCTCTTCAAAGAAACCTAAAACATTTTCTGATTCGATTACACGCCAAGTATTTAACGTATCAGTCACGTGTCGAATACCAATTCCACGGCTAAAAACTCAACCAAATCTCTCGCTTCAGAAACATATTTAGGCAAAGAACCAGTGCTGTTAAAGCGAGTCACGTGACTGACCACTGTGTCAAAGTATCATGATGACGGCAACACTGCACGCGAATCGTGACGTCACGTGAAGAAGCGGCAATAGCAAAGTTCCCACCGCTGCCTCCAATATTAGGGTTTCGCCTTTAGTCTCTCGACAACGACCTCAATGCTCGAGCCTTTTGCATTTGAAATAAATGGGACATTGCACAAAATTTTTCGTCTATAGTTACTTCATTAAATAAATAATCCAATACTGAAGCAATTGTAATTCCTATAAATCAGTTTATCGCATTTTCTTGAAATTTTGACCATATTCATAATTCGAATCAGTGTACTAAATTATTTAAAAAATCTTCAATTACGGACTTAAATACAGACAAAAAATCCGTGACGAAAGTCAATGACTGGTTTCTTTGGGTATGGGTGTAGCCTATGTTTTGCACAGGAAAAAATTCAGTTTGCCGTCACGGAACGCTCTAACACATCCATACACGCACTATAGTGAACATTATTATTCCAAACATTATTATTACAACAAATTATTTTACTATATTTTTTTGTGGTTAATAAAATGTATTTCTGAAGTGAAAACTTGTACGGTCGCGGTTGGTAAAACATGGATATAAACATCTACTTTCGCGTAATGCTTGTTTTTCACTTTAGAACCATAAATTTGTATTATTTAAAATTGAATACTGATTTGGTTATAAAAACAAAATTTTATAAAAATCCTATGAACCGATTTTGAGAAATGTGATACTGAGATAGGCAAAATACACATACATAAACAAATTTACGTGTGACACTTGGGGTAGTGTCGACCGAAGTGCAAATTGGTATAGGTTATATTTACTAAATAATTCACTAATAATTTAGAAACTATACATTTTTAAAATTACAAAAAACGTTATGTCAATTGAAACGTTACTGAAGCAACAGCTGATGTGCGAAATCAGCTGTTTAGAAGTAGTCGCTTATGTCTACAACGCAAGTATTTGGAAACATAAAAGCATATATCTTTCAAAATTTTAAGATCGACGATCACCACACCACATACTTCGTATGATTAGGCTATGTGTAAGTGGTTATACAGTGCCACCTGTTACAAAGTAAAGTTGTCTGATTTGGTTTAACTTTTATCATCAAGCAGGCACAGGCACAAACGTGACAATGCATGCGATAGCGTTAAATCCATTATGTGGGATAACTGTAGCCTATAAAGGCAGTGCCAAAAATAAACTTTGATAACGTAATCTGTCTAAATACAGGAACCTATGTTCGTTACAGGAGAAGTAATCGCGACACGCTGTCTGGCTGACGTGATGGTAGCGATTTTCCATTGGAAAATGAGCTTTTGGACGGTTATGACGGTAAGGCTAAAAAAAACTATACACAAATAACAGCAAATAAACAGCTATGTTGTCTGTTAACGTCAAATAGGATGAACTAAAACCAAACTGCCTCAGAAGTTGGAGGAAGTTAAAAGAAATGCAAGACGTTTTCCGAAAGAATTACTAAAAAAATGTTCCGGACACATTACGTAATATTACACCAACATGATAGAGATAAAAATTTCAGTTTCTGTGTTGCCAACGAAAGATATGTCCAAAAAATGACACTCATTAGAGAAAACTATTATAAATACAGTTTTTTTCATGTTTCGATTCCAAATTTTCGTGTGCAGTGATATCAAGTAATTTTGTTAAAGACTACATAACTTCAAGTTGAAGCCACTTGTCCAGCTATCCAACAAAAGGGTCGCTTACAGTCACTTACAAGAATACTTCAGTAAGTGAATATTAAACTTGTACAGGGTGTTTCAAAAAGAATGACCCGATTTTAACTTGTAATATTATTGTTGCTAATGCATTACCGCCATTGAAACTGCATTACCGACAACAGCGGAGGTCTAGAGTTTTAGAGCACCACCACACTGGCACAAGGATGTACGCGGTTTTCTCAATAACAACTTGCCTCAACGTTGGGTAGGGCGCACAGGACCGCGAGACATGTCCTGGCCTTCAAGGTCGCCGTGCGACATTTTCTTATGGGGATACGTAAAATAACGTGTTTCAGTTCCTCCTTTAGCTCGTCATATTGAGGAACTTAAAACAAGGATAACAAATGCAGTAGCTGCAGTCCAAGAAGACATCCTGCGAACAGTTTGGGATGAGTTCGGCTACCGTATGGATATCGTCTGAGCCTCTAATGGAGGCCACATTGTGCATTTGTAATACGTCAACAAAAACTTGATGGTTCCGTGAGTAGTTGGATGTATAATTTGTGTTGTTTGAAATCGGGTCATTCTTTTTGAAACACCCTGTATATTCTTTATAAAAATGATCACTATAGGTATATTAAAAAAAAAAGAAGAAAAACCGTGTTTGTCATATATTTTCCATGAGGTATAAGATGAGATCTGAACCAGCCAGCAATACTGCATTATCAACTAATCCCACGCGACCACTTGATAGATTCGCGCATGAGTTTCAATGGTAATCAGCAATCGTTAATCCGGTAAACAGATGCACACAGCAATTTCCCTCTTATTTTGAAAGACAAGCGTGCAACATTTCATCATGCAGAATAAAACTGCATTCACTGAATATATTTTCATGTGTTTGTGTAACGTTTTGTTTTAGTCTTGTGGTGATTTTTTTTTTAAGTATGTAAAATGACAGATTTTAGGGAGCAAAGAACCTGCGTCAAATTTTGCTTTTAAAAAACTGCAGCAGAAACTAATTGCGTGCTTGTGAAAGCATTTGGTGACAATGCTATAAAAGAAGGTAAAATGTTTTATATGGTACCTCCTGGTCAAACTGGCAATGGAAAGTTTTATTGTGAAGTTTTTAAACGGCTACTGGAGAGCATTAGATGCGCATGCGTACACATCGCTAGTCGTTCGGAATTTTTTGACTTCCAAAAACACGGCAGTGATTTCCCAACCACACTATTCGCCTGACATTGCCCCGTGCGTTTTTTCTGTTTACCAAATAAAGCTGATTTTGGAACGCCTGGACACAACTGAAGAAATCCAGGAGAATCGCAGGAAAAACGCTTGGATCGATGTCAATTGGAACTATTTTCAAGACGGTAAAAATTAGGATTTATGATAAGCAATTTTATTTTTATGGGAAAATTCCCCGAACTTTTGGGTAGCACCTCGTATATAAAGGTAAAATAAGAATGAACAGTAATCCCAAATACAAAGTAATAATGCTTACAAGACGCCAGCAGTACACTGACAATATGGATATTAACTATAAAACACAAATAAAACACAGATACACTGAACGTTAACGTTTTATCTCTTGTTTAACGTAAAAGATACGTTTTTAAATTGACGGAAACTTAATCGCGCCATCTTTCCGCCGTCAGTCAATTTAATATCGTAAAGACTAGCTCCGCTAATCGTCAGCCGATAAAATAAAGAGAAAATTAATAAAACATTTTATATTTGCGTAAAACAAAGCGTTTTACAACGTATCTGCAAAGTCGTGCGATTTTATTTTTATCTCCTCCCCCCCCGTCCTCACCTCGGGTCGGATTGGCAACTTTTAACTGCTCTTCTTTAATTTACTAAATTCTACATTATTCGATTATGCAGTTATATTTTTATCACGTCTGTAATGGTTTTGCTTTTGGCTGGCGGTCTTTGTTCCTCATTTCAATAAGTAATAAAAATGTTTATCCAGTTATTAGACTATTTTGTTATAACACGTTTAGCCCGCATTAGAGTTTTTGAAGTGTTTAAGAGCTAAAAAACATCAATTTTTTGGTACTAACCTAGGCACTATAAGGAGAAACACAGACACAAAATTGTAATTTTAAAGTAATGGAGAAGAAAAGTAAGAGGCGTAACAAAAAATTGTAATTTTCGTCGATATTTTTGATAAGTCTTTATTAAAGCTGGGACGTTCGACAATGCAACAAAAAAATTTGAGCGTATGACTTTGCTTGTAAATTAAAAAGCAGTTCTAGTGTTCCCTTATAAAAGCATAATCATAGAAAACGAAAATGTATTTGACTTGTTGGTCGGCAGATATATGGGTTGATTTGATTATATCTTAATAGGATTTTCTTAAAATCATTAATCCTTCATCAAATTTTGCTAAAATATTAGGCCAGAAATAGTAGGCCTACACAACGAAATTGTTATAGGCCAAACAATTCCGGTTCTTAGACTATCGAAAAAAAACAGAATAATTCGATTCATCACATTTTCTTCAGTAGGCCTACACAACGAAATTGTTATAGGCCAAACAATTCCGGTTCTTAGACTATCGAAAAAAACAGAATAATTCGATTCATCACATTTTCTTCAGTAGGCCTACACAACGAAATTGTTATAGGCCAAACAATTCCGGTTCTTAGACTATCGAAAAAAACAGAATAATTCGATTCATCACATTTTCTTCAGTAGGCCTACACAACGAAATTGTTATAAGCCAAACAATTCCGGTTCTTAGACAATCGAAACAAACAGAATAATTCGATTCATCACATTTTCTTCAGTAGGCCTACACAACGAAATTGTTATAGGCCAAACAATTCCGGTTCTTAGGCTATCGAAACAAACAGAATAATTCGATTCATCACATTTTCTTCAGTAGGCCTACACAACGAAATTGTTATAGGCCAAACAATTCCGGTTCTTAGGCTATCGAAACAAACAGAATAATTCGATTCATCACATTTTCTTCAGTAGGCCTACACAACGAAATTGTTATAGGCCAAACAATTCCGGTTCTTAGGCTATCGAAACAAACAGAATAATTCGATTCATCACATTTCCTTCAAATTTTAATCGTTTATGAAGATTTATTTTACAGTTCGTGAGCAAATCGAAATAAAAATAAAACCCTGACAGCCGTTGAAGTATGAGCACAACGATTAACTTAACGATGAAGCATGATTAACAACGAGCAAAAACTTATTACAATTTTTGAACAAATTATACCTAATATTTTCTGTAACCGAATTTTCCAAAAAAATAATTTAATATAGTCAAATTTGTATAACATTTTTGCACAAATTAGTTTTAAATATCTGAATTCTATTTCACGGAAAGCAACTAAAATAAACAAAACACTTTTTGATTTTTAAAATCTTTTGAAAGTTATAAAGAGGTGACTTTTAACATATGAGTCGGGTACTTATTTTCGACGATCTTAAAAAATGATGACAAAAGATAGTTACAGTTCACATTTTCCGTCGCCATATTGAAACTTATAATCCGGCCTCGGAACAGTTTTAAGAAGCTAATTTGTAAGCCGATTGTTAGACAGGCTATCCGCATTTTTGACTGAATAAAAAATGTTCTGAGCTTTAAATAATGTTTGATTTCAGATATATGTTGTATGGACTTAGAAATTATCACAAAGCCTATCGGTTTATGTCTCGAGGAAGCAAAAGATTTCAAAGCAATTAGGTGTTATGTTAAATTTAAGATTCTGAGAACATAATTATTGTAAGAGTTTGTTATAATTAAATGTCAACAAATGTTTTTACGCGAAACTATCTTTCTAACATTTTGTCAAGCTAAGGCAATACTTATCTAGTTTTCATTATTTCAGAATGTATTAATTACTTATCACAGAAAGTTCCAAAAGTGACTGAAGGATCCTTATTACTCAAGGACTCATTATGCAAAGTTCAGGTGATTGACTAATCAAAATGGCGAGCCTAATAAAACTTTCAAGATTAGATGTGTCCTGTAGGCCTATAGGCCTGTAAATAAGTACGGGCAAGTCGTAAATCAAAGCCCCCGAAACTTGCGCCACATCGCGAGGCCTGCCCGACTAATGGACTCCACCTTTATGTCACAAACGTAGTAAAATATCACAGAGTTATGGCCAAGTTATTGCTGATAGACTGGTAAGAAGGCTTGTGTTTTATGTAGATAGGTATCAGCGGTAAATGAGCCTACAAACTGATTAGTGCCAGCGACCCCCTCCCTCCGTTATTATATAACGCAACCTTTAACATCATTCATACATGGTAAAACATTACAGGAACTTTTTTCCGAAACTTTTTTCTGAAATTACCGATAAAAACCACAATATTATGTTATTGATCGGTCTAGTTTATCTAAATCGGTTCAACAGATTTTTTTAATTTTTGCCAAATACGAACATTTATAAAGTATTCGAATTAAGACGTTTACGGTTTAAGAGAAAATCGAACAAATCTAGCAGCGGTCAGGGTTCATTTTAGTTTTCAATATACTACCACGAAGTGAATATTTTTAAATTTCAAATTTAATACTCGTATTTGAATCAGGTTTTACGCCCCGTCTGCATTAGCCCAAGCGTGCACAATAGTCGGACGTTAAACAAAAAAAAAAAAAAAAAAATTGAATCAGGTTTATATGAGGTAGGTGAAAAAGTGACCGGAATTGGTCAATGAAAATTTGCTGAAAGTGCGTATAATATTTTAACTTTATTTTCTTTCAAAATACTGTCCTCCTGCATGCACACACTTCTTCCACCGTTCATACAATTGTTGGAAACACTCCTGGAAGCCATTTTTGGAAATTTCGTTCAGCCGCTTCGTCGCATTTTCCAACACCTCTTGCGAAAACGATGCTGCTTTTTCAGCAGGCTTTTGACAGAAGTCAATGCCATTTTCAGTCGTGGAAACAGGTAAAAATCAGGTGGTGCAAGGTCGGGAGAATGGGGGTGTTTGAGAGTGGTAACATTGTGCTTCGGAAGGTATTGTTTCACCGTCATGCAACAAAAACCAATCGTTCCCTGCTCATTTTACATCTAACTGCATCTCGTCGCCCTTAGTTCTTTTGTTCTTTGTTTTTTCTTCAGGAATAAAATAGTAGCGAATCACTTCCAACATCACTTTGCCCCGGCTTCTGTCCAGCGAAATGTTTCCCAGCTTGGTGATGTTTTTAATTTCCATTCAGCAGACTTTTTACCTGTTTCCACGACTGAAAATGACATTTCAGGAGTGTTTCCAACAATTGTATGAACGGTGGAAGAAGTGTAGGCCTATACAGGCAGGACGAGAGTATTTTGAAGAAAATTAAGGTTAAGATGTTACACGTACTTTCAATAAATTTTCATTGGCCAATTCCTAGAATGTTTTGACCCTATTCTCGTGTATCTTAAAATATGAGTCAAATTTAGCCAAATTTTAAAACCATTTTTCATTCCCAATTAACAAAAATATTTTTTGGAAAAACCCATATGTTTTGTTTGAGTAATTATCGTAATTTTGGAAAAAAACTAGTCCCGAAAATGTGGCAAATTTAACATACAACAGTCAATTATTCTCAAGCGATACCTGAAAAAATGATGCGCTTATCAAAATCTAAAATTTTATTTTTGCAGTAGTAATAGGGCCTATACTTTCATAAATATATGTGCAGTTTTTTATAGTAATTGCCATAAGAGTATTTAGTATTCATAACAAAATTGATGGCAAAAAGGTTAACTGATTTAGGATTTTTTTAAAAGGATAAAAACCGCGTCACCTAATCTGATGATGTATCAGATTAGACTACATAAAATATGATATCTATGATATATGATATATGATAGATTGTTGACAAATAGACTACAGGTCCTTATTCAGTTTAGGTTAGAAATCTGTCGAACAAACTTATACCAAAACTTCATTTAAAATCTGATGTATAGCGATGATGTGTTTTTCAAGTCCGTGATAACTCTGAAGTTTATCTTTTCATGTCAGTCAGTCCATTCTTACCCGAAATCTTGCCGTCGGCTAATTCCTTTCAATTTTTTTAAATTTTCTTAATTTTGATCTGTCTCTTGCGCCACACATTACGAGGATAAGTAAAACTGATTTTGAACAAGAACAGAATTTTTTACAATTTTCTGTATTATATTACAGTGTTCAGTAAAATGGCAGGAATTAGAAAATGCAATAACATTTTAAAAAACTTTAAATTGACGTATACCACAGAAATAAAAAATTAAAAAATAGCCTAAATTTCTTATTTTCAGAATTTTTCAATGGACGTCTCTTATAGTAATCGAATTAAATAAGCGATTTAATAACGCTAAATCAAACAATTTTACTGTATAGTGCCTATAAATATGTACACTTATTTTACTCTCAGCACATTCTTGTTTTTTTAAAGCTAAAAAATGGCAGCCGTACAGACTTTCACTTGTTTGCTGTTGTTATTTTATGTTGTTACTCTTAAAATGTTATTATAGTGCATTTTAACGTTTTAGTGTTAATTTTTTTTCTGCACAACTCGTTATTTACAGTGAATGTACCTAACTAATAACATCAATAATACAGTAAAATATAGAATACAACAGTAATGACCATGCAAAGAGTGACTACACATACACAATACACAATACAAAGCATGCAGACGCTACGCAAGAGAGCAAGATAGACAAAGACAGAGAGATAGGAGAGGAAAAGGAGAAGGAGAGAGACAGACACAGGAACTTCCTTAGGCTCGTTTAGTTTACATTTAAAAAAAAGCAAGTTAAAAAAGCATGAATCGTTTAATTTTAAACAAAATCAAGTTGTTTTTACCAAATTACGGTTTTTTTATCGGCAAACGTTTTTAGTTTTATTATTATTTAAAATTTGTGTAATTATTTCTACATAATAAAACCGAGCATTTTTTTAAAATTTATTATTTTGATTTTGTTATTTTTATTAAAAAAATTACTGAAAACTAAACACTATTAGTTTTCCGTATTTTCTGTTTGCATTTGGTCGAAACTTCCCTTTGATTTTAGTGCGACTATGAGAAATACATGACAATGTTTATAAACAATTTTTTTAAAAAAACAGCTCCAAATTATTTCACCATGGTAGATTTTAAAAGCATAAACTTGATTAAAGCATATTAACAAGCAATATTAGAGGTTAAGTAGTGTTTTGTATTCACAGAAAAAAGCATTTTCGGTTGTTATATTCAGTGCATTTTATCACTAAGTGCAATATTAGTACAGTGTGATTAATTTATTAAAAGAAAAATTTGTTAGTGATTAGATCTGCGAGTTTTTCAAACTTTGTACAAATCTACATTGAAATTTTTTTTTAATTTTAAAAAATCGTGCTGTAAAAGCAGGCACTTCCTGACAAAACAGAAGGCTAATGTTAAATAGAATGTATAATTTTACGTGTTATTTGTTAGATATACAGTAATTATAAAATTATTAGTTTTTGATATAATGTCGTTATATGTACTTGTGGAATTTATTTTTAGAAGTAATTAATTAAGTAAAGTGTTTAATGACTTTTTTTGTGTTTTATTGCATTGATGTTTCTCTTCATTAGAGTTGTTTTTGATACTTCAAAACTGTAATAAAATTGATGTTTCAAATTTTGTTGCAACTGTACTTGTTTCTGTTCTTTTCTTTGCTTCTATTTTTGCGCACAGCACAGTACTTATGTTTGGTTGTTATTTAATGTTTAATTCGTGCAAATGTTTTCCTATTTTATTAGATCACTGCTTTAATTATTTTTTGTTAGTGAGTGCGAGTGAGTTACTTTACAAAAGTGAAATTTAAGCGTTTTTATTTTCTGTTATCTGCTGAATCGTTGTTTGTTTGCTGTTAGTTTCGGTTGTACCTCAATTGGAAGCCGTGAAGTGGTGACTCTGGAAAGAGATCTAAACTCTCTGAAACAGAAGAACTAGGACTAGGTGTAGCGTCTAACCCGTTCCTTAAAGCTTCCACCTTCTTCTTCACTCTACCCCGACGTTTCTCAAACTTCGACGTCTCCATAGAAGTCGCTCTTCTCCTGGCCGACTTGCCTGGCTTTGCGTCCGGGTTGATCATCCACCACGAAGACTTCCCCGTCCCTTCGTTTTGTACCCGCATGAACCTGTTGTGTAGGGAGAGGTTGTGTCGTATCGAGTTCTGTAACAAAGAAAAGTCATGTTAGTTCGGAACAAGAGAATATTTATTATTATTTTTTTTTTTTTTTTTTGTATTTTAAGGCGAAAAGCACACTGAAGCTATTATCGCCTCCCTAAATGTAAGTGTGAGTGTAAAGTGTTAAAATCGTAAGTGTAGTATTGTAAGTGTAAGTATGTGCCAGACTTGGGTACCGATAGGGACGTCTAAATCCTCTCAATAGGTGCAGCTAGTCTGCACCCCCCTGCGGGGAAGACAATATTTAGTTACTGGAACTAAGTAAAGGATTAAAGTCAGTCCAAAGGACAGCAGATCTCGCAGTATATCCTTAATTAATACACAGAGCGCCCCACGACAGCGCTCGTAACGTTTGCCGCCAGTTTAGCCGGTAACAGCAACGTTTACGAAAAATATTACTGAATCAATTTTTTTGGAAATTTTATATCCTTTCTCCATGAAGCGGTCAATATTATGACAGCAGTTCAGCCAGTATTACAGGAAATAACCAGCAACTACACTCTCATCGTTAAATCAGAGGCCGCCATCTTGAAACGGAAGTGAATGAGAAAAAATCGTACACGTACGATGTTCGGGATATAAGGTACCTTCATACCAAATTTTTACGGTCAATGCGTTTGGCTCTCATTATTGTAAATTATAGACCGCCATTTTGAAACGGAAGTGTATAGCAAAAAATCCTACACATACGTAGTTCGGGCTTTAAACAAGCTACCTAGGTACCAAATTTCAAAACGGTCAATGCGTTTGGCTCTCATTATTGTAAATTACAGACTGCCATTTTGAAACGGAAGTGTATAACAAAAAATCCTACACATACGAAGTTCGGGCTTTAAACAAGCTACCTAGGTACCAAATTTCAAAACGGTCAATGCGTTTGGCTCTCATTATTGTAAAACAGACCGCCATTTTGAAACGGAAGTGTATAGCAAAAAATCCTACACATACGTAGTTCGGGCTTTAAACAAGCTACCTAGGTACCAAATTTCAAAACGGTCAATGCGTTTGGCTCTCATTATTGTAAATTACAGACTGCCATTTTGAAACGGAAGTGTATAACAAAAATCCTACACATACGTAGTTCGGGCTTTAAACAAGCTACCTAGGTACCAAATTTCAAAACGGTCAATGCGTTTGGCTCTCATTATTGTAAATTACAGACTGCCATTTTGAAACGGAAGTGTATAGCAAAAAATCCTACACATACGTAGTTCGGGCTTTAAACAAGCTACCTAGGTACCAAATTTCAAAACGGTCAATGCGTTTGGCTCTCATTATTGTAAATTACAGACTGCCATTTTGAAACGGAAGTGTATAACAAAAAATCCTACACATACGTAGTTCGGGCTTTAAACAAGCTACCTAGGTACCAAATTTCAAAACGGTCAATGCGTTTGGCTCTCATTATTGTAAATTACAGACTGCCATTTTGAAACGGAAGTGTATAACAAAAATCCTACACATACGTAGTTCGGGCTTTAAACAAGCTACCTAGGTACCAAATTTCAAAACGGTCAATGCGTTTGGCTCTCATTATTGTAAATTACAGACTGCCATTTTGAAACGGAAGTGTATAGCAAAAAATCCTACACATACGTAGTTCGGGCTTTAAACAAGCTACCTAGGTACCAAATTTCAAAACGGTCAATGCGTTTGGCTCTCATTATTGTAAATTACAGACTGCCATTTTGAAACGGAAGTGTATAACAAAAAATCCTACACATACGTAGTTCGGGCTTTAAACAAGCTACCTAGGTACCAAATTTCAAAACGGTCAATGCGTTTGGCTCTCATTATTGTAAATTACAGACTGCCATTTTGAAACGGAAGTGTATAGCAAAAATCCTACACATACGTAGTTCGGGCTTTAAACAAGCTACCTAGGTACCAAATTTCAAAACGGTCAATGCGTTTGGCTCTCATTATTGTAAATTACAGACTGCCATTTTGAAACGGAAGTGTATAACAAAAATCCTACACATACGTAGTTCGGGCTTTAAACAAGCTACCTAGGTACCAAATTTCAAAACGGTCAATGCGTTTGGCTCTCATTATTGTAAATTACAGACTGCCATTTTGAAACGGAAGTGTATAACAAAAATCCTACACATACGTAGTTCGGGCTTTAAACAAGCTACCTAGGTACCAAATTTCAAAACGGTCAATGCGTTTGGCTCTCATTATTGTAAATTACAGACTGCCATTTTGAAACGGAAGTGTATAGCAAAAAATCCTACACATACGTAGTTCGGGCTTTAAACAAGCTACCTAGGTACCAAATTTCAAAACGGTCAATGCGTTTGGCTCTCATTATTGTAAATTACAGACTGCCATTTTGAAACGGAAGTGTATAACAAAAAATCCTACACATACGTAGTTCGGGCTTTAAACAAGCTACCTAGGTACCAAATTTCAAAACGGTCAATGCGTTTGGCTCTCATTATTGTAAATTACAGACCGCCATTTTGAAACGGAAGTGTATAGCAAAAAATCCTACACATACGTAGTTCGGGCTTTAAACAAGCTACCTAGGTACCAAATTTCAAAACGGTCAATGCGTTTGGCTCTCATTATTGTAAATTACAGACTGCCATTTTGAAACGGAAGTGTATAAAAAAATCCTACACATACGTAGTTCGGGCTTTAAACAAGCTACCTAGGTACCAAATTTCAAAACGGTCAATGCGTTTGTCTCTCATTATTGTAAATTACAGACTGCCATTTTGAAACGGAAGTGTATAGCAAAAATCCTACACATACGTAGTTCGGGCTTTAAACAAGCTACCTAGGTACCAAATTTCAAAACGGTCAATGCGTTTGGCTCTCATTATTGTAAATTACAGACTGCCATTTTGAAACGGAAGTGTATAACAAAAATCCTACACATACGTAGTTCGGGCTTTAAACAAGCTACCTAGGTACCAAATTTCAAAACGGTCAATGCGTTTGGCTCTCATTATTGTAAATTACAGACTGCCATTTTGAAACGGAAGTGTATAGCAAAAAATCCTACACATACGTAGTTCGGGCTTTAAACAAGCTACCTAGGTACCAAATTTCAAAACGGTCAATGCGTTTGGCTCTCATTATTGTAAATTACAGACTGCCATTTTGAAACGGAAGTGTATAACAAAAAATCCTACACATACGTAGTTCGGGCTTTAAACAAGCTACCTAGGTACCAAATTTCAAAACGGTCAATGCGTTTGGCTCTCATTATTGTAAATTACAGACTGCCATTTTGAAACGGAAGTGTATAACAAAAATCCTACACATACGTAGTTCGGGCTTTAAACAAGCTACCTAGGTACCAAATTTCAAAACGGTCAATGCGTTTGGCTCTCATTATTGTAAATTACAGACTGCCATTTAGAAACGGAAGTGTATAGCAAAAAATCCTACACATACGTAGTTCGGGCTTTAAACAAGCTACCTAGGTACCAAATTTCAAAACGGTCAATGCGTTTGGCTCTCATTATTGTAAATTACAGACTGCCATTTTGAAACGGAAGTGTATAACAAAAATCCTACACATACGTAGTTCGGGCTTTAAACAAGCTACCTAGGTACCAAATTTCAAAACGGTCAATGCGTTTGGCTCTCATTATTGTAAATTACAGACCGCCATTTTGAAACGGAAGTGTATAGCAAAAATCCTACACATACGTAGTTCGGGCTTTAAACAAGCTACCTAGGTACCAAATTTCAAAACGGTCAATGCGTTTGGCTCTCATTATTGTAAATTACAGACTGCCATTTTGAAACGGAAGTGTATAACAAAAAATCCTACACATACGTAGTTCGGGCTTTAAACAAGCTACCTAGGTACCAAATTTCAAAACGGTCAATGCGTTTGGCTCTCATTATTGTAAATTACAGACTGCCATTTTGAAACGGAAGTGTATAGCAAAAAATCCTACACATACGTAGTTCGGGCTTTAAACAAGCTACCTAGGTACCAAATTTCAAAACGGTCAATGCGTTTGGCTCTCATTATTGTAAATTACAGACTGCCATTTTGAAACGGAAGTGTATAACAAAAATCCTACACATACGTAGTTCGGGCTTTAAACAAGCTACCTAGGTACCAAATTTCAAAACGGTCAATGCGTTTGGCTCTCATTATTGTAAATTACAGACTGCCATTTTGAAACGGAAGTGTATAGCAAAAATCCTACACATACGTAGTTCGGGCTTTAAACAAGCTACCTAGGTACCAAATTTCAAAACGGTCAATGCGTTTGGCTCTCATTATTGTAAATTACAGACTGCCATTTTGAAACGGAAGTGTATAACAAAAATCCTACACATACGTAGTTCGGGCTTTAAACAAGCTACCTAGGTACCAAATTTCAAAACGGTCAATGCGTTTGGCTCTCATTATTGTAAATTACAGACTGCCATTTTGAAACGGAAGTGTATAACAAAAAATCCTACACATACGTAGTTCGGGCTTTAAACAAGCTACCTAGGTACCAAATTTCAAAACGGTCAATGCGTTTGGCTCTCATTATTGTAAATTACAGACTGCCATTTTGAAACGGAAGTGTATAGCAAAAAAATCCTACACATACGTAGTTCGGGCTTTAAACAAGCTACCTAGGTACCAAATTTCAAAACGGTCAATGCGTTTGGCTCTCATTATTGTAAATTACAGACTGCCATTTTGAAACGGAAGTGTATAACAAAAAATCCTACACATACGTAGTTCGGGCTTTAAACAAGCTACCTAGGTACCAAATTTCAAAACGGTCAATGCGTTTGGCTCTCATTATTGTAAATTACAGACTGCCATTTTGAAACGGAAGTGTATAGCAAAAAATCCTACACATACGTAGTTCGGGCTTTAAACAAGCTACCTAGGTACCAAATTTCAAAACGGTCAATGCGTTTGGCTCTCATTATTGTAAATTACAGACCGCCATTTTGAAACGGAAGTGTATAGCAAAAAATCCTACACATACGAAGTTCGGGCTTTAAACAAGCTACCTAGGTACTAAATTTCAAAACGGTCAATGCGTTTGGCTCTCATTATTGTAAATTACAGACTGCCATTTTGAAACGGAAGTGTATAACAAAAAATCCTACACATACGAAGTTCGGGCTTTAAACAAACTACCTAGGTACCAAATTTCAAAACGGTCAATGCGTTTGGCTCTCATTATTGTAAATTACAGACTGCAATTTTGAAACGGAAGTGTATAACAAAAAATCCTACACATACGAAGTTCGGGCTTTAAACAAACTACCTAGGTACCAAATTTCAAAACGGTCAATGCGTTCGGCCAAAACGGCGTAACAAACAAAGCCGAACTGTCGAGTTGAAACATATCTCGCGAATTGCATTGCTGAAATTTTACAAAGATCCAGTTTAATTGATGCTGGATTTGTGTAAGTCACAAGATACTCTTTCAAATAAGCACATATCGATATCCGAATTTTCTCTAATATGGAATACAATAAATTCTTTGCATCGACCAGCTCGGCCTACCAAAAACCTCGTATGAAAAGCGCTATTCACCTACTCGTGGCATTAAAAAGTAACACAAATTCGAAAACACTACACGAAATAACCTGTCATTTAATATAGATGGGTATCAATATTTTTCACCCCGAGGACCCGGGTTCGATTCCCGGCCAGGGCTTGGCATTTTCATACGCTATAAATCATCCCATCGTCTGCATTAGTCCAAGTGTGCATAAATAGTCGGACGTTAAAAAAAAAAAATTTAGATGGAACTCAATTATGTTTAAATAGGAAACCCTTTGGAATAAAATGAAAACTAATTAATTCACATGAAAGAAAGGTAATGCCAAAATAATGACTTTATCCTGATTAAATTTTGTTATCACAGCTACCATCTTCGGAAGGATTCCAAACACGACAGTAATCGCGGCACGCAGCTGTCTCGCTGAAGAGGTAGAAGCGAATATTCGAGAGTTCTTTATCTTATCCTTTTCAAAACTTCTATTTCACCGACATAATGAGCATTAAAATTTGCATATATCAGCATTTAAAATTTTGAAATTACTTTGAAAATACGAAAATTACCTATGACCGCTGTCAAAACATTTAATTTCAACATATTTCTGAATTTGAAAATTGTTTACGCAGTTTTTAACGCTGATTACGTTGGTGAAATCGAAAACAAACTCAAACAAGTTATCTAGGCATCAGGATCGGTTCTCATTTAAAGATCACGGGTCTGGGTCTTACCGTAATGACCAACAGCTCATTTTTCCAATGGAATTTTCGCTAATAATTGTTTGAGTCGACCAGAACGCGTGGGTTCCTGTCTCCTCAACATCTGATTCAATAAATACAAACAACGAATGAATACAAGAATGCTATCGTAGAAAACATCAATCAAAAGGAGCATTTGAATCAATCATACATTTTCTGTATATAAAAGTGAAAATCGTGTATTTGTTGGTTTAGTTTATGTCATTGAAGTTACAAAAGATTGTTTTTCGAAATACAGTATCCAACATCGCCAAACATTTTCAAAAATATTCCTGATGCATTATGAATGACATGTTAATTGTATACATTAAAGTTTATTACAACATTCATATCTAGATGCATATCTTCAACAATGCTTATTCGTAGACATCGCTTAACACCAAATAGACTTCTTAAAATTATTTATATTCCCCAAGCATTCCTATTTTATATATTGTCGACATATTTCAAAGTAACGCCATATTCAATTTGAACGCATTAAGATGTTTTTAAAAACGGAATTATCACGGTTATACAATTAAATATAATAAAAGTAACACAAAAAGTGGCTAATTTTTAAAATAAAAAAAAGACAACTTGTTATAATAAAATAACAGTTTCCGTCGCAATTTGTTGAAACTTTTTATTGCCCATCAGAAAAATGAAAAAAAGAACGCCAATCCAAAATAAAACCATTACAAACGTGATAAAAATATAACTGCATAACGGGATAACGTAAAATTTAGTAAATTAAAGAAGAGCAGTTAAAAGTTGCCAAACCCGACCCGAGGTGAACTGGGGGGGGGAGATAAAAATAAAATCGCACGACTTTGCAGATACGTTGTAAAACGCTTTGTTTTACGCAAATATAAAATGTTTTATTAATTTTCTCTTTATTTTATCGGCTGACGATTAGCGGAGCTAGTCTTTACCGATATTAAATTGACTGACGGCGGAAAGATGGCGCGATTAAGTTTCCGTCAATTTAAAAACGTATCTTTTACGTTAAACAAGAGATAAAACGTTAACGTTCAGTGTATCTGTGTTTTATCTGTGTTTTACTGTTAATATCCATATTGCCAGTGTATTGCTGGCGTCTTTATAGCGAAATTAAAAACGCTGTTCCAACTAATTTTAATAATCTACACACGAAGATAACATTTTTTTTTTTTTTTGGTTACGTGTTAGAAATGAAATTTTTAAAGATAAAAGCATTGTCGAATGGGAAAACAAAATTTTAAACTTGTAAAATTGGATAAAGCAAGATAAAATCGTAAAACTGACTGACCAAGTAAAATCTGTTTATCTGATTTATTAAAATTTAAAAATTAATAACGTTTTCTATCGTACAAGTAGGCCCGTGCGACTTTCGCAGTTAATGTGAAAAAGAAACTCGTAATATAAACAATGTTCAGCAAGAATTTCTTAGTTTTTTCAAAGCAATATCACTCACTATATTTAGGTTATTTAATACAATATAACTTTGTTGTACTTTCGTATTTAAAACTATAACCTATAAAATTAATGAATTCTAACATTGTACCTTAGTGAATTATTTACAATTGAAACCTACTATAACCGGATTTTTACTTTATATACCTAAATTAGGCGACAGTATTTAATGTTTCCTAAAATTAAAGTCTTTCATTAGAACTGGCCTGGATTGTCTTACCGATTTCTACTTTCAAAACTGATTCGGTCAATAATTATTTAAGTCTTGGATACAGTAATAATTTATATATTACTTTCAACAATGTTTTTTTAGCATTCCCAAGTTTCGGTATACAACGTGCCTGCATTGTGCTGCACTCTCACGGAGACACTTTACACTACATTACTCATATGGTATAGGCCTAATCTAGTCTACTGCAATTTTGCTTACAGACGTTTTAATTTGGTTTATTTTATTGTAAAGTAGACAAGTATGAGGCCTGAGAGTTCCCTGGTGTTCTGACGAACCTGTAGGTACCCTATATAAGTAGTTTCAGTAACGCATGTCCTTATTTTTGGTACAAAACCGTTCAGAATACTTAGCGTAATAATATATGAAATTCTTTTTGCAAATTTCATTGTAACTATACAACCGTCGACAGGTTCTTGTGTTAAAATGACAATTTATCAAGACCTTACCGATTCAGTTTGTGAAAAGATGTAACATGTTTATGAGTAAAAAAGTAATGATTTATAATTAAAGACTTTACACCATTATTTTTAAACGGATAAAAGGATTTTGTTGGGTAAAGAATTTGTCCAAGCTATTATCAAAATCGATTTTCATTCCGAGTTAGAATCTATTAAGTTGCGAATGCTAGACTACTCACAAACACAACTATAAAGTATATATATATATATATATATATATATATATATATATATATATATATATACACACACACACACACACAAACATAATTTGTTGACAAGTCTAGGCTACAAAGTTGCAAATGCGATAAACTCCTTTTATAATAATATATAACCTATTTTTAATATAAAAAAACTAGTTTATATGTTCCAAAAAAAAAAAAAAAATTAATTCTTCCAGAGAATTTTGAGAAAAAGTAAAATAAGTTTACCTAGTTTTTTGACTCATGTGATTAGTAATGTTAGAATTTTAGTCAAATAGCGTGTTTTTAAAACTGTTGACTCTAAAATAAATAAATACACTGGATCGATTTTCCATGATATTCCTGTTTTTTCAAAAACATCTGATATATTTTGCTCAATGTATGTCAAATCGAATAGAGGCTATTATGTACGAATAAGCCTAGGTATACACATAAGCTAAGGGTGTCTCTTTAAAAATCGAAACATAAGCTCAATTTTTCAAAATCGACTCTTTTAGTAATTTCAAATGCGTAGTTAACGGAATGTAAGAAAGTTTGTGCATTGTTTATTACTGTCGCATGTGAGGCGAACGAGGTTATTTAAGGTTATTGTGCCGCCGTTTTGATTGAGTTATAAATCAAAAAACAATAAAAGCATTTACTCAACTGTGGGGGTTAGTTTCTGATGAAGGTAGGCCTAGCACATAACTGGGTTACAAGGTCTCAGGTCTGACTCGGGGGGCGGAGCGGATTTATCGCGCGGCGGTAAAAGATTGAGCTCAGCCGTGATTTTATTATAAAACACACTCTAAAAGCGCCATTTATCAAAAAGCTAGTTCCGATATATTTGCACAATTCGAGCCACAGTATCGATATATTACGAAATAATCAGTTGCCGACATCCCGGGCGGGGGCGGCACACCGGCGCCTCATAACCAGGAAGCGCCGCCCTCATCCCTTACTTTTACGAGAAAAAATTTTCCCTTAAAAATCTACGCCGGGGAAAGGGCGAGGGTTAACTGAGTTGGGAGGGAGGAGGAATATTGAAATCGTAAAAGCTGAACGTCTAAAGTCTAGGTGGGATTGAAAGTGAAGTGAGTGCTAACTAGGGACTTGTTCTAAGGAGGGGTGGGTCGTACAAAGTAAGCTGAAGAAAGTATGCTATAATGTTGGCTTAAGTAAACGGTGCTAAAATATGCAATTACTTCCCTCAAATATCCTCTTCCAAAGTAACAAACGATAACCGGACAATAGGCCCAGTAATATCACATATCGAATATATGGTTTCCTCCCTTATGGCGGTCAGGGTTCATTTTTAGTTAGTGCACGTGTCCGTCAATCATTAATGCACCTCTTACTCGAAAAACGAGTTGACCGAACACTATAGTTTGGCGAAAATGGTCAAATTAGCGGCTCGAACCCACGGAAAATAAAACGGTTAACGAAAATATTTAGGCTATTGATAGTTAAGGGTAAAGATATTTTTTATTTATCTAGTGTAGGAGGCATCATTTGAAACTGAAACTGTTACCGATTGTTTGTACAGACCTCTTAAGTTTCATATCGTCTCTCTAATTTCGACAGAAAAATCCAGATAAATTTACATAGTTTGGATCAAAACAAAAATTCACTTTTTTATATTTGTGGACCAACAAAAGCGTCTTTATAAAAAATTACCTACAATTTGGAAAGATTTTTTTAACGCAGTTCGATCTCTTTTGCGGCGTGGAAAATAAATAGTCCAGGAATAAAACTTCTTTGGTTTCATTTTAACGTAGCCTACAACTTTTTTTATCTTCGGAACTCTCGTAAATGGGCAGTTTTCCGATATAATTTTCGAAATAAAAACAACTGTATGTTACGTTAAAACGAAGTCACTCACCAAATTTCAGACGAGTGTTAATAATCTGAAGAAAATGGTTCTGTACGCCGGACTATAAGTAGAATACGATTTAAAAATCATTTTTATGTTTGATCATCAAATACGTATCAAAAATAGCATTTAAATCGTACGCTAAAAACGGTACGCACCCGCGTCGCGGAAGTAAAGACGACACGTTTATATGTAATTTAAATTAGGAACAAGGCACCTACGGTCCGTCAGCACGTTTCAATTTGATTCACTGCTTGATTTATGAATCTACGTATATGTGCAAGATTTGAGTAAAATCTGATGAACCGATTTTGAAAACAATGCCGGTATTTCGGGATTCTATCGACAACTCCCGAAGCTGTTAGTTTTTTAGTTCGCGAATCCGATAGCGACCTAACAGTTTGATTACGTAAGGGCTATATTTGAACACAAATTGATAGGATCACTCAGTTTAGTCTCTGGATAGACTGTTCGCCGTTGGACAGTCATCTATGAAAGCCAGTTTTGGAATTAGTGATCAAAAGGATATCAAAATCACAAGAGCGATTATTTAGCGTTGACAGTACTTTCCTTTGTATAGTGAGAAAGCAAAAATTTTTAATGTTGATTTTTTAAAAAGTAAAACAAAAGTTTTTTTACTTAAGTGACTGTCAGCATTGAATATAAACTATCGCTGCTGGCGGAATCTTGCGGCAGAGTGTTCAACTACAGTTAAACAGATAATAGTACTGCCTAGTGGTGCGGCAGAAAACACCAAGCTGTTAAAAAACTGCTTTTCTATAAACGACAAACAAACTGCTTTTCCAAACGGAAACAAGCAGTTGGATTTGGACTGGTTTATGATTTGTTAAACAAGGAACGGCTTTCCGCACTACCACACTTAACGTTGCCGCAAGCGTTAAAACTGTTTTCCTGCTGTTTGCCTGCTAACTGCTTTTATGCTTTTTCCCTTTATTTCAATGTTGCTTGTAGTGAAGTAAGAACTGTTTGGTCAATGTCAACGTTTATCTCTATTTTGTTGTGAGTTGTAGTAACAACCTCTCACATTTTGTAGATACAGAGCCTAATTTTATTTAAACATATTGTTTATATTTATTATCAAACATCAATATTTTTTAATCAACTAAAATATTCTAAATCGTTTGCATTTTGGTAAATATGCAAAGGACTATTTAATTTTTAAGTAAAAAAAGAATGCTTCTATTAGAAATTCATCGCATTTTGTACATAAAATGGCTTACATAATTATTACGTTTTGATAATGTAATTTAATTATTACTACACTTGTAAGGATTATTTTTATCCTTTCTAAATGCTTTATACCCAAAAACAGTTAAGGACATGGTGGCAGTGGGAATGAAAAAGTAGTCTTAGAAAACTGAACTTATGTGCTTTATGTTTTAGCTGCTAATACAACTTTAAGTTTCAGTTTTTTAAACCTGTTTTTTCCCAACTGTTTTAAAAAGCAGCTTTTTCCTCAACAAACAGTTTGTTGACGTTTTGTAAAATAGCAGAAACGCCCACCTCTAGTACTGCCTATTTTCTCAAACGTTTCCAGCCCTTGTCCTTGTAGCATGCAGCGTTCGTAGCGGCAAGTAGTCCAATTACTTGGACTTTATCAGCTAATATGGAGCACACTTTTACAATGGTGGCAAAATGAGCGCCGATTTGATCTTCAATACAGATTACTTTTCAGAGTAATTAAAAACCAAATAACCGATCGTCAAATCTAATTTTCGTATTGTCAATGTAATTTAAAACGCTGTTTGACGGTGAAATCAGACACAAAATTTTTTTGATACAGTTACTTTTTGCAAGTCCACATACATGGTGTCAGCGAGACAGCTGCGTGCCGCAATTAATTCATTTCAAATTTGTTAATGCACTATCGACGCATACTTTTAATTAAGCGCCATTACTCACCTCCAAACCAGCCACGGTTATGTGTTCTTATTTAATTTGTAAACTCACCAAGTCGCATCGTTATTCTCCATTACAGAGGGGAGAGCGGGGAGGGGAGGGGAGGAGGAAGACTTATGCTAATTGCTAATTGTTACTTTCAGCGCGATGACAAGTCGTCGTAACGCGAGTGATACACATTTCACTACTCGAACTTTGCCAAACCGTCCCGCATTCAAGTGATCCAGTGATACCGCATTTTAAACGTCTTGGGAAGTCGTAAAATTGGCTACTTAATTACAAAACCGACTTTATACTGCTCCCTGTGACATTTGTCAATAAAAGTGTAAATGCATAATGTTTTTATCTACACCTTGAATGTCAAAACGTTTGAATAATTTTTATTATTACACGCTTTTTTTCTTAACTTTCTTCCTCTGTCAATATGATTCATGGATCAAATCTTGTAATCGATTTTTAACCCAAATTCCATCATCCAATCGACTTGAAATTTTGCACACTTGCTTGCTTCCGATGACAATGCAATATTCAATAATTAGGCACATCAAATTTTACTTCATTGTGCTCTAATTAATTTACTAAAATTGCATATGGAAAAATAGTTTTAGCGCTTTTTAATAGATGGCGTTAGTTTCTTCTAACACTTTTCACGATGAAAGTTGTCGGAAGACACTAGTTCGAGCGCTGTCCCAACGTTCTCTTACACCTTTTAATATTTTGAACTTTCTACTATTATTTGTATACGTAAAAAAATGCTAAATGCAAATATTTTCAATTTTTTGTTAAAATAATTACGAAAAAATAATCGAAATTGTCAGCATTTGGTATCATAATTTTAATTCATTAATGTATATTTAAATTAGAAACCACTGCAAAATTGAAAAATGTTTGTTTTTTGCAAAAAATAATGAATTATACGAAAAAATCAATCGATTTATCACTAAAAAGTAGAAAATATATTTGTTATAATTTTTTTTTTAACGTCCGATTATTGTGCACACTTGGGCTAATGCAGACGATGGTATGATTTATAGCGTATGAAAATGCCAAGCCCTGGCCGGGAATCGAACCCAGGTCCTCGGGGTGAAAGCCTAGTACGCTATCAACTAGGCCACCTAGGCGGTTATATATATATTTTAAACACGCTTTTTCAATTCAAGTATAAAATACACTAAAAAAGTAAAAAAATAAATTTTCCATAACTGGGACAATAAAGCGTGGGTGTCCATCAATACTCACAAGGATCTTCTTCAATAATTTCTAATTAATCTAATCTGCACCCACGCTTTATTCTCCGACTGATGAAAAATGTATTTTTTACGTTTTAGTGCATTTTATACTTGAATTGAAAAAGCGTGTTTTTTAAAAAATCCATATTTTATTTGTAAAAGCTTGTGAAAAGAAGAAACAAACGTTTTTTTAGAAGCGGTCCATTTGTAACACATTGGGTACCGAGGAACAACTGATGAGGTCTCGCTCATGGAAACCAGCACTATTTAGTTCAAATTTTATTCCAATAATAATTCCAGTATTAAAACTAATAATTTCTATAACACTAATACAGCCCAGAGATGCAGAGATACTGTTATCAATGTATTTACAAACTCCTTTCAGTCAGCACGCATAGCTTACATGGTACAGGCACGGCCCGTAGTTTTCCAGCATGTTAAACCTTCAAGGTAAACACATACAGACATGAATGAACCATGGCTCACCGGTTTACCTTGCGACTACTTCTGGTTTGTGACGTCACGTTGTTCACGCATGCGCCGTGCTCGGTGCTACCGTCTTACTTTCTAACCTGTTTTAATTTACAACTCTAATATTGCAACTATTAATTAATTAGGAAATAAAAGCAGCTATTAAAAGTAGTTATGTCGTAAAACTTGAGACGATAAGGAGTGTAATTATTTCTCGTGGGGATTAGTGAATCATTTTTTAGATTTCGTAAAAAAAGGAACGGTTGTAGATTGGTTGCATTACTTAGTACTTGACAAATATTTGAGAATTTTTAAATACTTTGAAGAGAAAAATTTGTTTTATTTCTATTTTTCTACCTCTAGAGAAACATGTATTGTAATAATATTATACGAACTTTCTAACAATCAGTTACTATCAATAAAAAAATGAGGCTCGGTGGTCGAAGCGGCTAAAGCATCGGTCAGTCTGCTGCGTCACTCAACTGTGCTCCTAAAGATTCTTAATTCGAGCCGCAGTTGCTTCCGTTGCTTTTCCCTTACCGTTAACATTGACCCCTCGTCCTCATTAGTCTAACTGGCGTAAAGTATGGACGTTAAAAAATAATAATAAAATAAAAATATAAAAATTCTACTCGGAGGCTACGATGAAAATCGGAATATATTTAATTAACTCATTAATTTAAAATAGTTAAAATTTTATCGTATCGCCGTCCGGGGTTTGTTTTATATTTAATTAAAATTACTCTATACGTTTTTTTTTCCATTTCAATTTTGGTACACTGACTTAAGTTATGAATCTTCAAGTATGATAAAAATCTCGATCGATTTTTAAATTTTTTGAAACAACTCCCGCGAGAAAGATTTTTTGGGGGCTGGCCTATATCGATTCATTCACTTTGTTTGGATAAGTTAAGCAATTAAACCAAACAAATTTATTTTCTATATTTAAAATTGGAAATGAATACTGGATATTTGTTAAACTATTGGTCATATGTAAAGATAAATAACCCAAAATAAATTTTAAATACAAAAATTTTGCTGACCAACAATGAGTACTGAAAAAAATAAAAAGCTTTGCCCACCTTCGATTTTCTGCTACAATTTGTTTAACTTTATCATGTTTTAGGGCTGTGGTTGTGATGTTGAATTTTGTGCGTCACGTGATACGTGCACAAATCTATATTGATAATTACAGTAAACGATCAGGTGCTTTATATTAATTCGTAACGATCAGCTGATTTCATTGAACAGTTGATAGGCTATAATACGTTTTAGGTTATGTTGTTAAAAACTAGCTATGATAATCTGTCATGTTTTCGAACAAATTATCGTAATTAAAATAAAAATAAAGAGAAAACATGAAACACGATTTTTATTTTTGGTTCAATAACAGAATTTTTTTTAATAGATTTTTTTTTATTTCAAATTTGGTATAATGATTTGTTATTATTCTTCAAAAATATCAAAAATTTGAGGAAAATCTGATGAACCGATTTCAGTTTTTTAACGGTACCTTCTGAAACGTATTTTATTTTAAACTGAATCCACTTAAGGGTTTAACCTAGGTTAGGTTAGGAAATGATAGCTTAGGTTAGATTCTGTTAGGTTATTTCACAGAACGTGTGGGCACTTCTTGCGTCATTTACTTACTCTTACATAAAATATTTCTGTGAGGTTTCCAGAAGGTTTGAGGTTGTCCCTTCTCAACGTTTAAAAGATATACACTTACCAATGGGAATCTCTATGGAAATTTTCTAAAACGAGATTTGTGCAACCATTGAAAACTGTAATAGAACAAAAGCTCTATCGTTGTCAAAATTATATATATATATTTAATTGCTCCTTACTATAATTAAATAGGTCTCTATTGTACTGTATATTGCCAGGCCAAATACGTACGAGTGTGTAGTGAATGCCAATGTTAGCATTAATGACAATTTGGCACTAACTGCAAATTACTAGTATGAAAAGACGTTTGTTGAAAGTTTTGGCTTAAAAACAACGAAAATACATTTTTACTAACCCAATTAAACGGGGATTATTTTAAATATAAAGAAGACGAATGCAAAACGATTTAGCTGGGAAATACGACGGTCTGATTGGGACAATAGCCTCACAACAAGGGTCAAGTGAAAGGGTTAAGTGGCGTAGCCTCTAACTGGGTGCTTATTGGTAAGCGCCCGCAGCTTAGCCAATGCCCACGTGGGTTCAGATTGCGAATGCAACTAGAAATCGGCAACAATTGGTGCAAAGGCCGCCATCTTGGACTGCAGACCTCGAGTTTACAAAACTGGTTGGCAATCGGGATAATTTTGTCTTTACTTAAATGTTCAAAACATGCGGTGTCGTGGTCTTGTTTATGGAACTTTCTCGAGTTTAAATAACGAGCTTTTGTAACGGCCATCACTGAAGGCGCAACACATGGGATCGATTCTTTTAGAATACGTTTGAAGCATAGTCTTTTAAAATTATATAAATCAAATAGAAAAGCAACAGTCGGCAATTTTTAGATTTACCCTTAAGTTTTTTTTATTTCAAACGTCGTTGGCCTACATACACTGGTTTCAGATGAGTTTTTGTAAAACGAACAAAATTTTAAAATCCCATGCAGCCTATTAATATTTGGGGAATTAAGATTTTCCTGGTTATTTGTCTGTACAACCACCACCGGATATTCGGAAACAGTAACGAGAGACCACGTTTTATTCCTGTATTTCAAAAACTACATCAAAATCATTATGCCTGATTTTGATTATCAATGGTTTGAATTTTTAGCGTTTCCCGAGATATGCTATTCCGTCATTTATGCCGCCTCGGTGGCTTAGTTGATAGCGTACTGGGCTTTCACCCTGAGGATCCGAGTTCGATTTCCCATCGTCTGCATTAGCCCAAGTGTGCACAATAGTCGACGTTAAAAAAAAAAAAAGTTAGCTTCGTAAAATATACAAAATATTGTCTGATTTGTGATGCCGCGCATGAACATCTGCGCATCCATGATGCCGTTTTGCCTATGAGAGTTAAAAGTGTCTTTTTATGTTAAAATTTTCCACAAACAGTAAAGTTTTTGCTCAAAATGCTTCTTTCAGAAGCCGGTTAAAAAAATCTTTGTAAAGATACCTCATTTGTGCCTGTACTGATAGTACGTAGTAGTACGAATAGTATATTAAATGATTATTGTGAAACAGAAAAAAACATATATTTCAAAACACTATTTTTCTATGCATCTCTTAGCCTAATAGCCAACTAGTAAAGCAGACACTTTCCCAAACTAATAAAACACAGGTAAGGGGTGGTTTTCCACCGAACAGACTGTAGTGCAGCAGGGTGGCGCCGGCTGAATGACACACGACCACTACACTAATTTCTTCTCACTCTATAACTCATTGCAACCGCTAAAGCGAGACACTCCAAGACAGCCAACTACAGTTGCTGTAATATTTTATTGTTTTAATAGTTGAAATAACGACTTTACTCTTCCAAAGAAAATTGAACAATGTGTCTCAAAATTGGAGCACTTATATATAGCCCAGCCGTTTGGTTCGTAGTTTATTGCGTTGACGGTATCTTGCCAAGGCGGTGCGTTTTAACGTTCGTCACTGATTAAATTGCACCAACTTTCTCGCATTCAATTTATTTGCGAATTTTTAAAGGATCTTCGTCTCTTGGAGCGGACGTTGCGGTAAAACTTAGAGCCGAGATCATAAAATGAACACCGATCCTGACTTCCAGAACACGACCTCTTGAAGTGTTCATTAGAATATTACACACACACACACACACACACACACACGAGTTTGCTATGTTAATCAGATTTAAACTTGGCACAAAACTGGATTTAAGTAATAGCTCTTTACCCAGTCCAACGTTCAAAATGACAGACATTCTAAATATTTTTTTATAATAAGTTTCATTAAAACTGAAGGCTACTCAGAGTTCATTGTATTTTCAGTGTAATGTAAAATACTAATTAATGAAGATTTTATCGAAAATTATGACAATGAATCAAAATTTCTTAAACAATATAACATAAACAGTTTTTTTAAGAAGATGAACGGTGTGTAACGAACGTGTCCAAGTAGTGAATATAAACGGACTACTACCATTATAAAAAGTGTGCTCGATATCAAAAGCTAAAGTCCATGTAATTGAAATATTTGCCACTACAAGCGCTGCATACTTCAAGAACAAGGATAAGACGTTTGAGAAAATAGACAGTATTAATATGTCTTCAACTGTAGTTGAACACTATGCCGCAAGATGTCACAAGCACCGAGCGCTGAAGTGCGCGCGCGTGTGTGTGTAACGTTTAATGACCCTTCAAAAAGTGATCTAGATGTCAGGACCGGTGCTTAATGCATGGGACTTTGCAAAGTCCCTCGTCTGGGACTCTTTTTTTAAGGCGAAAAGCACATTGAGGCTATTATCGCCTCCCTAAATGTAAATATGAGTGTAAAGTGTTAAAGTCGTAAATGTAGTGTTGTAAGTGTAAGTGTGTGTTAGACTCGGGTACCGCGAGGGACGTCTAAATCCTCTCAATAGGTGCAGCTAGTCTCCCCCCCTGAAGGGGTCGTCTGGGACCCAACATTGCCGCTCGGAATAATTCATTTACCAATAGAAATTCGCTACAAATATATAAATTTTTGGAAATTCGTTTCTGTCACGACCAGATTTCAAAGAAACAACTGCACTATTTATAGACTATTTCATTGACAAATGCAATAATACTTGATCAGTCATGTGAATAAAATCCATTGCTGTATGTATTCGTACAGATCTGCCGATGAAATAGTCTACTTATTCTTGTAATCCTGGAAGAATTAAAAAAATATCTTTGCCGGCTATAAACCATCAGTTAAGTGAATAAACAGTTTGAATGGCTGTTAAAACGTTTAAATCAAATAAAATATCTTACAACTGTAGGCCTGCACTACAGCCCTCTGGGGATGTTTCACTTTCACCCTCACTCTACAGTTTGCACTCTCGTTGAAAGGATTTCCATTTAAGTAACAATTACGGAAAGGGAAGGTAAGGGAAAGGGGCACAGAAACAGGTAAGGGTAAAAGTGAGGGTGTGGGGAGTAGGTCAGTTGGCTAAGCTTCGCCAAAGTACAGTCCTTTGCAAAATACAAAAAACTATCTTTTCAAGGTCACTACAAGGAAAAGTGAACGTGAAGAGCCAATTATAGGCATATTTCGAGAGAACTATACATCAGTAGAAATTTACTTAGCTGGTATTTTTTTTTTTACTTTCTAACTACACGAAATGCAAATTTGAAGTTTCGCCAAAAGTACAGTCCTTTACAAAACTATCGTCTCAGGATTATTACAAGGAATCACGATCGTAAGAAAATCTTGATATTTTGATGAAAGCAGTTGATATTTTCTGAGTCCGAATAGTGGGTTTTATTTACGTCAGCATAAGTCTGTTGTGTACATCGCTGGAGGTTTTTACAATTTTACTGATTTTAATGAAATGTGACCCCTATCTCGCTACTACGTCATATTTTGTATTGCGCAGTGGATATTAAAAGTAGCACACATAATTTATAAAGTTTCTCGCACTGTTATGACTGCAAACGCTTTGTAAATCAAAGTCATCAGCAACGTATCCAACAAGCACGTCATACATTTTTCTTGACCCCCCCCCCTACCTTTGTACTCCCCGATTTTTAATACAGAAATATATTCGTTACGCCAGTAGTGCAGCCAGAGGGGGTTACAACCATTAAAAATGTTTTTTAAACAGACTAAATAGGGTAATTAAATAGCGCCAAAAAAGCACATTATAAACTGATTCTCTAAACGTCTATATTTTTCGTATGGGTAAAAAATTAAACTAAAGTAGGTTAGTGTAGGCTATATGCAGGACCACAGGCAACACCTATTTACTGATTTCAGTGAAATTTGACAAGCATGTAGGTCTAATTTATGTATATCAAATTTAATTAAAAACATACTGAAATTCTTTTATATTCTTCTTCTTTTCTGCAAGGATTTTCAGTATATTCACTATATTCAGTATAATAATCTGCCTTCCCTAGCTTCGCCAATTCTACTTTCGTTGATGCGTTTCGGAGAACCTCCATCTTCAAAAACTATATCTATACTCCTTAAATGAATTCTTTATCCAAGATTTAGAGAAAAAGAATAGCGAAAATATTAAAGAAGTTTGAATGTGTTGAATATGTAAAAAAAAGAGTATAGATATAGTTTTTGAAGATGGAGGTTCTCCGAAACGCGTCAACGAAAGTAGAACTGACGATGCTAGGGAAGGCAGATTATTATACTGAACATAGTAATAAAAACAAATTGTTTTGAATTTTATTTTGGGCAAAAATTTCGGATTATGAAAGAGGATTTAAAGAATTTGATCAAACCTATTTCAACATTAGGCGTAAAGTACAGTACCTAAAAAATCGGATTAAAAAATTATAAACAAAACACCAGAAATCAGACTGATTTCTTAAAATCGAATCTGCAGGTTTTTCCAAATGCATAATTCGATAACAGTGAACCAAATTGAAAATAAAGCTCCAACAATTTCTTAAAAAAGAAACTGATTTTTCCTAATTTTGTCTCAAACCGATTTTAAAAATTTAAAATCAGGCACAATAACGAACCGATGTAGAAATTATATTTTTTTAAATGTTCTTTAGTAGAGACTACCGTTTTGCGGTTTTTCATACATCCCAACGGGAATTTTGAGAAAATGGCGACACATTTAAAAACGTTCGTGTGATTATCGGGGCTCGGTGGTCGATGTGACTGTCTGCTGTTATCTTACTTACGTTTCTTTACCGTTAACGCTGATCGCTCGTCCTCATTAGTCATAAAATATGGACGCTGAGAAAAAAAAGTTCTGTATAACTTCTAAAAGCTAACAAAGTTCTTTCCTACGTTAACACAGTCGCCTAGAAAATGTTTTTCACATTAACGATTTTTAATATACTTAAATATACTTCCTACGCTACAGCTAAATTCGCCATGATTTGAACTCGTTTATTAACAAAATATTCACGTTTAAAAATTCTCCAACTTATAATTTACATATACAAAACATACTCTAAAAACAGATAAAGCCGGTTTCTTTTTGTTTTTTTCTAATTTACACCCTAACCTTAAATTACTTCTTGTTTAATGTGTCACCGTTACTTGAGGTAAGAATCTTCAAAATCTCATGAGCTAATTTTGATAAATTTATCAAAACAAGGATGATTTTAAAGTGTGTTTTATAGCAAGTGTACAGAAATCCATAAGTTTTGTTTGGGTACTTGTGGACTACATTTTGACCAAAATTGCTAGAGATTTTAAAATCTGTAGGCAAATTTTAATTGGAAAACAAAGCCAAAATACAAGCCAAAATTCATCAAAATCGGTCGATCCGTTCTCGAGCGATATGAACAGATACGCAGTCATACGTAAACCCTTTTTGGACTAATTTGAAATTGAATAAATGGATTTTTCAAGATCTCTTAAACTTTTTACAATAAAGCGAAGTTTTACATTTAAGTTATGTTTGCTAATTAATGCAGCCGCCTACAGTTAACTGCCTTGGAAATATCTGGAGAATTCCCACATAAAATAACTTTTTAATTCCACTCGTTTGACTAATTAGCATCCGTTGTATGAATTGGATATTTCTGGAAAAATTTAACAAAAGCGGATCTAAACGAAATGTCAGCAAGGTTAGTTTGGTTTTCAAGGAATACAACGGGAAAACTTCGAAATGAAAATTAGTTTTCCACTTTAATGAAATTAAGTTTAAGTGTTACTTTTGACAAGAATGTTAGATTTTACGTCTGCCGTTCTGACACAATGCTATTGAAGCAGTACTTACTTTGTGCAGTGCATGTGCACAAGTTAAAAAATAACGCGTTACAGATTTAATGTAACAGTGAACGCCTCGGTTAAGTGTGTCAAAGCTGGAAGTCAGTTTTATAGGTTACAGTTTGCCTACATCTAAAAAACATTATTTTTACAATATTTTTATTTAAAAATTAATAATTTTTAAAATTGTCTAAGAAGACATTTAGATATTAACGAAAATAAAATTTTTCGAAACAGTTTTTTTTATGGACTGTCGCAGAGAATTATTTGGATTTTCAGTATAAAACAAAACGAAAATGTTTTTCATTTAAAATTTTGAACACATCAACTTCAATACAACCAAGTTTGTTCAAAATCCTGCAAACCCTTTTATAACAAAAATGTACCGAGAAAGTGACTTTATCTTATGCTCTTTTTAAAATCAAATTTCACCACCATAATCAGTGCAAAACTTTATACTTTACATTCGCAAAATTATGCATTGACAATACAATTGCAAAAAGGAAACTTAACCCCCATTTTAGTAGATTTGCAAATAAAGTTTAAGGTTAACATTTTGTATTTTTATTTTATTTTGAATGGTTTCGAAACTTTTGAACAACTCAGACCATTTGTCAATCGAAAATATTTCTTAATGCATAAATTTTGGTTATTGCTGTAGTTAAAACTGAGGGCGTTTGTTAAAAATGAATTTCGATTTAGTTACGAAGATCAAAATAAGCACTTTTTTAACGTATATAGTTTAAATTTTAATATAAAAATTAGTTTAAAGCTTAGGTAACAACAATACTGAAACGCTGTTGTAGGCTTGTTAAAATTAACACTGTTTTAACTTATCAAAACAGTATGGCCTACTACTCCGCAGGGGAGGCAGACTAACTGCACCTATTGAGAGGATTTAAACGTCCCTCGTCTAACACACACATTTACAACACTACACTTATGAATTTAACACTTCACACTCACAAGTACATTTATGGAGGCGATAATAACCTCGATTAGCTTTTCACCTTAAAAAAACAAAACGTTATAGCCTACTTAGCCAGTAGAACAGAACTGTGTGTTTGATTCTTAACTTTTCCTCAATACATTTATAAATATATCAATGACAATATTACAGTATTGCCGAGAACACGTCTGACTTTAGTACTAGTGACGTCATACGTTAACCGACCTACGTCATACACTCATACAAATACCAACCTAAAGTTAAGTGTATTCTTTACTTAACGGAAAACAGATTTCTCAAAATAAATAGTGCAAACATATCACAACTGTTAAAACAGGAAAATCGGTTCATTATCGACTTTAACCAATTTCTTTAATCCTTCTACAATCATAACGCAGTTTAATATATTTTTTTTAATTAAAAAACCGGCGCAGTCAATTAGCGATTTCCTTTTTATTTAAAAATTAAACTTACTTGAAGTATGTATTATCGTACTCGTATACGACAGAAATTTCAAGAAAATCAGATGAATCGCTTACCTGCCAGTATTCCGGTTTTCCCGATAGCTATTGAGCACGTCTGTTCGTTATATAGCGACAAATACATAGTCTGGTATTCATAAATTACATGAGAACAGATTTTATCAACAACGTTAAAACCGATTTTGATAAATCCGATTTCAGCAGGGTTTTTTAACAAAACGGCTACAAAATTGGTTTTTTAGACTTTAAAAAAATTAAAATACAGACCCGAAATATAGTTTTTTTGTTGTTATTTTAAAGCGAAAAGCACATTGAGGCTATTATCGCCTCCTTAAATGTAAGTGTGAGTGTAAAGTGTTAAAGTCGTAAGTGTAGTGTTGTAAGTGTGAGTGTTAGACTCGGGTACCGCGAGGGACGTCTAAATCCTCTCAATAGGTGCACCCCTGTAGGGGAAATAAAGGTAAACCATATTTTACAGAAATCAGTAAATTATTTACTAGCGATGTTCATATACATCAGTATAATCGATGTTTTTCTCCATCACCATACTTTTTTATAAGTACAGGTCTAATTACTTTGAACAGTGAAGAAATAAAAACCCACAAAAACAATTACGTGCTAAACGCAGTACAAAAATAGAATGACTAGTGGTCGCTTCTCTCTCGGTCCTATCTACTGCGTAGTTTAACAATACAGAAATCAATGTGCATTATTCGAAGACCTCACTTGACTCTGCTACATAAATATTAAATGTCTTACAGCATAACGGTGATCACGTCAATAGGTTCAAGTGATGCGCATTTTACCTTACCACGTAGGCATATTTAAATTGTCACTGTTACGTGATTACTGCATTGTTTATTGGCCAATTTATATTGGGGCATGAACTACTGGAGCAGTCATAATGGTAAGACCCGAGTTCGGCTTTAGAAAACGTTTTGAGTTCAAAAAAATCCGGTTCACTAGCGTGATCAGCGTTAAAATTTGCGTAAATTAGCATTTTAATTTTTAAATTTCTTTAACAATTCCAGTGACTGTGGTGAAATCTGTTGGATAATAGAATAAAACATTATCGCTTACATCGAAAACAGCTGTTTTCACAGTCTGTTGTGTTCCGTGTAATACAAAGACAATTTACTGGTACCACGTGGTTTCACCACCAACTATTTATTACTACAGGTTTTTTTTTACTGACCTCAGGTAGAGTTAAAATGTATTTTCTATAGTTTTCGTGTTTCAACATTCATTATGCATTTCGACGAAAAGACGTGTCCTCACAACATTTCCGAAAAGCAAAGAGGAATAAATAGAACGATGTGCTGCTGAAATTTTCTCTCTCTCTCTCTCTCTCTCTCTCTCTCTCTCTCTCTCTCTCTCTCTTTATTTTATGGCGAAAAGCACATTGAGGTTATTATCGCCTCCGTAAATGTAAGTGTGAGTGTAAAGTGTTAAAGTCGTAAGTGTAGTGTTGTAAGTGTAAGAGTGCGTTAGACTCGGGTACCGCGAAAAACTTCTAAATCCTCTCAATAGGCGCAGCTAGTCTGAACCCATTTGCAGTGGATTGCAATTTTTCGACAAACGTTATGAATATATATATATATATATATATATATATATATATAATTTTATTTTAAGGCGTAAAGCACATTAAGGCTATTATCGTCTTCCTAAATGTAAGTGTGAGTGTAAAGTGTTAGTCGTAAGTGTAAGTATGTGTTAGACTCGTGTACCGCGAGGGACGTCTAAATCCTCTCAATAGGTGCAGCTAGTCTGCACCCCCTGCGGGGTACGTTATGAGTATTTAAGAACATGTATCGTCGTATTAGTTGTGTGAACGGAGCCCACTTTCAACAGTTTCTGTAACTAACACATAACAAAAAGAAACCTTCTTATTTCGTTATAAGGTTGCGTTATTTTTTGAACACTCAGAAACCTTCTTATTCCGTTATAAGGTTGCGTTACTTTTTGAACGCTCAGAAACCTTCTTATTCCGTTATAAGGTTGCGTTACTTTTTGAACACTCAGAAACCTTCTTATTCCGTTATAAGGTTGCGTTATTTTTTGAACACTCAGAAACCTTCTTATTCCGTTATAAGGTTGCGTTACTTTTTGAACGCTCAGAAACCTTCTTATTCCGTTATAAGGTTGCGTTACTTTTTGAACACTCAGAAACCTTCTTATTCCGTTATAAGGTTGCGTTACTTTTTGAACACTCAGAAACCTTCTTATTTCGTTATAAGGTTGCGTTATTTTTTGAACACTCAGAAACCTTCTTATTCCGTTATAAGGTTGCGTTACTTTTTGAACACTCAGAAACCTTCTTATTCCGTTATAAGGTTGCGTTACTTTTTGAACACTCAGAAACCTTCTTATTCCGTTATAAGGTTGCGTTACTTTTTGAACACTCAGAAACCTTCTTATTCCGTTATAAGGTTGCGTTACTTTTTGAACACTCAGAAACCTTCTTATTCCGTTATAAGGTTGCGTTACTTTTTGAACACTCAGAAACCTTCTTATTCCGTTATAAGGTTGCGTTACTTTTTGAACACTCTGTATTAAGGCCTGTACTTTTTACACACATAAGTTTATCATCATGTTGTCGGATCTTGACACAACAAATCAGTCAACACGTGAGGTACGACGGTCGTGCATTTTAAACAATTGCAATACACCAGTTACGTCATCGCAGGGTCAATGCCATCTTAATTCAATCAATGTACATTCTTGTTAAGGATACCTCAGGCCGTTCGGTCCAGTGCCTACCTTTTATTTCAATATTATACACCTTCCATGAGTCTTATATGCAAATGACGGAGGTTAACACACGGTAAAGGTTTATTTTCAACTATTAACTTCTGTCCAGAATTTGTTTTCCCGTAGTGGCAACACTTTTAGACTTTCAGACTAGAAAGTCCTTACACGAGTGTAAAGGTTTACTAATTGAGTAGGCTATGATTTAGTGCAAGCAGAGGTTCATAACGAACATGCAGACTTTATCTTTGTAACATTAGTTAAATATTTTTGATTGATGAATTTGTGTAACATTGTTACCGGAAATTCACGATTCTGAACGAAGTTTAGGATTCGTTATTTTTAAAAAATAGTTCTATATAAGAAAATAGTTCTAAATAAGAAAATTTATTTAAGAACTATCATAGTAATTGAAAATGTATATTTCCTTTTTTTCACAATCCACTTAATGGTTTCCTTACTTTTTAAAATCAGTAAAACAATAATACGGTGGTCCTATTTCTTTTCAACGATTGTCAATGAAAATAACTTGAAAACAACCACTGACGCCTTCGCATGTGTTGGTGTGGATCCTGACAACTATCTGTTTTTTTTTCTTCTGAAAACAAGTTCTTTTTTTTTTTGTAAATAGCAACTTGCTTTTATTTCAAATGTATTTATTTATTTTGTATTTTAAGGTGAAAAGCACATTTAGGCTATTATCGCCACCCTAAATGTAATGTGAGTGTAAAGTGTTAAAGTCGTAAGTGTCATATTGTAAGTGTAAGTGTGTGTTAGACTCTGGTACCGCGAGGGACGTCTGCACCCCCTGCGAGGGATATTTCAGATTAAGCACAATGAGTTACGACTCGCTGACTAAAACATGAGCGCGACAATTTTGATCGTATCGATTTTGATGTTTTAAAATAAATATAACAGTTTTTCAGGTTCGCAAATGGAAAAAAATGGTTTTTACTTAAATGTCTGTCCATCTAGAGCTCTTCCCTAGAGACAACTATTGCACTGCCGTCGAAGGAATTATAGATGGGTTGTAGATTGTGAATACCTTGAGACTACTTTTTAATTTGTTAAATTTGTCTTCAAATCCTTTTTGGTATTATTTTAAAATTAAGAAAAATGTTTTTTTTCAAAAATTATGTTATAAAATTTCCTCCAAAATAAGTTCTATTGGACGACAAGTAAATCGTGAGTCACTACCTACCTGAGAGTCTAGATCTATCAAAAAATCGATCAAAATTTTCGAAATCTGTTCATCACATTTTGACTCGTGCTAGTTCATAACACAAGTAAGTGTACCAAACTTGAAAAAAAAAACCAAATCTGCGGTGTGATAGAATCGAAAATCTGAATTTTTTTCAATTCAATGATAAATTTTCATTCAGGAAAACTAGAACTTATATAGTTATACAAAATTCGTTTTTATTCAGTGACATACGTTTTGCCGTGAGGCATCTTCAGATATAGTTACTAAGTGAAAAAGGCGAAACATATGTCACTAAATAAAAAATAATATTGTAATACTTTTTGGATATCATGGAGTTTTTCCAAGTACCGACTGTATATTCAATAAAAACATTTACAATCTTTAAAATGTCATAAAATGAGCAAACATTTTGAGAAATAAGACAGATTTTGTTTTATCGATATGTTCTGAAAAGGATGTTTTTTTGAGAGGGGAGAGACAATTTAATGTAAATTTTGTGTAATGCATTTACACCATTTATTATTATTATTATTATTGGAGATTACAGAACCTTTGGGCATGTACGAACTACTTTATGGATTTACGAGAAAGTGGATGTTGCAGTAACCCGTAACCTTTACGATATTGCAAAAAAAGATTTATGTAGGCTAATGTAGCCTCCAGCTAACTGGCCTTGAAAAGCAAGTCTTACCGAAATAAACTGACAATCCCTCGACTCGACATGGTAAACATCCCTTTCTCTGCGCAGTTCGATTTTATTTTGTTGTGCAATTATTGAGAGCAAATTATAAACACATTAATCCGACTTATTGGACGCGGGCCTTGAAGAAACCTTTGCTTCCGTAAATCGTATTAACTGTGATTTCAGGCGACCCGGTGCACTGCATACGTTTCCCTCATTAGTTCCAGATAACCTATACACTACACCGTCAACATCCCTTTTTCTCAGCACATACTATTCGTACAGGCATACATGAAGTATGTTTAGACAGATTTTTTAACCGGCTTCTGACATTGCAAAACGATTTTGCGCTAAAACTTAACTGTTTGTTGATAATTTTAACATAAAAGACACTTTTAACAGTCATAGGCAAAACGGCATCGTGGATGCGCATGCGCGGCATCACATGTCGGACAATATTTTGTATATTTTACGAAGCTAACTTATTAATCATGAACAGACAATCCTATTAAAAATGCCACTTTTTACATAAACAATTGCTTAGAACAATTTCAGTATTTACTCAAGTCATTAAACTTACAGGTTATGTGGCCCTACTGACAGTCCCCTATCCCTGCCCGTCGTACAAGCCGGGACGAACATTTCGAACACAAAATGCATATTTGGACACTGTTTTTACACAAATATATTTGTGATTTCAAAGAGCAGGATTGTATGCACCAAATTCCGTCTTTAATCACGGACAATTGTATGTAGCCTTTTCAAGGGTAACTAAATCAACTTACATGTTTGTATCCATTAAAAAAATCCAAAGAAAAAAGTACAAAATTACATTCTTACATCAAATATAGTTTACAACGAGGTATTGTAATGACGTGTAAAAATGTCTATTAAAAAACAATTACCTGTATTGAAATGTATATACTACAATGACTTATAAATTTGTGATTATTATTTCAAACCGATCGCTTTTTATTTATTTTTTAAACATGTTTTCCCTTCCTTCCAACTACCGCCCTCACCCCAACGACTACTCTTATTCAAAAGGCTGTGTTTATTTAAAACTTTCATAGTGCGAAATTTCTCACGGGCCTCCTTGCGTTATTATTAATAATAACAAAATACAGTTATATAATAGCCGTCGGAAGATATAGTAACTATATTAGCATATTAAAAAAAATGTAATGAAATATCACATGAACATCTGCCTGATAGATATACATTAACTGTTTTTTATTGGATTATTTGCCAATAACAAAACGCAGAAACAGCTGTTACGACGGTAGTCAGATTTTTGTAAACGTGTTAAGGCAATAATAAAATCGTTGTTAAGTGATGTGACACTTTTACTTTTTGGAAATAAGCTCGTATCACGTCAACGAGACAGCTGCGTGAATCGATTATTTGGGTTTAACCATATTAGTGCTTTTCTAAAATTAAAATGTCGCCATATTATAGGCTACATTCAATAAAATTTAAAGGTATTAGAAAAATACAAAATTAAGTTTATGAAAGCAAGTAAAGCTATGGAAAAGTAAAGAAATTTAAAGAAAAAGGAAAACGTTGGATTTAAATTTCAGCGAAAAGAAGCAGGTGGAAGAATGAAGGTTCAAAGGTCACCATGAAGTTGGCAATTTGAGAAATGAGGGTAGAGAAAAATAACACATTAAGCCAAGGGTCACATAGAACCGGGGAAATAGCTAATACATTTCCTTCTGCAGGCTACTTTGACCACAGAAAGCGAGCCAATTAAATGTTAAAACTTTCTATTCATCAAGTCTTTAAAATTCATCTTGGGGATTAGAAAAACAGAAAACAATAAAGGATTTAGGTTACGCGTTTGAAAATTACAAATCGGTAGAACAAAAACAGCTAAGATCACTCCTTCCGCTTTCAGGAAAATCACGGGAAAATGGTACTTTTCAAGAACATTAAAAATAATTATAACTTTTAAAATGTTTTAAACGTCTACACGATATCAATTGTTAAGGAAAGTGAATAAAGAGTACAGAGGGGGGAAATGAAGAATTTTATTTGGTTTGGTCATGGAACGGATAAAAGAAAAGAATGGAAGAGAAGAAAGTTGTGACAGCTTAGGTCCCTTCTGTGTCTGGATCTAGAAATAGTAAGGGCTTCCAAATTTTTTCCTTGAAACAAGAGCTTTGAAAACTTAGCATATGGGTAAAAAACCCAAAACGCCAAATTTTATTTTAAAAATTACAAAACTAAAATAAAAATGCAAAAAAATATCAGGCATATTTTACTTATATAAGTTCAAAAATAAAATGGAAGAAATTTTGGTAAAAATGCAGTGTAGCCTGTTCTGCCTTTTTCGATATTTTTTGCTGAAACGCTTCAGTACATGCTCAAAAGCAATAATCCAAATTATAAAAACGCGGAAACAACGAGAAGTACGATAAATATCGAAAATAAATGTTACTAACATAACCTCAAAATTGCTATCGCAAGAAAGTAGATAACGTGTTGTAGATCGGTAAAATGATAAAAATACGTCTACAATGGGCTTTGTGTGATCAAAAACTTTTTAAAAAAACCCCATAACCTAACTGACACGGTGATGCTTGAAGAAACCTTTTTTTTTAACAAGAAAAAGAATACTCAATAACCCAACTGACACGGTACTTGCGTGGTGAACCTAACTGATAGTAAAAACCCTGCTAAATTAAAGTACAGTAGTTATTAACCACCGTGAGATGGACAAAGCCGTTGTCAGAAAAACAATTGTAAGTCTTCCAACAGTCACCGCATCACCGTGTTAGGCCTAACATCGTGTCAGTTAGGTTATGGTTTTTTTTAAATAACTTTTTTATCACGCAAAACCCGTTAGACGTATTTTTATCATTTTACTGATCTACAACACGTTAGCGACTTTCGCACGGTAACAATTTTGAGGTTATGTTGGTCACTTTTATTTTCGATTTTTATCGTACTTCTTGTGGTTTCGCGCTTCTATATTTTGGATTATTGCTTTTGGGCATGTAATAAAGCATTTTAGTACAAAAAATATCGAAAAAACCATGACAGGTTACACTGTGTAATTACAGGAATTTTATTTTTTAATAACCTTAACATAAAACATTCATATAATGGCTTCCAAAAGTTACTAGGAAAATGAAAATATTAAGGCCCAATCTACAGATCCTGTATCGTCATTAAATTTTACTGGGCCTAGCTCCAAAGGCAGAACATTTATATTTTTCCCTACTGCAGATTTTCTGTTAAAATGTGTTGCTGTTTTTAATCAGGTCATAAAACTCAGTACAACACATTCTAATATTCAACTTAATATTCAGTAAGCTTACCGCAGTTGTGACATTTAAACTGCTTCTACACGTTGACCACACATTATTTATGATTGAAAATAGCCTCTCCACGGGTGCAGAAGTTGCAGACACGTACAAAACTTAATAATTTGAAATTATAGGAAGTATTAGTATTTCAAAAGTATTAGTTTTTTCTTGCCACTTTTCGATTAAAGTATGCTTAACTGTGCTTTACATTCCCAAATAGGTATCAAATTTTGGATCACTGGTTGACACAAGTTCTTCAAATAACTCAAACCAGTGGAACTGTTTGTTATTCCAAAACACAGGACAGCACTCTTCCCCTAACGAGAATTACAATCCCGGACTGTTTGTCCGGGGAAAACCCGGACGATGGAAGCCCTGAGCAAGAGCGGAAACCATAACACCCAGCGTAAGATAATGACGGAAAATCAAGACGTAGTGGAAGATGCTTTGAATGCTTGTCGATATATTCATCTCTCTAAACATTAATCCTTAATGGAAATGAGCCAATTTGTTGTAAATAACAAATCACCATAACAACAGGAAAAACAATACGGCCTAAATAGGTAAAGTGGGGGGGATGTCTACTGATACTTTAAAATACAAGAACAATTTGTTAAAACGGTTTACCATTGTCACCATGGCAACAGCGTTGTTTATTAATTTTGTTTTTCTCACTCCTTTGCTCATTAGCTACTGAACAATGCTCGTGGCCCAGAGAAGCGGACTGTGAACATTCTTTTCAGAACTGTTGCCAAATGCTAAATACATGTTTTCCTACCAGCTACACAAAATTTCCCCATTTATAAATAATTAATAATTTATACACCATAACGAACATAAAGTTATAAAAACATTACATATTATCTAATCACACAATCCAATCTAAAAATTCTAGTTTTCCCCTTGCCATTTGGTATTTTCTTGCCGATACTATCATCGTGAAGCATGGACTTGAAGACTAAATTAGCTGATACTTGAACATCAAAACGCCCACACTTGATGCCAGTTAGACTAATGAGGATGAGGGATAAGCGGTAAGGGAAAAGCAATGGAAAAGCTATTAAATATTAAACCCAAAAGATCGCTGACAAGATAAGATTTCAAAATACAGTAGTTCAGGACTGACTGCCTAAAGTGGAGACGAAGGGTGAACCTTACGGAAGCAGGTGTAACAATGACTTGTATCGAAATTTTTACTTTTTACAGTCCTTGGACGAAAAATAATTACCAAAGTAAACACGTGATGCATAGCTAGTAAAATTTAATACCGTCTAATTACGAGTAACTACAATAAAACATTTAATTAATTAATATTAATTTTAAGTAACTATAATAAAAAGTAATTGAAGTACAATAATAAAATAATAACGGTTAAGAACGACTGCCGTGTTAGGGATGGGTAGTGAAGCGGTTTCCAACTTAGCAGAATCAACAAAAACTTAACAGATCTTTCTTTACGAAAAGAGTTTTACCTACTTAAGACTGGTCACACTCGCATTACTCCCTAAAATTTCCCAAGCATAAAAATTCTCCATAAACTTAAAATGTTCCCATTTCGGGGAGAAAACCCCCAATGTGGCAACACTGCTTGTATTCGTCACTACTTAATCTGTGCAGACAGACCCTAGACCTTGTTACAGCTAGACAAAACCATTGAGTATAAACGGACTAGAAATATAACCACCATTATAAAAAATTGTGCTCGAAATCAGCGGCTAAATTCCAAGTAATTGGACCATCTGCCGCTAGGAACGCTAGAGGTAAGAGCAGGGGTGGAGACGTTTGAGAAAATATACAGTACTATCACCTATTTTTTTTATTTATTTTTTTTTTTGTGTTTAACGTCCGACTATTGTGCACACTTGGGCTAATGCAGACGATGGGATGATTTATAGCATATGAAAATGCCAAGCCCTGGTCGGGAATCGAACCCGGGTCCTCGGAGTGAAAGCCCAGTACGCTGTCAACTAGGCCACCGAGGCGGCTTACTATTATCTACTTAACTGTAGTTGAACATTCTGCCGCAAGATGCCACCAGCAGCGATCGTTCACATCTCGTAAGAGTTATTCTAGTAAGTTTATATTCAATGACAAAACACAACTGTATTGATCCCGTGCAGTTTAGATTACAGTAAATATATAAACAACAAAGGAAGAGACATTTTTATCTTCATTATTTTCTCCAATGCGATGTGTTTTGTACTAGCCTATATGATAAAAAAAAGAAAATGATAGGAAAATGACAAGCTGTAAAACAACCAAATTTTTCAAACATCGTCGTGTTCCCAAAAGTCTAAAGAAGTAACCAGGAAGACTTCTTCCCCGTGAAGTGCGCTACCTCATGCCTTCACATCGCATTTTTTAAATAATATTTCATAATCTCCACTTGAAGTACGTTATCGCGTTGAGACCTAAATATCAACTAGTTGTATGTACACTTCATTAAACAGTTCTAAGAATGGCAAACTTGGCACACGGCCAAGTAGAGATAGTACTCTCGTAGTGATGTCACCGACCACGTGATCTGTTCAAACTATAAACATCGCAATACAACTCGCTGAACGTCGTAGCTTCTAACCACTACACTACACTACGTTACTTTATGTCTTTGGCGAATTTATAACCACTACGACAGCGTTAATAGTCCGAATAGGTGAATGAATGCGTGGCTTATAATGTAAAATGTTACTGACCAAGCAGTGCAGGTAACTTGTTAGTAAGGTTTCGTATTCTTCTCATAAATATAAAACCAATGCCACTTTGATCCAATAAATCGAAGATTTTAATATTTTGACATTACTTGGAATCGATATTCCACGTAAAAAAATGCAAAGTCTTTAAACGTCGAAAATTTTAAATCGATTTCATAAACTTCGGTCATACTTGAAGATTCATAACTCAAATAAAAAAAAATAATTATGGATTTAAATTTAAAAGGAAAAAATTATGATATATTTTCTCCAATTTCAATTTACGCCTAGAATTAAGACGATTTTTTTTAGTTGAGATAACGATTCAACTTTTTGTATACAAGAGGATCTGCTTACAACTAAGCTGAGTGTTCAAAATCGTTGAAGCTGATTTAAAGCAAATCGACAACTTTAAAAAAATACTCTTTTATAAAAAAAAAATGATCCCGAGAAATAGGCACACTACGTCCTATTTAAAACTTCATGTGATGCACACGTGCACGCACTAAAAAAACACTATTCTAAAAATGTATCCATTTAATATGAATAATGTATCCATATTTTTAAAATAGCCTAGACATTTTTAACTATTTAAAACTTCTTATGTAATGAAAAAGTAAAAACGAAAACACTATACACATTTTCACTTTGTTCTCGTCAACTATGTTAAAATATTAGTGGGGTGGCCAAAGTGGATTTTGTGTGTGACGTTTGGATTTCTGTAAATCAGAATTAGTTCGTGCCCGTGAACCAGCCACTAACGCCGGATTTAATTGCAATAAAGTAACAGAGTGTAGCTAAAATTACCACATCGGACTTCTTGACCTATTAAATTCAGGGATTTTTAAGCGTGACAGTTTTTGGCAGATAGTATAGCACAGCCAACCTTGTCCGCTGTTGTAGCCTCAATGTAAACGGAAATAAGTACGAGACTGTGCTGAAAATATATGACAAGCGCTAATAGAGATATTTACATAGACTATACCATTAGAAACGTACTGACTTGATAAGCTTGTTAAAAGAAAATCAGTTGCTATGGTTAAAAAGTGATTTTGACGTGTGTGTGTGTGTGTGTGTGTGTGTGTGTGTGTGTGTGTGTGTGTGTGTGTGTGCGCGCGCGCGCGCGCGCGTGTAAAATCATAAAAGGAAACACACACACACAAATATATAATTCTGAACAACAAATTTAAAAAACAGCTTTAACAATTTTATTAAATGAATGTAGTACCAAAGGCGTATCTTACAGGGTCGTAGCAAACACTAAAAAATTCGGGTATCGACAAAAAAATCAGAACTTTGCATACTTTCTCAAAATCATTCCATTAGGTTTACTTCATTTTTGGTCACGAATTACGGCAATTCAAAATTTAAAGTAGTGCAAACAATTTTTGAAATGAAAAAGTTAGGCTACGGTTCGGGAGAAGGCTAAGTAGAAAGTAAAGTGCAAGGTCAAACCTTAAGCGAACCTTACAGCGGCCAGGGTCCATTTTCGTGGTTTTAATTGTAAAATATAAAAATGTTCGTTTATAGGCCTATGATGTTACGTTTTGGAAATTCGCTTCCGTCACGTCAACGAGACTGACTGAATTACTTTTAAATAACTGGTTATTAAACACAAAGAGCAAAATGAATGTGTTTTATTAATTCAGGGCTCCTGGTTACACAACTAACAGGCTATCTGTAGATAACCTCGGGCACCCACTAGCTTACACAGGCGTTAATGCTGCCACGAGGCTGCTAACCCTCAGCCTAACCTACATCGTGTTTTATTACAAATTTTAACAAATTTACTTTGTTCATTTAATCACTCACGCGACTGTCTCGCTGACGTGATGGAAACTAATTTCTTAACATATTTTTTTAACAGGAACCTCTGAATATCCGATTTCACTTACATCATCTGTTAAAGTCTGCATACACTAGCATTTTATACTTCGAAATTACCATTGAAAATAACAAAATGGACACTGGCAGCTTGAACAAATCACAAATTCAGTTTCTCAATTTCAACGGATTTTGCTGGGAACACGATTTTGGAGTTTGCGATCATTTCTAACGATATTTCAAAAATGATCTGAAGGTCAGGATCGGTGCACGTCTTAAAAAAAAGTAGGATCGGTCTAGGTTTTATAAAAATTAGCTAAAGAACTCTTTTAAATTACAAAAAACGTCTTTACTTTACAATTAGGGCCTATAAGAAGTACAGAATGGTAATGGTGAAAAAGCTATTTTCGTATATGTAGGTATATCTGCAGTTTTTAAGTCTCTAAGGAAAAATAAAATATTTTTTTGAATTCTGTTTGTGTTTGTGCACTTCCCAAGTTATTAAGGGCACTTTTACTCACTCGGTCATTTAAAGACAGATTTAAATGTAGATGTAGTCCATAGCTTATTTTTTTAATACGTTTTTAAAGGTCAGTTCTGTTATCAATACAGTCCTTGAATACTTATACACATCATGAAGTTTACTTTCCCCAAAAAATCCGGTACACCGGACAACCGGTTCATCAGATTCATAAATATTCATGAATATTATAACGTAGCAAATTTCAAACGAAACATTTGAGGTTCAGAAATAAACAGATAAAAATAAAAGAAACCCTGTCCGCCGAGTTTTTTCAAGTTTCTATTCTAACAAACAAACTACCATTACTTCAAAATTTCTGCACTAACTTGTGCCTTTATATATAGCAAAATTTGAATAAAATCTGTTCGTCTGGTTTTGGAAAATTAGGCAATTCCGGTTTTTCAAATAAATTCTAAACAGAGTTTTTAGGAACAAAATATGAGAAAGTTTGTGCAGGATTTTGCACCAATTATCCGCTCATAAAGCCGACAATAGTAACTGGCCTCGAAACTGCAAGATCAGGATAAATATAGTAAAACTGCACTATAGCTGCACTGAAGGCACTATAGCTGCATTATAATGCATTATCTGCATTAGATTTCACAGCTATAAAGAGATTTTCGCTATAGAAAGAGCTCAACCAAATCGTGTATAAAATGTGTTTTTATCTGTAAAATGTGTTATACACTATTTTTAATTTGAAGTATTGAGTGTAAAGGTTATTGAAATAAAACTATATGACGTATAGTCTTTAAAAACAATATTTATTAAATAATACTGCATGAATAAGATAATGTAATTATGAGAAAAAGGCAATATTTTGCCGAAACTACTGCAGAACAGCTTCATAAATTTCTTCAAGTTCTGACTTTCGAATTTTCTTAAAGCTATTCCCTTTATTATACGTATGCCTTCATTATTCTATTTTATATTTTTATTTTTCAATATCGCGCCAACAGGAGAACTAACTAAATTAAAATTTCAGCAAACATCTACTTGCTTCAAACCTTTCTCTAACTCAAGCACAACTTTAACCATTACATGTAACAATAACATGTAAAATACAAAAAATAATGCACTACTTGTAAAATGTACTAATCACAAAACACTCCATTTGATTGAAGCATTACGCACTGCTTTTGCTTTGAACACTCGAATGACGTTTTGGCATATCGAGTGCACGTGTTTCGCCGCTATAGAATTTTGTTGGCCTCAATAGACAAAGTTACAATACATGTATTTACTGCATGAATGGAAAGGGATCAACACATTTTGTCGTTATAGAGAGATTTCCGTTATAAAGAGATTCGCAATACAGATTTTACTGTATTTTAAATGGTGCACGATCTTTTAGCATCAAACTTTCTTGCGACTGTATTAAATCAATTATCTAACGTTTCCGTTCTGAAATTATCGTTAAAACCGGAATCATTAATTGAAAATTATAAAATCAAATAACAAATTTGAAATTTAAAAGTACGGTGCGTTGATTGCGATTGGGACTTTACCAAAATGTGTATTACAAAAATTTCGCAAAATTCTGCAAGGTCGATATTTTACGACTTAACTGTTTAGACATTAGAAGTGCCATTACAGACAGTTTGTGCAGAAAAAAACAAAGGTCTTTAGGATCGGTCTACAGAAAGCGGACTGCATGCACGGAGGAAACAGTCGGGAGCTGAGGAAATATTTGTAAAGTCGCAGAATGCAGTCCAAGATCAAGGCATTCTACATGTTAACCTACTTATACACCATTCATTATGTTCTATTCCTTGAACTCGTATTTTATTTTTGTGTGAATTGTTCGGTAGTTCCTCCGAGAATGCTCCTTCTAATCGTTTTAAGCATTGAACATAAACGTACTATATTGATAACCCTTATGAGAGTTGTGAGCGCTCGCTGCTACTGGCATCTTGCGGCAGAGTGTTCAAACGCAGTTAAACATATTATAGTACTGTATATTTTCGCAAACGTCTCCACCCTGTCCTTCTACTTTGCAGCGTTCGTAGCGGCAGATAGTCCAATTACTTGGACTTCAGCCGCTGATATCGAGCAAGGTTGTTATAGTGATGGTTGTGCTTCTAGTCCGTTTATATTCAATGCTTTAAGCCAAGCAAGAGAAACAAAATAAGTGTACGAAATCAATTAAAAAAGAAAAGATTTCGAAGAATTTCACACGTGAAGTGAATTAATTTGAAGACAAGTTTTTCACACATGCTCGAAAGTGAAACAATTTGAGAACATGTAGCCTACTCTTCTGGAATATTAAAACAGACCATTTACTGGAGGAAACTAATTAAGACGTAGAAAGACTAGGATCTGCTTTCAAGTGAATATTATTTCACGTTTTTTTTTTTTATTACTTTAGCATATTTATACATTTTTACGAGATCAAATTGTCTACTTCTAGTCCGCCGGGAACTTTGTGGAAATACAGCTGCTCATCTGTCCGTGATATTCAGGAAGTATTATAAAATTATTTTTTATTTAGTAACATATGTTTCGCCTTGAAACATCTTCAGACTTAGTGACTATATCTAAAGATGCCTCGCGGCGAAACGTATGTAACTGAATAAAAATTAATTTTGTATAACTACATAAGTTCTAGTTTTCCTGAATTAAAATTTATCAATGAATTGAAAAAAAAATAAACAGCTGTTCCGCCACGATAAAGTCTCGGAAAATTCGCTTTCAGTTTGACTCGTGAATCTAGGTGTACAGCTGTTAACACATTCCTAAGATATTTACATTTTGACCAACTAGATTTCAGATCCGGTTCTGAACAGAAGGGTAGATATTTTTAATTACTGCAAACTGTAAACACCGGCTTGTTTAAATAATAAATTTACTTCAGTTCCAAGTGTCATTAAAATGTCATTAACAATTCCAAGAACGGCTTTAAAAATAATTTAACAACAAATATTTTGATTTACATAAAAGCTGTCTTGCCGTGTCAGCGTGTTTGGGTTTTGAAAGTCAAAATTTTAGGGAGACATTCTTTGGATGAAAAACATAGATAAATGAAAATCGGAAAAGCGAACTCATAGTGGGAAAGTATTGCTGCAGGAAAATTCATTACGTTACGCGGACAAATTAAAAATAAACCAAACAGAACTACGAAAGACGCGGACAAATTAAAAATAAACCAAACAGAACTACGAAAGACGCGGACAAATTAAAAATAAACCAAACAGAACTACGAAAGACGCGGACAAATTAAAAATAAACCAAACAGAACTACGAAAGACGCGGACAAATTAAAAATAAACCAAACAGAACTACGAAACAAATTTTATTTTCCGATTCAAAAAGAAATAGATTTTCATGTTAGGTAATGTTCATTTACTTTACATTATTGTCGAACGCTGTTAATGTTTGTAAATTCGTGTACACACGTCAGCGAGTCAGCTGCGTGCGGCCATTAAAGCACACAGTGTGTGTACTACACCACCTATACGACAGTCGAAAACATAACTTCTACCGACACAATAGCAGAGGCTGTGGATTTGCATGTAGCAGGCAGTGCTTATTGAATTGAAGCAGTTCCTGGCGACCCAAATAAAAGCCGAAGTTTTACTTTCAAATAAATCAAATGCATAATGTTCCTGTGCTGTGGAAGAACTTCCAACTTTTTTTATTAAACAAAAAAAAAGCAGTAGACAATGCTTGAGGGGAGAGAGGGAAGAAAAATGTTCCATTAATCCGAGGGCAGGCGCCGCGACGCCGTCTGTACGCAACCTGTCGGGCGACGCATCCTTGCTCCTTGCGGGACGCTCTTCATTACTGTACGTGATTCAGACGTGACGGGTATATATCCACGTCGTACAACTGACGTCATCACAGCAACCTCAATGTCCGTACTGTAGTATTCCGATTATAATCAGCCAGTTTAAATGTAATACGTATTTAACTGGTCTATTTTAAACTCAAAATACAACAATTAAAAAAAATAATGCACAGGTAATATTTATTTTTTCAAAACAAGAAAGTAAGGCAATCTTGAAAAAAATCTGCAGATATTGATGGAAATATGTGTACTCATATAGCCTACTCTGTGCTTGTGAACACAGCTGGGAGACAATGAACCGATTTCAAATTGGCACGAAGGCATAGTTTTGTGAACATTTACTTTTCCAAAAATTTCAGTTTTCAAACCAAGATTTTTTTCAAAAAAAGCACGCGTGTGGAACTCGGAGAGTTACTGACAGCTTTTGTTAATGATATCTTTGCTGAATATATAATTAGTTTGAAGATATTTTTACAAATATCTTGTTTTGTTTAAATAAATAAATACGTGAACCTAGCTTAAATATTATTTACTATAGTTATAGAAAAAGATCAGTTGGTTTATATTAATTCGTAACAATCAGCTGATTTAATCGAACAGCTGATAGGCTATAATAAATTTCAGAAACTAGCAATATTAAGAACAATTATTATAAACGTTTATATTAATTTGGAATGTATTATAAACGGTTACAACGTGTGCACGTGTTCTTCAACTAAGGAAAAATACCGAAACCAAAGCAACACAACGTTTTCATATAATACACGTGTACTGTTATCGAAAAGGAGGAAGAAAAAGAGACAGAAATAGAGAGACGAAATTGGATTTGCTCGTTCGTTCTGTATTTCCGTTACATACTTCCGTTCGGCACTCTTTTTCTACTCATTCCTCTCGCCAAAGTTGACATTAAAAGCTTCGCTTCAATAACCCAAAAATAGGACTTTTTAAAAATCGGCTGTAACGATTATGACTTGGCACAAACATTGATTTTCGTTACAGCGTAGTCAAGTGCGTTATTCAGCAAAATACGTTCATCCGTTTCAAAATGGATGCTCTTTCTCCGTTCGTAACTGTATATCGTTAAAACATTATACTCTTTTTTTACCTTTCTCTGAAATCGTAATTAGCATTAAGTCTTACGTCACAATTTTGCTGTGTACCGAACGTGTCCAATTCAAATCAGACCAAAACTATAAACATTAGAGTGCTTTAGCCATTGAATATAAACATACTAGAATGATAACCCTTACGAGAGAGATGTGAGCGCTCGCTGTTGGTGGAATATTGCGGCAAATAGTAAATAGAAAATAGTATTGTATATTTTCTTAAAAGTCTCCACCTCTGTTCTTGCAACTTGCAGCGTTCGTAGTGGCAGACAGTCCAATTACTTGGACTTTATGCGCTAATACCGAGCACGCTTTTTATGATGGTGGCTGTACTTCTAGTCCGTTTATATCCAATGCTTTAGCTTTAGTTTAGAGGTAAGTATCAGTGCATATTTCACACTTTAGAGGGTTGCTCCCAGTAACTTATTTTCAAATGAAAATTCTCTACAATTACAAAACTTTTGTTAGTAATGAATTATATTTGACATTCGAAAGAATTATTACTTTGCTGATTGCACCGGGTCAGGGAGTTTCCAAAGAGTTGGGGCCATTGTGACAGGGAACAAAAGCCTAAGGTATAGGCAGAAGTAGGTTCAGGTAGTGCCTAATTGACCGTCCGACATGAGCTTAGCCTCAGAACTGCTTTTATACTCGGACCATCTGCCCGTCGTATTCTGCCAATTTTGGTGATTTTTCTACCAATATTGCGCTATTTTGTCCTTTGCTTTAAATACATGTTGCAAAATATTGCACAACCTTCCTCACATTCAACAGGACTGTTTAAATTAAACAATCAAACATCCAAACAAAAATACTTGTTGCTATTCTCACCATTCGAAAAAATAACGGTTCCACTTACTTTTATCGTATGAAAATCTGTAGCTCTAGTCAGTAGAATTAAAATTAAAATAAAAGAAATTTACACTTTGACAGTAAGTGTTTGCCCCAAAGGCAGTTTTACTGTTTACTTTCGGAGCTGGGCATGACCATGAAAAAGGAGACAAAACAGAATAGTTACCTTTTTATAGTACAATAATAGATGATATATATTAGTGTTGTTAATTAGATGGAGAATGTTGCCACCACTGTTTTAATGAAATAATTCAGTAGCCGCCTCTGTCGCCTGGTTGATAGCGTACTGGGCTTTCACCCCGAGGACCCGGGTTCGATTCCCCGCCAGGGCTTGGCATTTTCATACGCTATAAATCATCACATCGTCTGCATTAGCCCAAGTGTGCACAAGAGTCGGACGTTAAACACAAAAAAAAAATTAATGAAATAATTTAATAATTTTTGTGATTAATGGTAATTTAATTTTGTTATACCAAATTCTACATCTAACTATAAACACTTTAAACTAATGAAAAAAGCTCAAAAAAACTTTATTCCATTTTTAAAGTTGAATGTCAACGTTATTTTATAAATGTGGTGGGGAAACTGGATCTCATACTTGAATGATTTTATGTTAATTTTATGAAGAAGCAAAAGTCGGTTGCCGACCTGGAAGTAGTATTTTTTATCAAAAGTACTTTTCCATTAAAGTTCAAAATTATAAGTTGTCTACTCTGCCAGAAGCTAAAATACAGAATGCATTTAACTACAGAACAGAAATTTAATAGTAATACTAATTTTTGAAATTTCACTTTCTGTAACGACAGTCACTAAATTTAAAAAATTCGTCATTAAGTTGTTAACAATCCAAGTGCTTTCTAAATTGAATCAGTAGCGTCACTTACCTCGAATATATTGGGAGGAAATTATTATTGGTTTTTGTACATTTTGTATAAAGTTATAATAAAATAAGTCAAATAATTAGAGTCAAAATATAACATGGACACGCCCAGCTGGGTGTATTTAAAAATTGTTTACACTGACTTTAATTGTAAATCATATGTGACCAAATTCTGATTAACTGATTTTGAAAAAATTAGGCCCAATTTTTTTCGAATTCCCAAACCACATTTTTCAGGAGCGACAGACGTAAATTTTGTTAAGTATAAAACATTTTGGCAACGAAGACTTACATTTTTTAAAATATTTATCATGTTTTCAAGTTGGATTTTGCGGGACGCGTGATGCGAGGAACATGTTTATAGTGACGTATAACAGTATATTTTGCGCGTCGCAAGTCTCGTATTAAATTAATTATAATTAAACCTTACTATTTCCGCCAGGATTTAACCGGAATCGCTACACTATGGAAACTACGGAAACTGCGAAGAAATATTATCGATTTAAGTATATGAAATGAATCTTCAATTTAATTTTAGTAGGCCTCCTCGGTGGCCTAGTTGATAGCGTACTGGGCTTTCACCCCGAGGACCCGGGTTCGATTCCCGGCCAGGGCTTGGCATTTTCATACGCTATAAATCATCCCATCGTCTGCATTAGCCCAAGTGTGCACAATAGTCGGACGTTAAACACGAAAAAATTAATAATTTTTGTAGTTAGGCCTATATTAAAAGATCAGTTGTTTTATATTAATTCGTAAATATCAGCTGATTTCACTGAACATGTGATAGGCTATAAGTTTTAGGATATGTTGTTAAAAACTAGCTACGTCAATTGTCGGTTTTCGACAATAAAGTAAAAATTAAAGAGAAAACATGATTCATGATTTTTATTTTTAGTTCAGTAACAGAATTTTTTTATTATTGATTGTCTCCGTGATATGGGCAAACAAATACCTACTATACAAGCTGATTTTATTTGAAATTGTTAGCCCTTATTCGTTTAGCCAGTGTTATGCCAGCACGGACGTGCATAAAACTGTTTATAATGCGTTATAAAATTTATAACAAAACCCACATACGCGCGCGTACGAATTAATTCATCTTTTTAAATTTCTTTTTTTTAAAAAAACTTAACCAAATATAATATTATCAAAATGGCTCTAACGATATTGACAAAATTTTATTCGAATGCTTTTCAAAAAAAAAAAAAAAAAAAAAAAAACAGTTCGGAAGGTATAGCAAAAACCGTAAAATCGGTATAATTTATATTTTTTTAAATTTTGATTATATGGTTTTATAATTAGTAGTTACGCCCTGCGCCATGTGATTGCTCGAGGAATGTCTTGTTCCTAGTATTGCACTGTATAAGGAAACATCTAGTAAAATAGGCTACAGGTTATACTAAACAATTATAATTCTTCTCATTTCTTAGAAACATAAATTAGAAATTAATTGCTGCTTAATGTTAAGATAAGCATTAAACTATCACGCTTTGAACATGTTGTTTAACTTATACGCAATGTAAACAATAACACTACAAAGTAATTGGCTACATTCCGTCTAGGAATATTCGTCACTTCCAATTTGAATGAAAGTTACAAAAGTTCCATTCAAAACAAAACATGACTGATTTCAAAGGTCTTTTCTGTTAGGCTTGTACCAACCGGTGACTTAAAAGTGACACATTCGTAAACAGCTTGTATGACATTCATTACGGTACTTTTCATGTTAAGTTAACAAGTACATATACTTTTATTAGAAAACATTTTATAACGTCTAATTAAAGAAGAACATGCAAACCTAACCCGATGTCGTTTTAGTTGGAATTTCAGTTCTGTAAAAAAATATTTAGCTACCAACTTGTAAACAGAAAAAGTCCTAAAATCGGTTTTAGTGTTGCTGAAATTCAAAATGTAACAGTGTGTAGATTTAGGAGGCACTACTTGCCGCTGCATGATTCACAACTGCAAAAACAAATATTGTACAAACTGTCTCACGTTTGAGTTACATTATCAATTAAAAAGGGAAGATAAGATTGTGAAAGTCGATTCCCATTAACGAATTCTGATATTTTCACTTTTGTTTACATAATTTAACTGGTATTTAAATTTTGTTTATATTTTAACAAGATTTTTGTTTGTTATGAATCCAAAAAAAAGTTTTCGATAAATAAAAGTGTTAAAATCAGTTTTTCTCGAAATCGGTGTCATTGATTTTGATAAAAATTTTCTCAAATGTATTCATAGATACCTAAATAAAATATATGGGTCGCTATTCCCTCTTTTCGGGGTTTATTTTGCTTTTTTATTACTCTGCAACCATAGTTTTATTTCAAATTTGATATTCTCTGATGAGTTAAGAATATGACAAAAATCTTAAACAAAAGTTTGAGCAAAATTTGACATTGAGATATTAGGCCAATTTTCCAATTTCTTTGTAGTACCTTTCAAACCGATATTGATATGATAATAATTCAGTGTGTGACAGTTTGTCTATTATTACACCATTTACTTTTTATTTAAGCTTCTCGATCGGGAAATTCCGCAGTATAGGCTACTTTTTTCCATGTGGATTCTGAAGGGCTAAATTCTAAAAATATGTACAGTAAGTTTGTCTTTTCATTTTTTTAATAGCCTTTTCTTTTACACCATAATTTATTATTGTAAAATTTCGTTTTAGCTATTGTTTACAGTAAGTTGTCTTTTTATTTTTAATAGTCTTTTCTTTTACACCATAATTTATTTTTGTAAAATTTCGTTTTAGCTATTGTTTACAGTAAGTTGTCTTTTTATTTTTTAATAGTCTTTTCTTTTACACTATAATTTATTTTTGTAAAATTTCGTTTTAGCTATTGTTTACAGTAAGTTGTCTTTTACACCATTTTATTTTGTAAAATTTTTTAATAGTCTTTTTTTTACACATAATTTATTTTTGTAAAATTTCGTTTTTTTTAAGTTGTCTTTTTTTTTTTAATACCACCATAATTTATTTTTGTAAAATTTCGTTTTAGCTATTGTTTACAGTAAGTTGTCTTTTTATTTTTTAATAGTCTTTTCTTTTACACTATAATTTATTTTTGTAAAATTTCGTTTTAGCTATTGTTTACAGTAAGTTGTCTTTTTATTTTTAATAGTCTTTTCTTTTACACCATAATTTATTTTTGTAAAATTTCGTTTTAGCTATTGTTTACAGTAAGTTGTCTTTTTATTTTTTAATAGTCTTTTCTTTTACACTATAATTTATTTTTGTAAAATTTCGTTTTAGCTATTGTTTACAGTAAGTTTGTCTCTTATTTTTAATAGCATTTTCTTTTACACCATAATTTATTTTTGTAAAATTTCGTTTTAGCTATTGTTTACAGTAAGTTGTCTTTTTATTTTTTAATAGTCTTTTCTTTTACACTATAATTTATTTTTGTAAAATTTCGTTTTAGCTATTGTTTACAGTAAGTTGTCTTTTTATTTTTTAATAGTCTTTTCTTTTACACTATAATTTATTTTTGTAAACTTTCGTTTTAGCTACTGTTTTTATTTCTATCTTCTTTTCAAACTAATATTCCTTTATTTTCTCGCTACCTCTGGTTTTTTCCCCAAAGTCTCTTTTATTCGTAAATTGTATTCAGACACGTTCTTTTCCACAACTTCTTTCTGAGCATGGCTTTGTATTCTTCAAACAGTATGTACTGTGTTTCTCAACCACTAATTATTCATCGTTTGAGAATCTGAAAGATTAATTTCATAAGTAAGGTTTATCCATTTCGTTCAACCTTATTTTGCCTCATGCTGCTGTTGGTTTTTGTTTCAAGTGATAAACTCGATTTGAGCTACTCATTTAGATCCAATATTCTGGTTCTTCATTGAAAAATTCTTCTTTTAATTAAAAATTCTATAACTACTGCGTATTACATTTATTTATATTTAAAAATTTGTTACGGCCTTCTATGAACTGAAGAATTCGCAAGAATTGTTTTACCTTTGGCTTTTTATCATTTCTGTTACTAAATGATCACGGTTCTCGTCATTCTTTCACTTATCTCTGTCATCAGGTCCCTCATCTCTGCTACTCCCCGTGTGTTGTTCGTTTCTTCTTCTTATAATGACACTTGTTCTACGTTTCGAAGTTCTTTTGGTCACGGTATTAGTATCTCCTATTAAAATCCACAACAATTTCATACAGCAAACCCTGAGAAATTTGGGAGAAAGTGCAGAGTTTCCTAATCGTGAAAAGGCGATTTTCACGAATTTTGTCGTTGATTTTCATCACCAGCTCATCAGTCACTGGCCTACACAGTCATCAGTTCATAGCCCTACACACAACGGTCCTCATCGTGAACATTAGTACGGCCATTTTTAAAATCAATGCACCATTGCCTCACTCAGCTTTCCTTATTATTCCTTGTTCATACACATCACAAAGTTGGCGAAAAATTTCAATAGGTTTGTGGATTTTTTTTGCCAACAAAACCCAATTACAGAACGCACCTCACAAGTGGCCACGATAGGCCAAAACGTCTATTACTTTCTGGACTTACTTCTAAGTCCATTCTTTTCAGTATTTATTCCCTTTCCCATTGTTGTTACTGCATGTAATTCTACATATTCTACATGTAATTCTACATGTTGCTTCTGGAGGTTATATTTAAAACAAACTTAAATCTCCTTATCTTTCGCCAATATTCATTCATTCTCGGGCTTCTCTTTCTGTCTGTTTTCGGTTAAGATTATTTACTACCGTTTTGGTTTTCAAAATTATACGATAATTCATCTTGATTACTTGTTTTGCACAAATCCCCGCCATTTATTTTATTTTCTCTTCCTCCGATGTCTGTGTAATTTTTGTCGAAGCAGTAGTACTGCACCTTTTCCTACAGCAGCTTATATAACTACTTAATATACTGTTCAAACATTGCACAAACTTTGCCAACACTGTCCCTGACTACTTCATGTTAATCTAATCACAACACAGTAATTACACGAGGTATTATCTAAAGCGTCAGATAAGAGCTCGCTTAGCTTTATTGGAAGCCCATCAATCTCCGCTGTACCGCTACTGCTCTACTATCCAACTACTTTTAGGAAGTTCTCGGACAATGAATAACCAGTGAATAACACATTGTACGTTACCTAATCACCAACTAAAATTACTACTGATTTAAGTTAAGTTAAAACTTATTTGAAATCGCACACTGTTAATATTGACATTTACAAAATGCTTGATTTATCATTATTTTAACGCGTTAACAAACCCATTTTTTAGAGATATGCCAGGAAGAACAGAACAGGTATTCGAGAACAGTTCTATAGTCGAGATTGTTCTTTCAGAGAACAGTTTTCTGAAAATACCTGCTCCCTGATGTTTGCAGTAAGTCACAAATACCTCGACCAGTAAGATGACAGCTTATCTGTTCTCACTGTATTTTGAAAGCCAATGAAAATGCACCTCGTCTGTTCCTTAAATATGTTTTTGGCAATATGTGGCAAAATACGACAAAAAACCTGTACACGTGGCTATCTGTTCTGTTCTTCTTACCCTCAATAAATGCAGTGCGATAATTCTGCTGATGTTCTCTGTTCTCTTTCCTGCCCCCTACTCTCAGTCAAGTTCAGTGACAACAGCGACAGCGAGTAAGATCTGCTGTCTCCTTTTTTAAAGACTAAAAGGCGAACTGTGTTAGCGTTTGAAGTTGTGATTTTGCATTTCAAAATAAATCCATTTACAGTTCTATAAATCACCTACTGATGAATGTTGGTATGCTATATCATTTACGGAATAACATTGCGCTTTCTGAAAAGATAACTTATTATATTTTTAAAATTAAGTTTACAGGTTTATAAATAAACCTAAGCTTCCTTAGTACAGTAAGTACTTATTTTTTTATTAAATAACGTTATTTTAATTTTTTCCCATCATAACAAATATGTTGTAAGTTCAGTTTTTCTTGAACTATACGGAATACCTGTTCTCTGAGAACAGCTTTATAAAACAGTTCTTGGCGCTGAACAGAACAGTCAAGAAGAGTTCCGCACAGTCAACTGCTTCTGCACATCTCTTCTTCTTTTCGCTTTAAAACGTCATCCGATTCCTAGCTTCAAATTTTTCTCTGTCGTTCCATAGATCTTGATCCAATCCCCTCTATCTCACTTCCTTCTCTCCAACTAAGTCTTGGTCTTTCTCTTTTTCACGTCGGTTTGGGAAGTCGATTTTCGTCCATCCCTTGGACATGACCAAACCATTAAAGTTTTTTTGTCTTGATGTCGTCTTCACACCACCCCGCACATATCTACCATCTTTAATTTCTGGTGACAAAATCAGCTGCTGTAATGTTATATTTTTAAGATATATGATTTCATACTCCATATGGTATTTTTTGTTAATGAATCTCACTTGTTTACCTTGTAAATTTATTTTATTACAAATTTGGCTATCTGATGGAACGATTTTGATAAATCTCTCTGAAACCGAATTTTTAGTGATAATCAAGCTTACATTTTGCTTATGTACTTACAATTAATTAGCCTACATTTTAGAAAAAAATAGTTATTAAAGTCGGGAAAACTGATTTTGAGACAATCATAATTTTAACAGTTTTTCATCGAAATCAAATATTTTTATTTAAACGATATGCACAGACAGACATCGAATTTTCTAAATCGACTTTTTTCACGATCCTAATACTTTTTGTACACTTCGTACAGTATCTCCTTCATATTGAGTATTTCAAATACTGTATATACTTACAAATTACCCCGCAGTGGGTGCAGACTAGTTGCACTATTGAGAGGATTTAGACGTCCATCGCGGTACCCGAGTCTAACACACACTTACACTTACAACACTACACTTATGACTTTAACACTTTACACTCACACTTACATTTAGGGAGGCGATAATAACCTCAATGTGCTTTTTGCCTTTAAATAATAATAATAAAATACAAATTAAAAGCGTGCTTTAAGAGAATCATTCCGCCGAAACGAAAAACAATGGCCAGTACAGCAAGAGCATCTTTGTACGAAAATCTGTCGATGCGATTATGAGAAACCTTTTTACATTTTCTCCGATATCAATTTTCCCGTATTTCATGGATATTTTGACATATTACCTTTGCGACCACTGGATAGGCCTATGGATGGAGGCACGAGGGCGTTGACACAGCTAATGTATGGAAATGCAAGGCATAGGACACGCAAGGGCGAATGTTGATGCGAAGTGGACGGACACTGCTTGATGTATCTTATCATCAGCTTCTGACACAGCTTCCTTATTCAGGACACATGCGCCTAACAATTTAGGCTGTAGAAAAAAAAACTTGTTTTCTGATTTACAAGATGATAAGCACTGGTCGCGACAAAGTTATTTTAGTTTTTTTTTTAATGTAACAAATAACATCTCTGAATACATAGCTAACCAGTAACGTAGCAAAGGCATACATAAAAACTTACGTGATAAGCCGATAAATTCGATAGGCTATGTTTTTAGTAGATATAGAGGTAATAACGAGTAATAATACATATGTTTTAAATAAAAGAAATTTTTTTGAAAATGGAAATAAAAGTAACCTAAATAAACATTTTAAAAAACATATTTTTTATCAAATGAAGCTCAATTTTAAATAACTATTTGAAAAAACAAATAATTCTAATTAGGTTAAACGTTTCGAAAGTCATACAAATAATTTAGCATAACTGCAGCAAAGCTCGAATTTACACTTTTATATGCGTGCTATAGGGCTACATTAATTTGAATGAAACCTCAACAAATTTATATTAGGCGCACGGCTAGGTGTACAGAATTTCCCTACCAAAAAACTGTTTCCTAACCGGGAAAATGGTTTTAATTTTTCAAAATCTGTTCACTAGATTTTTATGAAATTTTTGTATTATATGACGGTTGGTAACTCGAGTCAGCGTATCAAGTTTGAAGGAAATTTACGTTACGAGAGAAAATTTAATAAAACCAAAGAAACCCGATTGCAGTCAGGGTTTATTTTGGTATTTTACGATTTACTTCTGAGCAATAAATAATTTTTGAATTTGTCATTTAAGGTCTAAATTTGATAAAATCCAATTTTCAAAACATAAAGAGCACAAAAACATATGGGTGTCCACGAATTTCATATTTTATTTTTATGATAATTGATGCCGTAACCGAAACAGTGCCACTGTGATAATACGTACATAAGTTACACAATAATAATTAACAATATATGCTTAACAGTACCGTAGACTACTCTATTTATATAATATATTCAAACTGGCGACCATTTTGAATTAATTTTCAAACTAAGGTAATAGTGTAAATGCCTGTTAACATTTAATTTGTCACAATTTACATAAATAAGATGTAATTGCTTTGTACAGGTGAGCGGAGACTAAAATATAGTCAGCAGCGCAGCGTAACCTAGGCTTAATGTCTGTAAAAACAAACGCGAGTTTTAGAAAATCTTCCGCTACTTAACCTATCTGTGTGATTGCAGTTTACAGGTGAGCGGAGACTAAAATATAGTCAGCAGCGCAGCGTAACCTAGGCTTAATGTCTGTAAAAACAAACGCGAGTTTTAGAAAATCTTCCGCTACTTAACCTATCTGTGTGATTGCAGTTTACAGGTGAGCGGAGACTAAAATATAGTCGGCAGCGCAGCGTAATGTCTGTAAAAACAAACGCGAGTTTTAGAAAATCTTCCGCTACTTAACCTATCTGTGTGATTGCAGTTTACAGGTGAGCGGAGACTAAAATATAGTCAGCAGCGCAGCGTAACCTAGGCTTAATGTCTGTAAAAACAAACGCGAGTTTTAGAAAATCTTCCGCTACTTAACCTATCTGTGTGATTGCAGTTTACAGCCGGGTATTGAAATAATCATTTTATAAGTATAAAGAAATGACATTCGGGTAAATAAAAGCCTATAAAGGTTGATTACAATTAGTCTTTTTCTGAAACAACTTCACACTTGAGAAGGGGACTTGTTCATTCACAACATGGGTCATATGCACCCATCAAAAAAAAAAAAAAACGTTATCACTTTATACTTGTAATCATATCTCTTTAATTGTGATAAAATATTTTTTATTAATAAAAACATTCTTTAATATTTTTTTTCAGCATTATGTTCCGAACATTGGGAAATTCTTTATTCGAAAAATACTTATGCAATTCTAAAATAGACTTCGGGTTTGATTTATAAGATAAGAAACTCTAAATAAAGTAGTCACAGTTCTTTTCTGACATATCAGTACGGTCCAGCGTTCTTGTATTTGCTAGTGGTCAACATAATGATAGGTCTTAGCCAGTATTACAGCAAGTGATTGTACTCTTAACGTTAAATCAGAGCCCGCCATTTGAAACGGTGAATGGTAAACAATCTTACACCTACGTCATTTCGGCTTTATACAAGGTATCTTCGTATCAAATTTCAAAACAATCTGTATAATGCGCTTGGCCAGTTGTCATTGAAAAAGGAGGCTTGCATCTTGAAAACCGAAGAGAATAACCAGCCATATTATACACATCGTACAGGCTTTATACAACGTGCCTTTGTACCAAATTTTAAATATGCTAACTATTTAATATTATTCAAGCTATTATTTTATAATAGCTTCGACAAGGTCGTTAACCAGTAAGATCAGTTCAAGAGTTCCAAAATGGAGGCCAATTAAAATATTTAATATTCGTAATTTTTTGTCTTAATTTTTTTAATCTAATTTCACACAGTAATTAACGTTAACAACTGCATACATTAGCATTTGTTATTTTTAAAATCTGTTGAAATTCAGAATTTACTTGATGGAGGTCAGGGTTTATTTTCGTATTTGAAAAGTTTAAAATGCTAATATATGCAAATCTCAATGCTGATTATGATGGTTAAATAAGAACTTCAAAAAGGGTAATATCGTCTGCATTAGCCCAAGTGTGCACAATAGTCGGACGTTAAACACCAATAAAAAAAAAAAAAAAAAAAAAAAAAAAAAAAAATACTGGAATTCGCTTCTATCATATCAGCGAGACAGCTGTTTGCCGCGAATGTTACAATTTTCCCCAATACCGTTTAATCACTAGAACGGTACATAAACGCCATACAGTAGAAAGTAAACATTCTATAAAATTGTAACAGAAAAATAGTACATTGAAGTTTTAGCAGATGAAGCGTCATGTCCATTTCACGTCGCGTTACAAGCCCGTGTTGCGTAGGCTACGGCACATAGGCTTACTTAACTAAGTGCCTCGCTCCATAATAATCTGATTAGGCCGCGACTAACCGACCGTTACAGTTTAATCCAATCTACTGCAGCTTCCCTCGACGATTTCAACTCTAAATCAAATTTATTAAGATGCCTTGTAAAATAAAAGAGGGGTCTCCTTTAATTATGGTAACATCAATTTATTACTTGTGAGACCTACAGGAATCTACAAAGTGATTGCACAAAACTGAGAGCTACAGGAATCTATATGTTTTGTATAAAGTGATAGCACAAAACTGAGAGCTACAGGAATCTGTGGGTTTTGTATGTAGTGATTGCACAAATTGACATTTACAGGAATCTATGGGTTTTGTATAAAGTGATTGCACAAACTGACATTTACAAGAATATATGGGTTTTGTATAAAATGATTGCACAAATTGACATTTACAAGAATATATGGGTTTTGTATAAAGTGATTGCACAAATTGACATTTACAAGAATATATGGGTTTTGTATAAGTGATTGCACAAACTGACATTTACATGACTTTACTGTTTTTGTATAAAGTGATTGCACAAATTGACATTTACAAGAATATATGGGTTTTGTATAAAGTGATTGCACAAACTGACATTTACATGACTTTACTGTTTTTGTATAAAGTGATTGCACAAATTGACATTTACAAGAATATATGGGTTTTGTATAAAGTGATTGCACAAACTGACATTTACATGACTTTACTGGTTTTGTATAAAGTGATTGCACAAACTGACATTTACAAGAATATATGGGTTTTGTATAAAGTGATTGCACAAACTGACATTTACAGGAATTTATTGATTTTGTATAAAGTGATTGCACAAACTGACATTTACAGGAATTTATGGGTTTTGTATAAAGTGATTGCACAAACTGACTGACAGCTACAGTAATCTATGGGTTTTGTATAAAGTGATTTCACAAACTGACAGCTACAGGAATCTATGGGTTTTGTATAAAGTGATTGCACAAACTGAGAGCTACAGGAATCTGTTTTGTGTAGTGATTGCATAAACTGACATTTACAGGAATCTATGTTTTGTGTAAAGTGAACGGAATTTCGAGTTACGGTAAAAAATTTAAAAGCACGCCATTTAAGAAATATTGTATTTAAAAAAGTGTTTTTGGTACACTTAAAACACTACAAATGCACACTTTACATTATAACACTACAAATGCATGAAAATATCTGAATATCTTATAGCGGCGGCCATCACGGTAAGACCTAGACCCGGTACCAAGAAATGAGGCCCGATTCTAATATCGAATACTTTTTGAGAGGTCGTTAAAAATTGTACATACATTTTTGGTGCAATCTGATTTAAAATTGGCACAAAAATCGATTTGGGTAAATAGCTTGGACAAGTTCGTTACTAGGCGAAATCCGTTTAACAGGTTCAAAATGGCGGTCATTTTAAATCTTTAATAACAAAATTGGGGTAGAAATTTGCTTATGTTATATCAACGAAACAGCTGCGTGCCGCGTTTATTTACTATTAAATAAGCCTTTAAATAGAAATAACGATGGATAGTCGAAAAAATAAGCATTTTCGGGTACTTTTTTCAAAATTTCTACGTCCGTCGCACTACTTGGGTGATTGAAGTCTAAAATAATGCTGGAAGAGAGTCGCGAAATACCCTGTGCCATTCCCTCGCTCAAGGAGTTTGGTTGCTGTTTAAAAAGCAGCCGTAAGTCGTAAACAGAGAGTACTTCAAGGTAATGTGTGTACTGTATGTATCTGTGAGTTTATTGCTTTTTTATTACTTCATCAATGTATTATTAGTTTTATAACTTTTAATCGGGTCAAACAGTTCTTAACTGACTACTTTACCATGCAAGTAATGCCATAAAGCTGTTTATTAGTCTAACCTTAGACTCTACTTAGCCATTTGCAATATTTAAAAAAATTATCCATTTTTTAGGAATAAGAAAAGAATAACTTGACATTCAGATAAAATACAATTGGAGTGTTACATAGACTTGTCCAAGTCAATCTTAAATAACACGTAAAGAACAAAATAACAGCTGACGTGATGCACCGTCTTGGTAAGATCCACACCTGAGATCATGGCTTAAAGAAAACGTTTCGAGGGGACCAAAAAAATTGTATTTACAATATATTTTTGTTTACTCTAAACAGTTAATGTATCGGATCAGTGAATATAAACGAAAGTACAGCCACCATTTTGAAAAGTATGCTCGATATCAGAGCCGCTACGAACGTTGCAAGCTACAAGGACAGGGGTGAAGAGAAATAGACAGTACTATTATGTATTTAACTGTAGTTGAACACTCAGCCGCAAGTTGTCACCAGCAGCGACCGCTCACATATCTCTCATAAGGGTTATCATTCTCGTACGTTCATACGTAATGAGAGGGTGTTAGACTTTAACGTTCAGAATTTTGGTCCCATTTTATTAATCCCATCAAACGTATGAAAACGGCATTATGAAACTTTTAAAAAATAAATAGGGTAACTTTCTTAGAATAAAATCTACTTAAATTAGCATTTTAAAAATTCAAATGTCATTAAAAATACAAATATTAAGCTGACTGCTGTGTAATGCCGCATACTACACTTAAATCGAACCTGCGAAAGTAAAAGACAAAAAACGTTATGAAGTTAACAAGAGTCGGGGGTTCATTCGTATATCTGTTGTAAAATAGAATTGTTCAAATATTAAAAAAATCAGGTAGGCTATCTAATTTTAAAAAAAGTACACGTGCGGAACTCAGGGAGTTACTACCGACAGAAGCCAAGCTTTTGTTAACGATATTTTTGCTGAATATAAAATTAGTTTGAAGATATGTTTACAAATATCTTGCTTCGTTTAGATAAATAAATACGTGAATCTAGCTTAGGTATTATTTACTGCAGCTATAGTAAAAGATCAGTTGTTTTATATTAATTCGTAACGATCAGCTGATTTCATTGAACAGCTGATAGGCTATAATAAGTTTCAGGTTATGTTGTTAAAAACTAGCAATATTAACGACAATTATTATAAACGTTTGTATTCATTTCGAGTGTATTATAAACGGTTACAACGTGCACGTTTTCTTCAATTAAATACCGAAATCAAAGCAACACATGGTTTTCATATAATTCGCGTGTATTGTTATCGAAGAGGAAGAAAAAGAAAAAGGCAGAAATAGAGAGACGAAATTCGTTTGTTCGTTCGTTCCATATTTCGTTCCATTCTTCCGTTCGGTAGACTTTTTGTCACTTTAAAAGCTGAGTGCCGATATTATATATTTTCTGTCGATATTGTCTCAGCTCGGTCAGATTTGTAGCGAGAACAACATCGAAGATACGATTTTGTCGGAACGTTTCTTCTAGAAACAATTGCGTCAAACGAATGTATACCCGTTTTCTATGCAATTCATATAGCTTTAGATTTTTTTTCTTCACTCGCTCATTTCTATACCGATCTTATATTGAAATTAAAAGTTAAATAAAGTTTATTATATTGAGCTTTGTATTAGCAAATCGAGAGGAAAGATTTTCTCTAAATTTCCACTAAATCGAAGGGAAGTGGGTTAAACGAAAATTTAAAATAAGGTTAAATTTAATTCCAAGTCTGTAATGTTAGCTTAAACATAAAACGACACAAGGATATAATTGTGATGTTTCATGCACACACACAGGTAGTGGATTTATTACGATTTGCATATATATTACTGCAACTGCAAATGCTTACCCAATGCAGTATATTATATAAAAAAATGTACAGATAAACAATGTGGTGCCTAGATCTGATATAAGAAACACGCCAGGAATGTGTGACAGTGGCAGTGATGTAGGTAGGTGTGTCCTTGTGTTAAGGACGACCAGTGGCTGCCGCGTAACCGATCAGTGTCGAAATTACACTTATGTATCTGTATCACAGCGCCACATGTCTGTCTGTCTGTCTGTCTTACCGCGCTAACGTTTACGCAAATCGATTATCGTACTAGAATATTAAGGTTCGGGATCAGTCGGAAATGAATGTTGCACAAACTTTCTCAAATTAAAAAAATATTTCCACAAAGATTTCGTTCTGAAGCTACACAAATAAAAGAAAATAAATTATTTTTTTCTGAAATTTTGGTACGCCTAAATGTAAAGAATCATAACTGAAATAAAAAGTGTACTGTTTGTAAGATGAAAAAACTATCGGTAGTCAGGGTTTGCATTTAGTTTCTTTTCCCACACCCCCGTTTTTAGTGCAGACTAGCTGCACCTATTGAGAGGATTTAGACGTTCCTCGCGGTACCCGAGTCTAACACTCACTTACACTTACGACTGTAACACTTCACTCTCACACTTACATTTAGCAAGGCGATGTAAGTGCTTTTCGCCTTAAAAAAAAATCTTTTCTCACTTTACTATCGAACTGTATTTTTTTTAATTTCAGCAAAATTTAAGGAACTTATTTTCAAAAATGGGGTCGACATGCATTTTCTCGCCAGCTCGCTTAGTACGTTCTGTTTGAATTCTACATTTGTGCAAAGTTTCATCTAAATCGATTGAGCCGACTTTTAAACATTTTAATTTTTAACTTTTGTTTGTAAAAAAATACTTTTACTATTAAAAATGGTCACGCGAAATGAACAAATCCCATGTATCCTACGCCAAATTTTATCAAAACTGAACAATTATTTTTTAAAATGGTCACGCGAAATGGGAAAACCCCCTGTATCCTATAAGCTATGCCAAATTTTATCAAAACTAATTATTTTTAAAAAATGGTCACGCAAAATGGGCAAACCACACGTATCCTATAGGCTATGCCAAATTTTATCAAAATTGAACAATTATTTTATAAAATGGTCACGCGAAATGAGCAAACCCCATGCATCCTATAGGCAATGTTACATTTTATCAAAATTCAACAATTATTTTTAAAAATGGTCACGCGAAATGGGCAAACCACATGCAGGGCCTATCCTATAGGCAATGCCAAATTTTATTATTAAAACTGATCAATTATTTTAAAAAGTTGTCACGCGATATGGGCAAACCCCACGTATCCTATAAGCTATGTCAAGTTTTATCAAAACTAACCAATTATTTTCGTCCTTAGCGACAAACAAAGAAACAAACGAACATAGAGCTGCTAAACTGTCTACCTGCTGTACTGTGTCAATGCATTCGTATAAAAATTTGAAATTTCGAAACAAATCAACTATCAAACATTATTTTAAAGTGATCAGTAGCAGAAGGCCTTTACACCAAGCGACATTTAAAAAAAAATGACCTCCGTTTTTTGATCGAAACAGTTTTTCCATTATGACGTCCGTTGAAGTGGACCTCACTGTTCACACAACAGCGGTCACGATGACTTCAATGTTCACATCGGTGACAACTTACAGTTCATAAAGCAGTGCTACCAACTACAAAACATGATTTTTAAAAGTAAAACTTCGCCTCAAACCGTTATAAGTTCAAATCAGAAGGCCACTGATAATCGCGGCATAGGCTACAGCTGTTTCGTTAGCGCTATGGAAACGAATTTCCAAAAATAATTTTTTCACCTAACACTTTTTTGAAAATGTTACTTCGTAATCATAACCAGGGTGAAAAAGTGGCCTATAAATTTCCATATTAAAACTTAAAATACGAAAATGAACCCGCACCGCCATGGCACTGAATATAAACGAACTAGAATGACAACCCTTATAAGAGCTGTTAGCGCTCATTGCTGGTGGCACCTTGCGGCAAAGTTTAACTATAGTGAATGCATGATAGTACTGTATATTTTTTCAAACGTCTTCCTCCTTTTCCTTGCGCAGCTTGCAGTGCTCATAGCGGCAGATAGTCCAATTACTTGAACTTGAGCCGCTAATATCGAGCACGCTTTTTATAATGGTGGCCGTACTTGTAGTCCGTTTATATTCAATGGTACAGGTCTAAATAGAAATTACATTATATATGCCTATTATAAACCGGAAGTTATTCAGAAAAACGCATTATCCAAAATCAAAACCTCGGGAATGAAAGACGGACATAACTTTTCTAGTAAACGTACACAATAATGTAAGCAAGTACAACGGATTACTTGATTCGTGAAAGCTGAGAGTAGGGCTGGGCGCATACTATGACGGCGATCCATTCACAACACAAGGTCACTCCTGCAACCGCAACTTACCTAAAACATAAACAAAGTGACAAATTAAAACACAAGTCATTACCGTATACGCCTACAGGTGTCATAAATGTAATATGCTACGGTAATTACGTGCGCTTAAAGAGTCTATGTAAAAAGGGAGTGTAGTGCGCGTGCGCTAAACGTTCTGTATAACCTTTACTTTATGTCAAACACGACAGTCAGGCCTATACTGTATTTGCATATATCCATTTGTTGTAGCCTGCAACGTGAACATAGCACGTTGCACATTAAATGTGAGGCAATAGTACAAAATATGTATAATGGTGTGCGTCTAAAGCAACAAAGGTTCCGTCATCAGCATTAACTTTCTTGAAAACGAGTTGTACATACATTGCATGTAGTCGTAGCCCGGTTATAACCTTAAAAACTGTGGACTCTATCGGCAACACCAATATCAGTTTGACTAATCTTTCCCAGTTGTAAGTTCATTAATCGTAAACTTATAATAAAGAGAGGAAATATAAATACGAAGTAAGTTACGGATTATAAAATTTCAAGGAAAGTAGGCCTACACGTGTGGAACTCGGGAAATTACTGATTGAAGTGAAGCGTTTGTTAATATCTTTGCTGAATTTATAATTAGTTTGAAGATATGTTTAAAAATATCTCGTTTTGTTGAAATAAATACGTGAACCTAGCTTAGATATTATTTACTGTAGTTATAGTGATAGATCAGTTGTTCCATATTATTTAGTACCGAACAGCTGATTTCATTGAACAGCCGATCAGCTATAATAAGTTTCAGGTTATGTTGTTAAAAACTGGCAATATGAACAGCAATTATTATAAACGTTTATATTAATTTCAAATGTATTATAAACGTTTATATTAATTTCAAATGTATTATAAACGTTTATATTAATTTCAAATGTATTATAAACGTTTATATTAATTTCAAATGTATTATAAACGGTTACAATGTTTAACTACGGGGAAATAAGAAAACAAAAGCAACACGTTTTCATGTAATACGCGTGTAGGCCTACTCTTATCGAAAAAGGAGGAAGAAAACAGAAATGGAGACGAAATTCGTTTGCTCGTTGTTCCATATTTCTGTTACACTCTTCCGTTCGGCAGACTTTTTTTCTATTCACTCCTCTCGCCAAAAAATAACATTAAAAGCTTGGCTTCAATAAAAATATAGCATGACAGCCTTTTTTGCAGATATATTTATAACAGATATTTTCTAGGAGACAGTGTGGGATATTATTTTGAACTTATAAACAACTGATTTCTCATCGCAGCTGTAGTTGAAATAGTAAAATTATAAGTACTTATTTCAATTATTAAGGTTATGTTTATTGAAATTCTGTTTTATGAAACAGGTATACAACATATGAATTACTATTAGTTGCATTCGTACTTTGAATATTGAAATATGCATGTATTCTGGAATAAAAACAATTTACATAAGTTAATAATTAATTGTGCCTTAATTAATAACACGTACGATATATTGTTACCTGAGGCAGCATAAGGTACATTTTACACAGTGCCTTTTTTCATATAATATGAGGCACTGAATAAGGCGCATGCGTCATAATGCGTTGCAACAATAGCCGCATGTGTTCCCTATCTTATTTGGGTTACTCGTGCAACACGTCATGCAACCTGAACTATTCATAACCTAGAAGTTTAGTTTTTTTGTTTATTTACATGTATATTTCGTCAATAGTTTTGAATTGGGGCAGAGAAAACTATTCAGTTTACTGAAGATATCGATCCATGACTGCTTATCCATGCTGTCTTCTTATAAACGTAGCTGCGAATGTACACGGCAAGAAAGAACTTGATTAGCCGCGTGTTATCTGAAAGATAAATGTGTAATTTATAACATACCATTTCCATCAGATGAAGATATTTTGTACAGCTCGATTTTTTATATCGGTTTTATTTTACGGTAAAAATTAAACTGAAGTTTAGCAGTAACTGTATCACATATTTACTGATATAGCTAATTAACAATTTACCGTAAAAATTACGAGGTTACATGAAAAAAGGCACCGTGTAAACATACCTTTATGAGTTGTTAAAAGATACGTAGACAGAAACCCCAGACACTGCGAACAACGGACCTATTAAGCAACTACACTTCGAGTTCTAGTTTAGCTGACTGGTGTCCTTAATAAGTTCGAACATTCCACCGGCAAGCTTATCCTGCTGGAGGGTCCTGGAAGCCTGCTAGCAAGAGCCTCACAAGCATAATTTGTGTTATGCAGTTTCCTCCTCTTTACTACACAACCTGCACACGGTTTCTCCGTGGTACATACCTGTCCTGGTCACAAAAACCCTCAGATCACAGTGCCTAGTAATGATCCTATGATTTTCCCGAGTTGTGCTCTACCCAAGACGTCTTCCGCGCCTCTAAGTCCTCCATGCGAAACCATTCTTAAGAGGCGTTTGTTACGGAAATGGTCATTACGTTGTCTCATCTTGCCTGGTGTTGCTTGTTTATCCACCTGATAGCAGATCCAGCCAACGACAGAGAAATCACCAAAGCCAGCTCAGGTCCAATAAATTCAGATGCACATTCAGTCCAGCCAGTTGGTCTACCTTCTCAGTTTCCTCAACCGCCAGGAAAGTACTCAGTTCCGGTTTTTCTAGGACAGAGCGTTGAGGTACTCCCGACAGTCCCAGACCAGTGTTTGTACTGAATTATACACAAAAATCTAATGCTTTTTGATTGCTTCCTGACTATCGGTGTAAAGACGAATTAGAGTCTTCTTGAAAGCCCGTCTCAAATTCTCCCGAACACAGTCTGGAATTGCCTGGAATTCTGTTGTATATTGTCGTAGAATAACAACTCTCTTCACCCTTAGTCTCAGACAATACAACTCAGCACCAGTACTTATCTTTGCCTTGGAGCCATCGGTATACTATACCAGTTCTACAAAGTTACCAACACACGATCTTCCGCCTCAAATGTCATATTGACATCAAAGGATGTAGAAACCATGTGTGTCGTTTGACTATCTGATCAGTTCTCATCTTTAGAATCGGGTATCTGATCTTTTCTGGCATTCCTCAAAATTGAGGGTAGCCACACTCCTGCAGTTTATATACTGATTTCCCCATGACATATAAATCAATGGAGGAAAACCCCAGAACGATCCCTACAGCCGCTGCTGTCATCGTGTTCCAGGAGCCGGTTACTTACAGGCAGGCCAACCTCTGAATTTTAATCCGGAAATTCATGACCTCTCTGCTCGACCTTAATCCACCCCACTACAGCACCGTAACACCAATCGGTCTAATGATCCCAGCATAGCTGTACTTCACAATGCCTGGTCTCAATCCCCATGTTTTGCCAACCACTCTTCTAAACTGCTATCAATGACTTGTTGGCTTTTCACATGATGCGTCCAAGATATGCATTTCAGCTTAATTAGATGTTCACCTCGTTCGCAACAGGAATAAGGTACACTCCTCAGTACAACAAAAGAAAACAAAACTGCAACATAAATTTGAGGTTGTATTTGAGAGTAATATGGTGTTTCAGAAAGTAAAGAGCCTGGCTTCCCACAGTACAGGCAGGGGCGTTCCCAGTATAATAATAAATTATACAACTCTTGGTTTCAATTCTAGAAGTTTCATCAAAATTGCTAGCGTCAGACGTTAACATGAATGACGTCACGCACTGGAACACCTGCGTCAAGGAATCCTGTAAACTAAGCAGGACTCGCGATGACGTCATGGAGCAGTTAATTCTGTCTCTCTGGATTTACTTTGCCGGACAAAAGAACGCGGTGTAATTAAATTGCTCGCATTGACAGGTGACGACGTGTTGGTTACCATAGTAACGTGATACTGACGCGAGCTTATCTATTACAGTGCAATTTAAAAATTGTATAGTAGTACAATATTTTAATTAACGCTTTCGAATAGCAACGTGTAAACTCGTGATATATCTCAGAACGTTCTGGCTCGGACTACTAATAAATTTTACGCGACTGTATCGAATCATTATTACTGTATTTGATTATCATTGTTTTCAGCTATTTACTGATCGTTCCTTTCTTACATCGGTCACATTTCTTTGCAAAGATCTTTAATAAAAGTTACCAGGGGGGCGTGAGAAATTTCGCACTATGAAAGTTTTAAGTAAACACAGCCTTTTAAATAACAGTAGTCGTTGGGGAGTGCGGTAGTTGGAAGGAAGGGAAACATGTTTAAAAAATAAATCGGAAAGCGATCGGTTTGAAAAAAAAATCACAAATTTATGACTGTCATCGAACGTAATATCACATTAACCTGTTGTTAAATATAGGTGTAATGAGAAATCGTAATATTTAAATACAAATAAGTAAATAAATACGATATGTTCGAACATTGTTTGATTCTTACCTGGTCCACAATAACCTCAAACTGTACTTTACAATATACTTTGTACTTTTAATTGTACTTCGTATTGTATGATGTCCTTATTAACAATAGATAAATGCACGATGGAAGGAGAAATCATAAATATATTTGTGTAAAAACAGTGTTCAAAACATGTGTTTGGTATTAGAAATTCTTGTCCCGGCTTGTACGACGGGCAGGGATAGGGGACTGTCAGTAGGGCCACATAACCTGTAAGTTTAATGACTTCTAAGTAAATATTGAAATTGTTCTAAAAACGTTATACAAAAAAGTGGCATTTTAATGGGATTGTCTATTCGTGATTAATAAGTTAGTTTTGTAAAATCTACAAAATATTGTACGATTTGTGATGCCACGCATGCGCATCCATGACGCTGTTTTGCCAATGACAGTTAAAAGTGTTTAACGTTAAAATTTTCCACAAACAGTAAGTTTTAGCGCAAAATCGTTTTGCAATGTCAGAAGCCGGTTAAATAATCTTTCTAAAGATACCTCATTTATGCTTGTACGAATAGTGTGTGCTGAGAAAAACGGATGTTGATTAAAAAAATTATATATAAGACGTGATCAATCATTGACACACTACTGTGAGGTGTAAATGGTCACAGGACTATGGCACACTATCGTATGCGGTGTTTTCGCGGCTACACTAACGAATCAACGGTCATGAACTATCGCTTATTAACTTTTAGTTGTTAGTGAAAAAATAGAATCAAGCCACATCAGTAGACACAGCACATGTGTGAGCTACGATTTCCCATTTTTAAATGTACAAAGCTTCATAGCGCTAAGCTAAATGTGTTGTGACGTCACACATCGTGATCATAAACTCCCAACTGACCAAACAGTAACAACACCATTTCTGAATAAGAATTCATGTGAAAGTTATCACTGATTTTCTTTGTGCTAGTGTTTTATTAAATGTTTTTTTTTAATATTGCAGTGACGTGAATTATACTAGACTGAGTGATGTCTACATCTTTAGTGACTGACATATAAATAAATACAGTAAACACACAATAAATTGTCCCAAAAGCTATCCTAAAATACGCATGCCTTGTTTCTATCATACAATTATAAAACCAGAAATTCAAATTCAAATTAACGTTGATTAAATACATTCATTTCAAAAATAGGATTATTAAATATCTACAGATTTACAAAATTGTACTATAGGAGCTGTGAACGCCTTTACTACCTATTACCTTTTGGATTAAGGGCTATATTAAACCGTGTAGTCCCCGCCAGGGGGTGCAGACTAGCTGCGTATATTGAGAGGATTTAGACGTCCCTCGCGGTACCCGAGTCTAACACACACTCACACTTAACAACACTACACTTACGACTTTAACACTTTACACTCACACTTACATTTAGGGAGGCGATAATAGCCTCAATGTGCTTTTTGCCTTAAAATAACAAAATAAATAAATACAAATAAACAGTGTAGTTTTGAGTTTTCCAACTATTCTGTGAATTATATCAGCCAAATACAGAATTACTTATTTTTAGTAAACTATAAGGAAGTAAAACAGGTATAGCCAAAAATAAATTCGAAATTTACTAATTTTATTCTAACCTTAACATGACCGAGTAGGTAATCAGAAAGTTATCCTGCAGGGTGTAATAGAATTTTTTTGTGCAAAGGTTTTACAATTAATTTTCATAATTCTACAAGTCCAGTTTAAAAAACCGTTAACAAATATTAAAAACATCAGTATGGCACATTTCTTGTAATTTTGTTTGAAGGCCTATTTCAAACAAAAATCTGAGATTAGTGTTTGTGAGTTCTGCACTTTCAGTTATGTTAACAGGGTTTTTAGGTTATAAAGACAATATTTTAAAAGCCTTGCTACCTACAACACTGTATCTTTCAATAATTAATTTTTGTAAGTTTTAGTAAACTAACCTAACTTTTACAAATATTTGTTTCACATTATAGAAACATATTTCAATGATATAAGTTGCAGTTTATGTATTATGACTGTTTATATATACTCGTATATACACTGAATATAAACGGAGTAGAAGTGCATCCACCATTATAAAAAGCGTGCTCTATACCTGCTGTTGAAGTCAAAGTAATTGGACTAGCTACCGTTACAAACGGAAAGACGTTTGAGAAAATAAGACAGTAGGCTACTATTTAACTGTAGTTGAACACTCTTCCGCAAGATGTCACTAACAGCTAGCGCTCACATATCTCATCATTCTAATAACGTTTATATTCAATGCTCGCAGTTGTCATAATGATTCCTTTTATTGTATAAATTGGCGTTTAACTTAAAAACAGTTTGTTGGGAGGTGTATGATTGTTCGAAGGCAACGATTTGGTGAACGACTTATTCGATGGCCGGAAAGCGGACAAAATTAAGAGTTTTGTTTAAATTAATCTCTAGCACGTCTCAACTGACGTTCTTCATACTGAAATTCTTGACGTCAAGGCTACTTAAAACCACAAACGAGATGGCTTTTGTGTCTTCAAAAATTTCCATTTTTTTATGATAATTGACAACAAAGCGCACAATACAATAAACGCGTATTATCAAGTCGACAGGTTGGATATCAATTGCAGGTAAAATCTGTTGACATAAACACCTACATAACTGTCAGTGTTGGTAACTTACAGGAATAGTTAATCGAGAATAAGGATACATCAACTGAGGAAAGTGCCGATTGCTAGAAAATTTGTGTCATGAGTTTTGGTTATTTTTGTGCTTTTTTCAACAGCACGTAGAAACAGTAATTACCTCAAAATTATACAAATATAATTATTAAGTTAAAATGGGAACCAAGGTAGCTCATATTGTAGGATAGCGAGCAGTTCGCTACAATTTTACCCTGTACGCAGGTTCGAATCTAGTCTATCGTCGGTTTTTCCCAATGAGCTACATCAATCGCCTGTCTTCATTAATCACACTGGCATAAAGTCAAGATGTTAAATTAAAATTAATAAAACGATATCCCTCTTAGCGACAGTAATACATGCAATGCAATGCAATGCAACTACGCATTATTACCCTTACTAGAACATTCTATAAATAACTTGACCGGTTTGCCTATTTGTCTATAAAAGGACTTTACTACATCACTTCACAAACCTGATCCTTACGTACTGATTTATGTGAAAGGAGAAAGGTGACGTTTTGTTCTTTATATTATAGTATAGGCTAGTAACTATGTGTGTATATATATGCTAATAAGTGTTTCTTTACGAATAGAAAAGTGAACTACATTCAAAACCGGTGTACATCCGTTCGACGCAACTATTTTCAGAAGAAACACTGTTCCGACGTTTCGTAAAAATCGTATGTGGCATCTTCGAGATGGTTCTTGCTGCAAGTCTGACGTCGAACTCAGTTCTGTCGTGAATATAAACGGACTAGAAGCAGCACAACCACCATTATAATTATAAGCCGCGTTATGAATATCAGCGGCTAAAGTACAAGTTACTGGACTAGCTGGCGCTACGAACGCTGCAAGCTGCAAGGACGGGGGAGACATTTGAGAAAATAGACAGCACTATTATCTACTTAACTGTAGTTGAACAATTTGCCGCAAGACTGCATCCAGCAGCGATCGCTCAAATCTTCTCATAAGATGTTATTATTCTAGTACATTCAGTGGTTGTGTTCGATTTCATAGTTAGAATGAGAACCTTCTCGAAGATGCAAGATTTTGGCAAAACATAGTGACCCATTTTTCTTGAAATTTGGTACAAAGGTATCTAGTATATAGCCCGAGCGATGTATGTGTTGAGATTTTTTCAATCACTTACGTTTCAATATGACTGTCTTTGATTTAACTATGATTAACCTGTTGGCTGAACGGCTTCTATAGCAATTTTCATGAATGAAGAGCTTAACATTTTCATTTTATATCTTGCAAAATGAAATTAAAAATTCCATGAAAATTAGTCGATTAAAATTTTTTGTAAAATAGGATTACGGTTAAAGGAAGCGAGCGCGACAGGGCGCTGTCGTCGAGCGGTGGCCAGGCAATTAGTTATTGCAAGGTCTACTATTCTCTGAACTACTAGTTTTATAAGTAATAACTAATGACTTTAGGAACACAAATTATTTCCTGCTTAAGGTGGGTTTCACTTGTAGTGCTGTGATCAGTTTGCATTTATAGTCCTGCATTTTGCATTTATAGTGCATTTATAGTTTGCATTTTAGCAGTTTGCATTTATAGTCCTGCATTTTGCATTTATAATGCATTTAGCCGCCTCGGTAGCCTAGTGGATAGCGTACTAGGCTTTCACCCCGAGGACCCGGGTTCGATTCCCGACGAGGGCATGGCATTTTCATACGCTATAAATCATCCCATCGTCTGCATTAGCCCAAGTGTGCACAATAGTCGGACGTTAAAAAAAAAAAAATTATAGTGCATTTATAGTTTGCATTTTAGCAGTTTGCATTTATAGTGCATTTATAGTTTGCATTTTAGCAGTTTGCATTTATAGTGCATTTATAGTTTGCACTTTAGCAGTTTGCATTTATAGCTTGCGTTTTAGCAGTTTGCATTTATAGTCCTGCATTTTGCATTTATAGTGCATTTATAGTTTGCATTTTAGCAGTTTGCATTTATAGTTTGCATTTTAGCAGTTTGCATTTATAGTGCATTTATAGTTTGCATTTTAGCAGTTTGCATTTATAGTGCATTTATAGCTTGCGTTTTACTAGTTTGCATTTATAACGTTAGCAAGTCTTCCTTTTCGGTAAAAAATATATCGAATACGACTTGTCTTTTAAAATTGATAAATTTTTTACAGCATTGCAATTTGTTATTGTACAATTTATATAGGCTACACAATAAATTCCCCTTTCAGCTATTTAGTTTGGAGGTTCGAAAAACGGTAGCAATTTCTCCTATTAGAGTACAAAAACGGCTTATCGCTTCATTATAAACTTATTTAGGAAACTTTACGTAAAAAAGTGATGCTAAAAAAATGCAGAAAAGAAATACCCATAAGAATATATTTGGTAATTGCCGTATCGGTGCGCTATTCCAGCTTCACGGAATTTCATACTAAAATTAAAACAACGTTGCTGGCTGGTATAAATGGGATTAGTTAGGATAATGCTAAATAGCACTTTGTTGCCAAAGATGATGAAGTACAGGGGAAATCAAGAGATGAAGTTATTTTATAATTAATATCTACGAACATTATTTGTCAAAAAAGAGTCTAAAACGTCTCAACTCCATATTTGTCATCGTATGAGATGACAATATTTACTTTTAAAAATATTTATTTCGTCTATATATCCAAGTTTCGCAGTAAAATATAACGAACCAAAATATTTCAAGAGCTCGGTATGCAGTGTAAGATGCTTTTGGAATTTTCTCTCGAATGTTTAGTGTTTTAAAACAATTTATTAACAATTAAAACCAAACATTGTTGATAAAATTGTCCTTGACTCTTCCGTCCTTAATTACATTGGCATCGTCTGACGGAGTGGAAAAGAAATGCAGCACAGTTTTCAAATCGGTCCTCGCTTGTTTCGGTGGAGAACTACAGTAGCAGGTAACCAGTGGCAGTACTGAATTAATTCAGGAGCAACTTAATGCAACAGGACTGTGACAGCGTGATGCTAAAGTAGTTACCAACTGTTTAAGTCTAAACGACGACTTGCATAATAACTTATACAGTATAAGTTTTTGATGATATTAATTTTACACCATCTTAATTTGTTTAGCTGTAAAAAATATTTATTGGTTGAGTATTGCCTTTATTACATGTAGCCGCCTCGGTGGCCTAGTTGATAGCGTACTAGGCTTTCACCCCGAGGACCCGGGTTCGAATCCCGACCAGGGCTTGGCATTTTCATACGCTATAAATCATCCCATCGTCTGTATTAGCCCAAGTGTGCACAATAGTCGGACGTTAAAAAAAAAAAAAAAAATTATTACATGTACTTTAACAATAATGTAGAGTATTATACACTGATTACTATTGTTATGCAATAAACCGTGCCAGTAGAGGCAGCTGATTGGCTTAAGTAACTCTAGTTCTCATACTACTCTTATTCATTTCCTCAAAACACACGCACACGCACGCGCGCGCGCGCACACACACACACGCACACGCACACACATTCACTACTCTACATAATCTGACTCTCTAAAGCGTAAAGTGACCCATGCTGATGGTGTGTATGACACCAACCTCCCAGTGTATCTTAGCTTTACCCATTCATGCGAGGCTTTGTGTGGGCGGACATAATTTCCCTAGCTACTGATGTTCCCATGAACAAGTATGTAAATAAAATGAGCGGGAACACACCTCACAACAAAAAGCTGGCCAAATGGGGCACAACTTCCGTGATAACAAATTAGAGAGAGAGCAAGCATATAAAAGTACCTCAATAATGAACTGGGAAATCGCAAATTAAGATTACGGGAGTTATCCACTTTGAATCCTCTCCAAATCTTAAGACTTTATTAAGAGACCAGTACTGGAGAAGGCGCCGTAACTGAGCGGCTCAGGAACGTAGAAAGGGAGCACAATAGAGCTACAAGGTCGCAGGCAGAAGTAACGCTACAAAGTCATTCTTCATTCCATGCAATACGACGAATAGAACGATGACAAAATTTCACGAAGTAGGATAAACGACACTTGGTCAAATCAAATAGCACTAAACCAGCACAAGCATTACTAATGAAAAACAATTTTTGATTTCCTGTATAACAGCATGGGTATTATTACCAAAAAGATTCATTCGAAACAACACACCACTAGCCCAGCCCTACACTCACCCACGAGGCAAGCTGAGATTTCAAATTAGTAGCGTTGTTGACTGAGGAGCTAGCATGTATACTTTTATACAACAAATACAAACTACTGTAGATTGTTGAGCCCTTGACCAAAGATGCATCACAGACTACACAAAACAATCTCACAGAGTGGACAATGACCCTCGTTGATTCATAACGTATTAAGATTGCATTACTACGTCGCAGTAGTGTAAGAAGGAAGGGGGAGCGTCGCGACGCTCACCTGTTGATTCATTCTCCTTCCTCCCCGCCCCTTCACCCGCTCCCCTACTGAAAACATTGCATTCCCTTTCTTGTACGAACCCGTGTAATCCTTCACACCGACCTGACCAAGGACCTTTGTGTTTTTCCACGAGCGTCTGTCTGTCGCATATCTACACACTTTTTCACGTTCAATAATTTCTAAAAAAATTTCGAAAGTTACCGTTAAAAATTCTGGGAAAATCGTCTTAATGTTTAGTTTTTATAAAAACTTGTTCAAATTTGGGTCATATAATATATGTAAGAGACTTGAACAATAAGTTCAAAAACCAATGAACTGCATGTAGAATAACTTTTATCAATTAATTCAATTCATTAAACAAATCGAATGGACTTTACTGTCTTTTTCATGGATATTCATGAACAGTCTTTTTCATGGATATATCCATTTTGATAATATCAGCTAGTAAAATTTCACGATCCACCTCTAACCTAAGGGTTTCAGCTATCACTATTCCCCCCTAACGGAACGCCGGAATCTTCCATTGCATCAGATGACCGGAAGTAAATAAAGAACGTCACGGCCTATCTCTGTTCTACATTCTACGATTACAAAATATTTTATTCTATTTTTGTGATATTTAAGTAAACACTGCCTAAAAATAAATATTTCCCAACATTTAGTGCTCCCATAATCTGTTATTTAAGTTCAGTAACAGTGTGAGCACGATTAGAGCACGATTAAACAATCCCCGATTAAATCTAACCTTATTAAATTGCTCGTTTTATTTCATTAATAAGACTATTTAATAACGGCATACGAAGAAATGAGATACTGTATTCTGTGATGTTTTTCAATAGTCTACTTTTGATAAAACCAAAATTCCGAAATTAATATTTTCTACTCTTTTTTTTAATTCTGATTTTACCCTCATAATCAGCATTAAAACTGCATATATTAACATTCTTAACTTTCAAATTACTACACACTCAAAATACGAAAATGAACCCTGGACGCTGACAAATTAAATTTTTCAATTCCAACGGATTTAAAAATGTTTTTAATGCTAACAAACTCAGCAGTTTTGCTTTTTTAAAGTAAAGCGTAATTTGTTTTTACTTACAATTTTGAACACCTTGATTTTATGATTCTTCTTTATTGACTAAAATCTGAACATCTGTCAAGATTGTCTTAATTGTATCTTAAATTTTTCACACAGCCTCCTGATCAGTATGTAGCGACTATAGGATACACAGATTCACAATCAGTCATCATATTGAATAAACATAGCCTATAACCATTAACAAACCAAATTTGTGTTACTTAAATAATATATTCAACACAAATTTGTGATATTTAAATAAGATACTGAATAAACATTTGTGCTAGTAAATAAAATATTTAACACTGTGTTGGTTAAGTAAAATATTCAACATAAATTTGTGCTCTTTAAATAAGATATTCAACATAACTTTTTTCTATTTAAATTCGATATTCAACATAAATTTGTGCTCTTTAAATAAGACATTAAACTTAAATTTGTGCTATTTAAATATGATATTAAACGTAAATTTGTTTTCTTTAAATAAAATATTCAACATAAATGTGTTGTTTAAATACGATATTCAATATAAATTTATGCTGTTTAAATGCGGCATTCAACATAAATTTGTGCTGTTTAAATATACATTCAACTATATTTGTGCTCTTTAATCAACATAAATTTGTTGTTTAAATACGATATTCAACATAAATTTAAGCTGTTTAAATGCGACATTCAACATATATTTGTGCTCTTTAATTAAGATATTCAACATAAATAAATACAATATTCAACGTAAATTTGTGTTATTTAAATAACATTTTAACATTAAATTTGTTCTGTTTAAATAGACATTCAACATATATTTGAGCTCTTTAATTAAGATATTCAACATAAATTTGTGCTGTTTGAATACGACATTCAACATAAATTTGGTTATTCACTTTTCCACTACTCCAAGTAGCAAGTAACCTATATTAAAAATATTGTCGTGGAAAAAAATTGAGATTTTGACGGATATCCTCTTTTTTCACGTGCAGTACCCCCCCTAAGTAAAAAAGTGAATTTGGTATGACTGAGGTTTTTTATCCACAGTTTCAGATCCGAATCTTTCAGGGATATATAACTACACAACAGAAAGTATGTGCAATATTTAAGCAAAATTTGCTTGACATTTTGAAAAATTACTGGATGTCAGTTTAAACGCTAGAAAATATTTCAGTGGTGTTTTATATACGTTTTAGTTGGGTAGGAGAAGTTAGGCTGCAAAGAAATTAATTCTTTTTTAATCAAAAAATTGTTAAATTCCGCTTGCTAATGTTTTTATAAGAATCACGTTTGATATCTCCTTTTTCCACTAGAACCTTTAATTATCTTGTATTTGATAAAACTCGGAAATTCCCAGGTTATCTAATAACTTGTCTATGTTCCACTTACAAAAAGTACAAGTTAATTATTAAAAGGCGAATAACGATTGGAATGCCTCGAAGAGTTTTGCAGTGTTTTTGTAGGCGAGATGTGTGTTGAAAAAAACAATAATTCAGGAATGAAAAGTGGCTTTGAAAAAAATTAAATTTTCTTAAGTTTCACAAAACATTAACTATACAGCCATTGACGATGATTAAACAGAGAATTTAAATATTTAGCAACGAGCGTAGCGAACATTTGTGAAAAGTTGAGGACGCAAACTGAAAGCGAGCGCAGATGACTTGACTTTCCTTCGGCTTAAAACGTTATCCGGCGTCTTCCGATTCCTACCTAACATTTTCTCTGTCGTTCTACTTTTTTCTTTGTGTGTTTTAACGTCCGACTATTGTGCACACTTGGGCTAATGCAGACGATGGGATGATTTGTAGCGTATGAAAATGCCAAGCCCTGGCCGGGAATCGAACCCGGCCTGTCGTTCTACAGATCTTGATCCAATCCCCTCGGTCACTTCCTTATCAAGTCCTTCCTTCCAACTAACTCTCGGTCTTCCTCTTTTCAGTTATGACTTGACCGAACCTAATCTACTTTTTCGAATACGAACAGTTTTTTTGTAAATAGCCATTAAAATATATTTGTCTATTTAGAATCCGACCAGCTACATAGATAGGAAATGTCTTTTCCAGATTCATGTTCTGGAATAACATTACAGTTCTGATATTTATATTTAAATGTATATACTCGGTCTTCAGGTCCTCATAATCCACTTATTTATTAATATATTTGTTATGTACGTGTTGTCTGCCTATACACACACTGTCAAAACGTATCAGATCGAACAAAAAACAAGTTACTGGAAAACCGGCTTAATTTTTCGAAATCATAACTCACAAGAAGACAATAATTCGAATCAGTGTAGAAAAAGTAAAATTAAATAAATTTATAGTTTATAATTTGACCAGATTCCGATAAACAAAAAATGGGCTGATTTTTTTTTCATATTTTTCGAACAGTATTTTTGTCACAATATTATGAATACGAAAAAATGTGTGCGTAAAGTTTTTTTTTACATAATTTATTTTACTTTCAACGAAATTTTTACAAAAACTTGCTGTAACTCCAGAAAAAGGTTAGGTATTGAGTTCAAATTTGGTACGAACCTCTAAAGTGTTACGGTTTAGAAGTGTACAAAAAACAAAGACTTCAATGTTATAATCTAATTTTTAAAAATATTTTGAAAACAGTAAATTTTACAAAGACATTACGAGACAAAATATCTATTTATTTTTAATAACAAGAGTTTTTAAAATTTGTTAGTAGCATAAAAATACTAAACTATTGTCAAAAACCTAAAACGAAAGTCGCTCAATGTTTTGCTAGTTCTTGTCGTTTTTCATTTTAGATTTTTTTTTCGACGAAAACAATTACTTTCAAGCTACAGAAAAATTAAAAAAACTTTAAATAATATAAATATTTTGTTCACTATATAGTTTTTGTAAAATTTACGCTTCAAAGATATCTGACTTTGAACATATTGAACGGCCACCTATATCGAAAATTATAAAAATAAACTCTTTGTACTTGTTATATACTTGTAAATCTTAACATACTAATACAGGCTTACACCAAATTCGAACTCAATGGCTTACCTATTTCTGGACATGCAGCGAGTTTTTGTTAAAAAAAATATGGCGGATTGCGAATAAACAAAATTTGAAAAACGTTATCAGCATGTTTTATTTATTTGGATGCAGAGCATCCAATCCTGCATAGAGCGATACGGTCTCATATGACAACCTGTCATATGACAATCCTAATTGGATTCATCAAATACATTATAAACTTATGTTAATTTACAAAAATGTTGATACAAACCATTAAGAACTCTCGCAAAAAGTAAAATAAATTGTGCAATACAAAACACATTACACAAACTTTCTCACTACGCTGTATAGTGCACTACACTTTCTTCTAACACCTTGTATCTTTCATATATTATTACGCTAAGAATTCTGAACGGTTTTGTACCAAAAGTAAGGACCTGCGTTATTGAAACTACACGTACGGGGAACCTACAGGTTCGTCAGAACACCAGGGAACTCGTACGCCTCATACGTTTCCATTTTAAGGTTTATCAATAATATAAAAGCAACTTAAAACCGATAAAAAATCTGTAAACAAAATTCCCAGAGCAGTACAAAGTGTCCCCATGAGAGTGTAGCACAATGCAGGCATACGTGACAAATAATTGTGTGTATACCAAAACAGCTGACTGCTAAAAAGAAGAACATGGTTGAAAAGTAATATTTAAATTGTGCTGAACCCAAAACTTAAATAATTATTGACCGAATCAGTTTTGAAAGTAAAATCGGTAAGACAATCTAGGCCAGTTCTAATATGAAAATGTTATTAAATAAAAGACTCTGCTTTTAGTAAATAATAAACAATTCGGATACTGTTGCTTAATTTAGCTATGAAATATAAAATCCTATTATTTGTGGGTTACATTTGTAAATATTTCAATAAGGTACGTCAGAATTCAATCATTAATCCTATAGGTTATAGTTTTAAATACACAAGTAGAATATATAACAAATACGAAAGTACAACATAAATAGCAAGTAACCCATATTAAAAATATGGGTTATAATAAATACAAGGCCTATTGTATTAAATAACCCAAATATAATGAATGGCACTGCTTTAAAATAACTAATAACTTCTTGCTGTATATATTGTAATATACATTTCGTTTCTTTTTCCTAATAACTACGATAAATCGCACGGGCCTACTAAGTATTATTTATTTGGATATCCCGTACTATATTTGTATATTATATTGGATATTGGCTGGGCATTCTTTTTTGATATATCTGTTGTGTATTCGTTTGTCAAAAATACTTATTATAGGCCTACTTGAAAGATAACTGTATTCAACTTGTTCTGTATTAGTTACAGAGTAGATACAGATTTTTAAGTAAAGTATAGGCCTTCATTAGAAATTTAATTTAATTATTTCGGTGCAATTTTTTATTGAAAAGAAGTGACATTTCTTCTTTAATTAACATTTTCTTCTACATAAAATAATTTTAAGAATTAAACAAATTCTTCTACGTTAAACTTGATACTTTTGAAAAATGTGAAGTTTCAAGGTTCCTAACACAATTTCTGTATTAATGATATTAAACTACAGCTTAAGCTAAGCCTCTGAGCGACGGGTATTCCTAGAAAAGCTCCCCGGCCACTGCGAGTGATTATTTAGTTCTACTGTAGTTCCGTAATTATTCCTCTCGTAGGACTTCTGCTCTATCGAGACACTCCAATAATGTTATTAAAACATTGCAGGCGTCACGTCAATGCCGTTACCCCTCCCACACACCAACCCTCGCTACTGGAGTCACCCCACGGGAAAACACGTGCCTAAAGGCTAATAGCAGCATCATATACAACTTACATAATATTTATTTGCTATTCTTTCTACATTTTATATATCAAGTTTTAGTAATTATCGAATTGACAGTAATTATCGAATGATCGCAGCAAGCAGCTGTCTCGCGTATATGATTGAAGCGAATTTCATAAAATATGTTTTATCAGGCCCCCTTTTAATATCACACTCTTCATATATTTTAAACTTTGAAATTACACTGAAATCACAAAAATTAACCAACAATGCTGTCAAATTCATTTTTTAATTTCAATGAACTTTTAAAATTAAAAATGCTCATTTAAGCTCATTGTAACGCTGATTTCGAATTTTCAAAAAAGTAAAAGAAAAATTTGATTTTTAGATTTTAAAAGCCGCCATTTTGAAACTGTTGAAGAATTTCTTGGATGTCAAACTTGTTAAAGCTATTATCAAAATCGAATTTTATGCTGTTTGAATCAAACTGGATCAAAATTACGAACGTTAAGATAGGAGCTCATTTCAAGGTCATGAGTGTTACCATAATGGCTGCTCCAATAGCCTTTCCCCAATGGAAATTTGCTAAAAAAAAAAAAAACTTTATTTTATTTAAATGTATTTAATATAAAAGTAAGACTTTTAAAATTCCCGTTAGTCACAAACTCTAAAATAATATAGCTTTAGTAAGCCATTGAAAATCATTTCCTATTAGCTGAAATACTGAATTTGAATTTCAGAACAAATTAAATCCTCAAAACAAATATTCTTGAACACCGTTAAATATTCTTCTACAAACAGCTGATCATGGTCATCAAAATTTTTTCGTCGTGACTTTTAGGTTATGTTTGTTAACACTGTTTCACGATCGCAAATTTACAGCTATGTACAGGCTTGTAAAGTGCCCTACTAATATTACATAATTTACGTATATTATAATAACACAGTATTAGGTTGTTTTTACATTTTTTTTGTATTTTAAAATAAATGTGTTTTTTAAGAAAAGTATTTGAACTAAGCCTGAAGTTTCTGCTGTCGGGATTGGATTCATATTACGTAAGACTTAAGATAAAAAAAAACGTAGCATTATGATGGACATCTCCCTTCGAATGGTTACGAGTTTTCTGCGTTTCAATTTTTTCCATGTTACTTAATAGCAAAAACATTATAAATTTCGTCTTTAAAATGTTAAAGCATTTGTTCATATGAGGAAATGCGCCAAGTCATTTAGATACACGGAAGAAAATTTAGATACATTAATTTAAAAAAGAAGTAATTTCGATCATAATTAATTCAATACGAATCCAACAATGGCAAACAATAAGCTCAAGTTAGTCAAATTGCTAGCCCGCCGTCTGCCGAAACACGAGATACAAATACAGCGCGCCGCACGCGGCATCGTGTTACCATGGCAACCAGCACGTCGTCACCTGTCATCGCGAGCAATTTAATTACGCCGCATTCTTTTGTCCGGCAAAGTAAATCCAGAGAGACAGAATTAACCGTTCCCGTGACGTCACCGCGAGTCCTGTACAGGTTTCCTGCTAAGTTCACAGGATTCCTTGACGCAGGTGTTCAATTTATTGCGTCACTAATATTTAGTCTTAAGACAACCGGCTGCGGCTAAACCTTCAGAGTTGACTTTGGAAAAATTCGAACTAGAGAGCATGTTTATGATTTGAAATTGTTTAAAATCATTCAAAATAGAGTAACTGTTTACGGTTTGAAATTGTTCAGAAAAATTCGAAATAGGGAAACTGTTTAAGGTTTTAAGATTCTTTACAAAAATTCGAAATAGGGAGACTGTTTATGGTTTAAAATTGTTTAGAAAAAGTCGAATTACAGAGCATGTTTTCGGTTTGAAATTTTTCAGAAAAATTCTAAATAGGGAGACTGTTTACGGTTTAAAATTAACAGTCTTTGCGCTTACAAAAAGAACATTGTTACTAAATTTTGGTATTTATAAAAATGTGCGAGTGAGATTTAAGATTTAATTTGTGTTTTCAACTCTTAGACCAATCGGTCGGACTTTCGTTGGCTACAATATTTCAAGTTCATAGTTCAAAATAGCTTACAGTAGTTATGAAAAACGTACTACTTACATTCTCACTATACAGAATGTATTGTGAAAAGCAATTTTACAGGAAATACCCGTTCTCAGCTCCCATGAATTCATGAAAATTAGCTTGTATTACGTCCGTCACAGACTAAATTTTAACAAAATCTCTTTTGAAAACACAAGTACATCCAGACATAATAATAAAAACACTTTAGCAAAATGGCTGAAAAGAAATTTAGTTTTGACCATTATTAACTCGATAGCGAATATTTCTATTAAAATAACTTTCTCTGTATAAAGTAACAATTTTAGCGTTATATAAAAGTTTTGGCTGTAGTAGCCTACTCGCGCTGTAATTTAATTGGCAATTTGGTAATTGTTTGGCCGTATCGTTACAGACGCTACAAGTTTTATCACACAATTAATTAGTCTATACACTCTTACTAATAACATATACTTATTATACAATTTAAGAAAACAAAACGGAAATTTATGTTTCTGTCATAAGAGGTAAAAAGGCGATTGTGAAAATTGTTTAACGGAAAATCCGTATGTCTGGGTGACCGAATGTAGTAACTTACAAGTATGGAACACCCACGACCATATACTCGAACTAACCGTCTCTGAGAGTTCGTTTCAAATAAATTAACAAAACCGATGTTGATTTTATCGTAGTTATCCGAAACCGTGCCCCAAAAAGGAAACGCTCAAGTACTGTCCTGTTTTTCATTCCATACTGACTAAACAGCTGTTTGTGAAAAATTAAATTCTCTACTACTACCTAATTCAACATTTTTTTAATATCCTACCGCTTTCGTATAAAACGACGTATATTAAGTAAACCTTTTTTTTAACAGAAAAGTCTATTTTACCTTGTCTTCTATTCCTTAACGTGTCTATGGCATACTGCTGGAGACTAAACTAATTGAACTATATCGATAAAAGTTAACACGTACACGTGCCCACATAAAGTTTACAATTTTTTGTATAAAACAAAACATGAAATTAAAATCCGATTTCCTCTGATTCGGCTTAAACGATTTTGATCACGTTTTCCTTAAACGCAAACTAAAATAAAACGTACAGGTCGCAATATAACTAAAAAAATGTGACCCGTGATAAAAAAACCGAATCCAACCCAAGTTTCTCAATATTTGCTCTTCAGATTGTTTTTATATTATCAATAAACTAAATTTTAAACGTAAAAAAATTACGGCAGGATAGAATGGAAAAGCGAAAGTAAACCCTGACCGATGACGAGTTCTTTAAGTTTACGAAAATAATTATTGGAAAATAAAATTATTACGCGAAATTTCTTGTTTGTTAAATTGTTGAAAAGAACTTTTAGAATTTTGGAACGGCGTAAGTTCTTTACGCTCTAAAATGCTTAGTATTTTATCTAACAGCAATTATGTGTTATTAGAAAAAAAAATATTATAATAAATCTCTAATCCAAATTTAAAAATAAATCCACCTACCGATTTTCTTAATTAACTTTTTTTGATAACATTCGGCAAATATAAACATTGTGATCGTAAAAAAACCCTTACAATAAAACGAAACATTGTTCTAATGTCTCAAAATGGGCTTGTATAAATTACAGATTATAACTAAAGTAATGCGGCCACTTGAAATAAAACAAATTTACTATTGTGTAATTTACCTCCGATTCTGTCTCGAGTAGTAACTACAGTTCCTTAAACTAATTTGAAATATGAATCTTCATATAGTTAACTAAAATCTGAATAAAAACTCCGTGTAACTTAGATTTGCCGGTTTTGCCGATATCTTTTGAACCGGGTGTTCGGGGAAACATTTATGCAATGTACCATATATTATTTATTTATTAAATGAATTATTTATTTATTACATTTTACAAAGCTGTGAATCACGCACCCCCAACAGAACGATGTAACACGTAGAATTCCCACGCCGCCCTCACACAACAAGAACACGCCACAGGGTCAAGCCTTTCCCTCACCCCCGCAAGAAAACTGATTTCACCCTAAAAAGGACAGTGAAAGGGGTCCGCAGATGGTCCGCATGAATACCTAAAACTGCGAATTTTTGTCCTGACCATATGCAACCCCTATTGTTAACCCTAACCTTTTTCAAGGGTACAATTGGAAATAGTAAAATCTGCTACCCTCCGAAATGCTCGTGTTTCTTTGTCCGCAGCTCTGGGAAAGGATCGGATTCGCCCAATAAGCCGCATAATCACGCCGGGCAGATCGGACCGCAAGCTGGCCTTCAGTGCAAATAATTATATTTTAAAAGGATTGCGAGCTGAAGGGGACGCCTACAACAAAATTGATGCGTATAAAAATTAACTGTCCAATATTCATACGCACATCGCGGTATACATGCCGCATGCAGCCGGTATCAATACGTTTCACTTCATGCGGGCAGCATACAGCCGGTATCAATACGTTTCACTTCATGCGGGCAGCATACAGCCGGTATCAATACGTTTCACTTCATGCGGGCAGCATACAGCCGGTTATCGATACGTTTCACTTCATGCGAGCTGCATACAGCCGGTACAATACGTATCACTTCATGCGGGCAGCATACAGCCGATATCGATACGTTTCACTTTATGCGCGCAGCATACAGGCTATATCGATACGTTTCATTTCATGCGGGCAGCATACAGCCGGTACAATACGTATCACTTCATGCGGGCAGCATACAGCCGGTACAATACGTATCACTTCATGCGGGCAGCATACAGCCGGTACAATACGTATCACTTCATGCGGGCAGCATACAGCCGATATCGATATGTTTCACTTTATGCGCGCAGCATACAGCCTATATCGATACGTTTCATTTCATGCGGGCAGCATACAGCATATATCGATACGTTTCACTTCATGCTGGCAGCATACAGCCGATATCGATATGTTTCACTTCATGTGGGCAGCATACAGCCGGTATCGATATGTTTCACTTCATGCGGGCAGCATACAGCCTGTATCGATACGTTTCACTTCATGCGGGCAGCATACAGCTGGTATCAATAAGTTTCACTTCATTCGGACAGAATACAGCCTATATCGATACGTTTCACTTCATGCTGGCAGCATACAGCCGGTATCGATATGTTTCACTTAATGCGGGCAGCATACAGCCGGTAAACGTTTTTACTTCATACAGGAAAAGCGGTAGGTTTTCCAAAATGCAACCGATAAGCACGTATAGGCTACTTTGGAAAATAACCAATTTGTCGAAACTGTATACATTTTTTCCGAAATAGTTTCAGTAAATCTACTAACATCATTTTGGCTTTTTTAATTTTTGTTTTATGCCTGTGTTTACTTTCTCACAAAGGGAAAATGGTTGTTACCTCTTCCTTGAACGTGTTACAAGACACGTCCACACTTGAAGACCTGAGAGAACAATACTTGTCTGCGGTATCGGTTTGATTAGAAAACAGAAAACATTGTATTGTATCTTCAGAAACACGCTAACATACAATGTTCCCGGATACAAATCTGCAAGTGTACATCCAGAATAGCTGTGTCATCGATACACGTAGCGAGTGTAACTCCTTGACATCAACACAAGCCTCAACACGTCGCGCCTTCAACAGATCCACACGTACGAAGATTTCACAATACAAATTTTTAAAGCCTAAATAATAAATCAGCGTCCAGCCACAACTCAACTACAATGAGACAGAACACAGAAGAATATAATTAAAAAAAAAACTATTTTACTTACTTAAAATCCAGTAGAAATTTAATTCAGGCTACAATCTCGTAATCATAATGCGTCTTCTAAGTAAATCACGGCGAGTAATTAAAAACCAAACAGTGTTTTTATTAAGTTACAACCGAAGCAATTAGAAGCTACAAATTAAAACTACGGCTTCCACTAATTAAATGTATATAGTGCTTCTTCGTTAATAACACATTAATTTATGAAAACTAGTCAGTTTTGTAAGTTACATAATTATTTACTGTATTACAGTTGGGATTTCTATTTTCTCACACAGCACGTAGCAAGCATGGTGATTTTAATGGATATCATTAGTTTTCTGGCCACTTAGCCTAAACAAAAGTGGATTTGAATTCGAAGTATATTCGTCTAGTGTCTGTTCCTATTCGCTGGAATCTACACGAAATGACCGATTTAAGTGAAGTTTGGCGTGTAGATTTACTTTTTTTTAATTTCAAGCAATTTGTATTCGTTACTGTTTATCTGTACGTGTAAGAGTCGATTATGCTTTTAAGCACCTTCACAGTCTGGCGTACTTACATAGCAAAGTACAGCAAGTAAGCTATAGTTGCTTACGAATATAAGTATGAATGCATACTTATATAGCAAAGTATAACAAGTACAGCAAGTAGACTATAGCATGAATGGGTACTTATATAGCAAAGTACAGTAAGAAGTAGGCTATACAGCATGAATGCGTACTTATATAGCAAAGTGAAGCAATTACAGCAAGTAGGTTACAGTATGGATGGGTATTTATATAGCAAAATATAGCAAGTACAGCAAGTAGACTATAACAGAAATGCGTACTTATATAGCAAAGTATAGCAAGTACAACAAGTAGGCATGGATATAGTAAAGTATAGTAACTATTTAAATAGCAAAGTAGTTATAAGTAAAGACTTATATAGTAAAGAGTAAATACAGTATGTAGGCTATAACATTAATGTGCACTTATATAAAAAGTAGGCTATACCATGAATGTTCAACGCTATTGGAGTAAATTGTTGTTCCTGATTATATTTTAGGTTAATATTTTTTAGTTTTTTATGTTTATACATTTGACGTTTTTTTAAAGAACAATTTTTTTCCAAACAGTTTGTTTTTTTTTTCTTTTAAACGTATTACACCTGCTTCAACTAACTTATTTTCGCGTAATCAATTCTTATTTCTAAACAGTTGTGTTGTTAAACTGGTTTCAAACTACAGTACAGTATACATTTAGGACGGGGCAGGGAGCGGCGGGGAGGACAATAAAGTACGCGATTTGTCGGGCAGTTTGTTTGATAGTGAACAGCTCGTTTCAAGCCAAAACTAAAACTTAGAATTTATTCGGGGTGCATCTGTTGCTCTCGCGTATTACGCCTGGCAAGCGTTCAAACTATATGGACACTGGGGTGGGGGGGGTTGATGCGAAGCAATAAAATCAATCCGAAATTAGAAAGCTGTTTAAAGACAATATTTTAAATTCTCTTCAGGAAATACAGTCACATGTCTCGTTGAAAAGGACAATTTAATAATATTATATTAAAGAACAATTTGTTGTGTGAATATTTTTGTATTTTAAAATAAAAAACACCATATGAATTAACTTTGGCTATCATAAAATTGTTTTTATCGAGACCTTTTTTTGAAAATTTGATTTCACCACGGTAGTCAGCGTTAAAATTTGCATACATTAGCACATTTAAAACTGACACCACCGTCAGGTTCACTTCATTTCCCCATTGGATTACTACGGGGATATTAGATTTTCCGAAAAATGCAAAACAAAACGTAACGCAATTTAAGATTCTCGATGGCCGCCATTTTAGAACTGGATAATTACGGTGATATTAGATTTTCCGAAAAATGCAAGACAAAAAACGTGGCGCATTTTTAAGATTCTCGATAGCCGCCATTTTAGAAACCGTTAAACGCTTATTGCCGATAACAAACGTGTTCAGGCTATCGAGATATTAGCTAACTCAGTTTTTATGTTCAGTTTGAATAAAACCGGACCAAATTTGTGAACACTTCAGTGCCAAGTCCACACATGCAGAGGAGCGCTCGTGCGCATGTCAAGGTTCACTTTCGTGTGTTCAATGTACAATAATTTGAAAATTTAAAATACTTATTTCCGAACACCGATAACAATAGTTAAATCATAAAGTTATAAACTGTACAGCAGTCACGGTTCGTGTTCTCACTGTGTGTTGCGGCAGCGAGACAGCTGCGTGCCGCCATTATCTTTAAATATTTTCTCGTCACACGTTTCGAGATTAAAATAAAGTAGACGAACAAAAACAAAAACAAACACTGATTCGTTCAGAAGCACTGGTTTAATCAGGCTAAATAACCTAGGTCAACAGATAATCCGGCAGCATATCTTAAATTCCACAACGGCGGATTTATCTAATGCGCAAAACGTTTGTTATTTTTATCAAATCGGTTAATTTTTAAACGACTGCCAAAAAAGGAGGGTTATGTTTTTCGTGGCTGGGTAAGTGTGCGTGTGTGCGCGCGCGCGCGTGTATGTTCCATCATAACTTCCAAACGGCTCGTTCGATTATGATCTACCTTAGCTCGTTGGATTCCTCACTTCACCAGCAGTGTCATAGGCTACATAATTTTCATCAAAATCATCCCCAATGGGATAAAATTGGGGTGAAATAGACAGGATAAACTTATAAGTAATTTCAGATAGGGTAAATAAGTTGTTACGATGAAATCATAAATTCTTAAATAACTAATGTACTCATACACTATTAAATAACCTTTTTACATAGAACTAGATAATTACTAGGGACTATACAATAGGAATCACTAACACTCAACGATGAAAAGCAATAGAAAAACAATAATTTCGGAATAAATAGGCCTAGAATTACCACTGAAGTTTCAGTTGATTCAGAGCACTGAACTGGGAAAAATGACATCTTGAACACAAAAATCGGCCGAGCCAATCGGTGTTACGAAAATCGGAAGGAGAGGTAGATAGGCTTTGCCCAAAGCTCAGCTCGGGGACGACACAGATTGTCAAAGTAAAGTAAATACAGTCAGGGGATGCATTTCAATATATTTAAACAGCCCCCGACTGCATTTACTGTATGAACTTAACACGTAAATTCATAATTTATTAACTATTCCTCGAGTGGCACATTCAAGGACTGTCACATTGTACATACAGTAACACCGTTACTTGAGTCTGCGACGAATGAATGGGATTCCTTGTCTCACGTCATCCACAAAACATGTGTTTGTACACTTGCATCCACCTCACCTACGTCATAGCTACGGGTGACACCGTAAATAATGTAACCGAGGAAAACAAACAAGAACAGGTGGCAAGTGACGCGATACGATCGCCTTCATTGTTTACCACGGCTAAATATAATGTATAATATGCTTAAGCAAATAACTGCAATCATTGTGATTCCCAAGTATTAATGGATGTTCTCTTTCGATAATCTACTGAAACCTAATATTTAATATAAAATTTTCGGAAGACTTGTTAGTGAATTTCCTTTGGAAAATGATTGCGGCGGTCATCATGGTATTACCCAGACTCGAATGTTTGAAGCGTCTCTGATTTCTACATTACTTTTTGAGATGTGCGTGTTAGATTTGATTCAAACGTGGCACAAAAACTCATTCCTGTATTACCTTGGACAATTAATTTCCTTACACCAGCAAAACCTGTACAATCGTTTCAAAAATAAATGTCACTGAAAAGCTTAAACAATTAATAACGTTTTTTAAAAATCTAATGTCACAATAGTAATCAGCGTTGAAAACTGCAACAAATTAACAATAAATTTCCAAATACCAAAATGCAAAATTAAATATAACAGTAGGATTTTATACTGTTTTTCAATATAATTTGAAAAATTTACAATTATGATTTATAAGATTTTCACGCTAATTATGATAATAAGATCAGACTTTCATTAAAAACAATAACGTAAAAAATTAATAATTGTGATATTTTTACGTTGAAAAAGTTTTATACACAAACTTACTTGGAAAACTACAATGCGTTTACAAGGTGAAACAAACTTATACGAAAAAAAGGAAGTTAATTCTACGAGTTAGTTACAGAATATACTCCAAAACCAATCACTGAGCTCTTCTCCGCGTTACAGAGGGCATGTCTAGCTTTTACATTTTACATCGTCTTCAGGTAACAATGCGTGAACATGAAATACCGTGTGGGTACTATCAACGGATATACCAGACTAAAAAGGCGTAGTATAGATTTTTTTAAAACTAAAAACACACGTGGTTTGCACTTTGGTGTATCTTGGAACTTGTCGTACAGCCAAGTTAGTGGACCTGTTTGGTGTATCCATGGCGTCGTATTCACTTTTGTGATTCGCTTAATGGAGTCCACTTTCAACAACTTTTTAAGTCACAGAATAAAATAACTTCAAATACAACATTCCTCCCCATAATGTTGCGTCACTTTTTAAGCACTCTGTACTAAGCTGCAAATTAAATAAAGGGTTAACAGAAAGTAAAAAACTGAATAATAATAAATAACTTGTGACCCTATCATAACGTATTGTGTGTATTTGACAATTCGGTTTAGGATTTTTGACGATAACTTGGTTACTTTTTCAAGCAATAGAAAAAATAGAAAACTTTTTTTTTGTAATTACAGAATATAAACATTCTTTTTCTTATAACATTTTTGTATCATTTACGTTTTTAATTGTATCATTTAATATAGACTAATTTTAAAAGGCCACCATTTTGAAAATTATAGTCGCCAAAGAATTATTTGGTCCTTTTCTCTTTTGTGCTTAACGTCCGTACTTTATGCCAGTTAGACTGAAAGCAACGGAAGTAACTGCGGCTAGAACTAAGCACCTTAAGGTGCGCAGCAGACCTTAAGGTGCTTTAGTCACATCGACCACCGAGTCCTCTGCTACACTTGTAAATCGTAACTTACTAAAGGCTTGCACGAAATTTGAACTCAATGTCACCTATTTCTGGAATAACAGCGAGTGTTTGTAAAAATAGAACAAATGGAGGATTGGGGCTAATGCAGACGATTATATATAACCGTTATATATATACTACTAGCAGAACGTAATTTGAAGTACGAGAAATTATGGTCACAATTTATTTTTTGCCGGTGTACACGTACAACTAAACTATAAATATTTTAAATTTCAAATGTTATAAACGGCTTGACGCAACAGCTGATTTAGGACAGATAAACGCAAAACAATACAACTAAGAGAAAGTAAAATGGAAGAAAGACAATAAAACGCAATAAAGTGGTGGACAATATTGATGACTCATCAGTTCAGTAGGCTTAACGCTCTATACAGTGCTGGGAGTGTATAAAGGTCAAAGAATGTTTATGTAACAAAGTGTTGATAGCATGACCAGTATCGGTCAACTTTACTGATTATACCAAACTATCTCAGGAATTCTTCGACTTCGAAATTTTTAACAAATTATGCAGACCGTACTGCGCAGCGCAACGATATATACATGCTGCTTTTTTTTCTAGAACACTGATATTTGTCGATATATCAATACTGTTAATTCTTCCCGCAGGGGTGCAGACTAGCTGCACCTATTGAGAGGATTTAGACGTCCCTCGCAGTACCCGAGTCTAACACACACTTACGACTTTAACACTTTACACTCACACTTACATTTAGGAAGACGGTAATAGCCTCAATGTGCTTTTCGCCTTAAAATAAATAAAAATTAAAAAATACTTTTAATTCAACCCTATTCTTTACTTGGAATCCAATTTAGTTGAGGTTTCGTACACTTACAGAAAAATTTTAAAAAAACCATCAATGGTTGCTTCGAATTAATTATTTATAAATGTAAAAATTAGAATTATCTCAACAACTCTACACAGTGATTAACTGTTAACGTTGTTTTCACTTGCAGTGCTGTGTTGTTTGGAATGCAACTGATTTTACAATACTATCCATGCTATTGTATAGGAAAGTCAGAATCTGGTTTTCATCAATTATGATGTAGTGGTGTCGTGCAGGCTTAGTGCTGTTTGATTTGTCCGGCAGTGAATCCATTCGACACTGCACTAGTACAGCATCAGTTCAGCACTACAACTGAAAACGGTCAAAAGACAGCCTCATTACTTCGTGTAGTTCCGTCATAGTTCGTGTCTATTCGTTATTTATCCACCACGTGTTTAATTCATTCATTGTCAGTTCTTTTGTCGACCGTTATTTTTTTTTTTAAGAAATAATTGCTGATTCAATTAGAGAGAGATCAGGAGTGTTTTTATAACTTCCAATGTGTGGATTATGATAAAAATCACATCATAGGAAATACGTGACGACACTGCTTCTAAATTAAACTCTTCTAAAGAAATATTCTAAAACATACAATCTGTAACAACATCTTCCAATCAATTCATTTTAACTGAAGAGAAATGTGTACCTGCTGAACAGCTTTTAAATTGAAACAGCACTAAGGCTGCACTAACAGTGAAAACAGATCATAAAGTGTACAGCACAAGTGAAAACCCACCTTATGGTTTCAAATGCACAATACACGCGGTCCCGATCGTACAGGCCAACAAAGCTGATTGAATGGCCAATAACCTTTTGCTACAGCCCTTTTTCTTGTATAAATAATGATACCACAGTTCATTCCACTTTAGTTCATATGCGTCATAACAAATCGTTGGCAGTAGGACAAACGTTTAGCGAACCTGAGCCTACACTGAAGATTTGGATGGCATTACAGTACATTGTAATACTGCAGGCCTACTTTTTTAATGAGCGATGGCTAAATTTACAGTGCGACTAGGTTTTCTCAAAAATACCAATAACTCAGTTTCTTCACAAGCCCAGAAGATAGGAGGTACTAGTAGTGTAAGTCGAAAACCATTGAATATATAAACGTACTAGAATCATAACCCTTATGGCACATATGAGCGTCGCTGCTGGTGGCATTTTGCAGCAGGGTGTCCAAGTATAGTTAAATAGATAATAGTACTATTATCGGAACGTTTCCCTCTGTCTTTGCAGTTTTCAGCGTTCGTAGCGGCAGATGGTCCAATTACTTGGACTTTAGCCGCTAATATCGAGCACGCTTTTTATAATATCAGCTGTACTTCTAGTCCGTTTATATTCAATGACAAAACGTACCAGCCGCAAGACCCCTTACTCTTTCTATGCCCATTCTGAATTTATACGGGCTGAACTGTAGTAAGTTTTGTTACTTCGTCCCAGCACACAAGTGTATTTATTATAATACCTATAAAAGTGATGAATGTATTTATGCAGAGTAGAAACATCCAATAAAGGCAAAAGCGAATTTTAGAAGTTTAAATCTATCCTAAGAATATCAAGAAATAAAAATCAATGTTTCACGAATATCCTTACAGCCAAACCAATAAAATCATTTTAACACATGACCTCAGCAGAATCAGCAATTTACATACTTCCGTGTAAGCATCCCAGGACAAAGAGAACTGGTGACAGATTAGGCTGACTGAGTTGATTGCACAATAAAGCGTTTCACATCCTATCCTAACATCGGCGTATCTAAAATATCAATACTATTAATTTATTATTGATTGGTAGCTGAAAGGGCGATACATTTAAATGAAAGGAATTTTTGTCGTTTGTAATCTCAAAATAACATATCATCAAAACAAAGAGAGAGAGAAGAGAGAGGGAGAGGGGGCGAGAGAGAGAGATTGTTGAGGGCCAAGTTGAGGTTAGTTTCGTCACAACTGTTTAGATATTCAGCATCATCCAAAAAGCCAACGACCTCTGCGGTCCGTTTCTGTTTCTAGAATCATCTAGCTACTGTTTCTATCTCGAATCTCGATTATCGAATATTGTCCAAATACCGACAGCTTATCAACTTTAATATCTCAATCGAATTGTTAATTACTACTAACAGTCTATTGAATAATTCATACATATATTTTTAACGTTATAACTTACAATATGTTAAGACACATTTTCTCGCGTTCAATAATTTGGATTAAATGGAAACGTAAAAGATATTTATCAACTGCTGGATTTTGAAAATTTAAACTGCAGATTTTTGTGGCTTTTGGCTACATTACATTCATAAGTCGAAGTAAATAAACTAAATTTAAAACTAAAAATTAGGTCTACTGTTACCGCAAAAGAATGCGAATTTGACACATTCCTTGAGTCCATTCAGTTCAAAAAGTGGTTTTTACCTAGAAGTCTGTCCACCTATGAATAGGTATCGGAGACTAAACAAATTGACTGATTTGCATGAAATTTGGCTGTCTGTCTCTAACTCGATACCAGTTAATTGCTTCTCCAGAAACATCTTTTGCAATCCTTTTCTTATTACAAAACGCTTTAAAAAATCTGATTTCTTAAAATTGGTTCTAATGGTTTTATTTTTTGTTAAATTCAGTCCGCAAGTACCCAAGCAAAATACTATCACAAACCAATCTAGTCGCTCTATAATAACCCCGAAAAATTCGATCTGTGTGTATTCTCCATTTTAATACGATATGATTCAAACTAGGCAGGCAAATCGATTCCGGTAATAGCTTAAAAAAAGTTCTTTAACCAGGAAAAAACGTTCAAAAGTTACAAATCGGCGGCCATTTCAAATATCTAAAAATTCATTAACTTTTTTGTCTTAAATATTTCTGGAATTCTGAAAGAATTAGCGTTCTGAATATTCAAAACTCATTGAAACTGAGAAATTTATATTGACGGCGGTCACGGCTTATTTCAATGAGACGACTGCGTGCAGCGTTCATTTCCATTTCCATATTCCGAAATTGTCGTCTCTTTATTTGAAAATCTTACCATCCGATTTTCAGAATTTTTGGCAGAAGGCGGATTCTTCTAAGTGAGAGAGCGACCCCTATTATTTCAACTTTAGCTAAAATTTAATCAAACGTGGCTAAAATTTAGCACATCAGATTGTGGTTAATTTTGAAGGGTTTTTGAATGAATACAAAGAAAATATTAATTTTTTTAAATACCAAATGATCTCTAGATATGGACAAACATTAGGTCGGATGGCCACCAAGTGCCAGAGGAGCGGACTACGCATTCAAAACCAAACCTATTTTTGAACTAAATGCGGCCACTGACAGCGCAACGGAGATGAGCGGAGTCAAGCGGCGTCGCCGGACTTCGATCCGCGTAGCTTCGACTCTGTCTAGGTTCGGTATCAAACTGACTCCGCTCCCCCACCACCACACTGAACACGCCTGCAAACTCCTTGTTACCAAAGTTACCGCTGCCTAAGTAACGGTTTTTAAACATATTTACTTTCCTACTTTAAAGATACAAACGCGTTCTTTAAACTGACTGAATTCCGCTTCCGGTTTCCGCTCTGCATGTGATAGCCGCCCGGCCTTGTATTGACTGACATTAATCGAGATCAGTTACTAACTGGGTCTCCAGCAATAAAAACAAACTGATACCCAAATAAGAATATTTTTTTTTAGACTTAAAGGTCATGAAAACTTATTACCATATTCATCAAGAACTCAATATTTTCTTTGGGATAGCAAGAAGGCCAGAGTGAAAGTAAGAAAACAAATACAACGCCAGAAATTCGCGAACTGGGTCGGGCAATCTGGAAACGTGTGTCTAAATCTGAACCTGTACTGTATATAGTTCGCACACAGATAGGGCAATTCAAGTGGACTCATCACCAGCCTGCTTGCTGAACGCGTAGCCTACACAGTGGCCGTTTGATCTTTGAATCATCGACCAGATATATTCCCAGTTTATGTTTGGCCTTTTTTTTATAACACTGTAGAAAAATTAACCTATGCATGCTATCATTAGTCACGGCACACTGCTATGCATAAACTGGCAAGTATACTGACAGTACGAAAATTAAACCCGACCGCTGTCAAAATTATTTTCTTAATTTGAATGGATTTTGAAAAATTAAACTGCTGATTTATGCAGCTTTTAACGCTGATTAAGACGGTGAAGTCAGATTTTAAAAAAAGTGTAAGGTAGCAGTAGTGAAACCGTGATTTTGAAACTTTGATTTTGTGACAAATTTAAATCAAACCGGACGAAAATTGCGAAAGTGAGAATGCTAAAAAAATACGCACGCGCTCTCACACAGTTAACGATAGGTAACAAAAGTGTAATCACGATTGTTCATATAAATCAGTTGTTTTCATTAGGCTTTTTTTAAACATGTACTGTACAACTGGATTTATAACACAATGCATTAAATAAATTATTTTTAACTCAGCCGTTTTCATGTCGTTTCAGTTGTAAAAGTTTACATTACCACGATTTTGAAACGGTACGATTATTTTTTTAATTGTTTGGAACAATTTTAATTGGTCTATCCAATGGTAATACCTATAGGTCTAATTTTTTTAATATCTTCATCTGTTCTTGAAATATTAACACTTTTGTAAAAAAAAACAAAATGTCGGCTAGACGGAAAACGGAGCATTTTAAGAGCGACCTTGAAACGAACATGTTTTGGTTTATTTGGGAGGGGGTGAATTGACTTTAGTGGACTCACGGCAACACTGTCGCGCACGATTGCTATGTTCTGATCAGACAAGCTGGAACGAGAGCGTACTGGCTTATATTCGAACTCGTATGAAATGATATCATTAGCCTATGAACTGTTGATTCACCAAAGATACATTAGAGCCGAACGAAGCTCCCGCACGGTTTCTGTAACACTCGCCATATATGTAATGTGTTTTCACAATTAACATACGTTAGTCCATTGTAACGCGTTCCACGATAACTAACCTAAAAAATACAAAAATATAAATAAAATGTTTTCATGGCAACAATGCAACAATAGCTAACAATTAAAAACCGTTAAAACAGGTGTTCTTTTTGAATCATACGTTATTTATCCTAGATTCTTTACATTTTTTTATACACTGTGATATATATATATATATAGGCTCTATATATATATACATAACATATGTTTATAATATATATATAAAACGATTATTTTTTTAATTGTTTTGAACTGTTTGTTTTTTAATTGTTTTAATTGTTATAAGTCTATCCAATGGTAATAACTATAGGCCTAATTTTTTTTCAGTATCTTCATTTGGTCTTGAAATATTAACACTTTTGTAAAAAAAAACAAAATGTCGGCTAGACGGAAAACGGAGCATTTTAAGAGCGACCTTGAAACGAACATGTTTTATGTTTTATATATGTTTTTGAAATGAATATGTTATATATATATTATAACATATGGCGGAAGAACATGGCGAAAAACGCATTGTAAGCAGCTTCCTATGCAAATGGCGTCCACATATCGGCAGCCAAATGTACACCGCATGTTAATTTAATCCACTTATAATGCTTTCACCATTATGCAATTTAAACTTAAAGACGTTGCCAAACGCCAAATGTTGATAATTTTTTATATATAGTTCCTGATTTTTTCACAGAGTGCGCTGCTGTCTCTGTGTACCTTTCATTTACACACACACGATAAATGTTTGCAGTGTATTCGGCAGCCGAATTCTGGCAACGCCTATTCCCTCTTTTATGGCTTCGAGTCATGTCGCATTGCTGACGCCACTCCAGACTCCCATGATGACCTGCGGGCTACGTGTTTACATTACACACAGTTCTTCTCGTTTATAAACAAAACTTCGATCACTGATAAAATTGGGTTGTTTTGTTACTAAAGACAGAACGACATAAAAAAAGGCCACTGTAACAACTCAAATGGGTTTTAAAACGACTTCCATCTACAACATGAAAATTTGGTGAAATTGTTTGCACTATTTGTCCCTTTCAACATATATCATGTCTGAGGGCTAGTTTTGATGTTGGATTTTGCGGGACGCGTGATGTAAGGAACATGAATATTTTGCGCATCGCAAGTATCATATTACTTATAATTAAAAATTTCTGTTTCCGCCGGGATTGAAGTGGGTACTTTGCGGGTGTGAGGCTCACGCGATAACCAGTACACTACGGAAACAACGAAGTTCGTATGAAATGAAACGAACTATGAAATGAATCGCAAATTTAATTTTGGTTGTTATATTAAAAGGTCAGTTGTTATAAATTAATTCTTAAAAAGCAGCTGATAGGCTATAATAAGTTTCAGGTTGTTGTTGAAAACTAGCAATGTTAATTAGTCGTGTTTTCGAATAAATTATCGTAATTAAAATTTAAAAAATGAAGAGAAAACATAACACATATTTTTT